>CM073774.1:19434490-19977084 GCA_037158775.1 Hetaerina titia
TGAACGACCTCTCCCCTTCCCTCCCAGCCCTCCCTTCCCCCCTCTCTTCTAATTCCTCAGGCCACTCCAACGCCACGTCCTCCCTGGACTCCCCCCTCCCACTCCTCCCCGTTCTAAAGCAACCATCTCGACGCATAGCCTTGTGGGAGGGAGTGGAATGGTGAGAAGGAGAGGGGGGGCGGGGTGGAAAGGGTTCTCTCTCTCTGCGAGAGAGAAGAGGAGGAGGCGGAGATGGGGAGAGGCACTCTCCGCCAATGAACGCACAAGGTCTTTTTCTATACAGTCCCAGTCTGACCACAGGAATTATGACCGTTTTTCAATCCGTTCGTTTCTCACAGAAGGTAGCTTTCCCCCTTAAGGGGAGAGGGTTCAATGGAGGAAGTACGATGGGGGAAAGGGGGTACGAGGAGATGGATGAAGGTGGGACCCTACGGCATGGATTCCTATGGACACACGGGAGCTCATATGGCAATACAAATCCTTTTCGAGTGCCCCCTAACGCCTCGTTTTCTCTTTCCCGGTTCCAAATCAATGATTATTGGTTACATTGATAACCTATAATTTGTGCAGTCAAAGATGGCAAACACTGACACTATCTTAAATTTATTGTCTGTATTTCGTAAATCAGCTTAACCTCGGCCCTATAATATCCGGTCACTGTGCGAATTGAACGCAGTACCAATCGTACGAATATATTTTTTGTGTGTAGGGACATCCGGCGTTGTTTATTCACCTTATTGATAATCAATGCAATGATCAAGTCGAGCTAGCTACTACGATTTGTTAGTCATTGATTTCAAAACGTTAAATTTTCGACAGTTTTAATTTCGAATACGGACAATCAAAATACAAATTTATAAGTCCAATCGGCTCAAATTATATTAATTTACATTAATACAATGATTATTCAAGTGATTTATGTCTGGTTTCAGCTAATTGTACACAGAGGAGTGAATTGTAATGAGGAAGTCAAAGTAGAAGGTGAATCTAGTTCACAAACTGTTTCAACTGGGAGGTTCTTTCCCTCGAAATGAACATCAGCTTGCAGTTTACGTGTAACTTGATTCATACACCGAACCAAACAAGTCTTCAAGGAAACATTTCATTAATGTCGAGGGTAGACGAGGGTAGCTGACGTATCCTCAGTCCAGTGGTCATGCAAAATTCGTGTATTCAAGACAATGTGAGGATCTGTTCCCGTTCATCTGCAGAATGCATTTTTTCTTTATTAGCTAGTAACCAACAAAACTTTCTTTTAGCTGCAGAGCTCCAAAGCATGACGAGGATTCGAACCCGAGAATTTTTCGCCATTACCAGAACGTATTGCAGACTGGGCTACCACGCTGTCGGCAGTTCAATATAAGTGGACGTTAAGAGCGGACAATATAATTCGACTGATCTCATAAATCTCTTTGGCATGCCTCAGGATTGAGAACTCTCAGGAAAGAAAGGGTAAGCGAATCCTGATGTATTTGTCCATTAAAACTGCTATCCGTTTGGATGATCCAGACAGCGGTATTTCTGGTTTCATTTCATTATCAAATGGTAAAAGCTATTTTCAAAAATTCATTCTCTAGGGAAATATATGACTCATGCACTTTATCAAAAAGACATTTTTTTTGGAAAGATAATCAGTAACGTTTCCTCTCCCCAGAGAAAAGCACGGCCATGTGTATTCAGCATTTTAAAATTAGTATGATAAACACCTCCCCACCCAGCATATACTGAAATCGATCGCTTGTACATGTTTTCCACGCCTTGAAATATATCGCGCCAAGGTGAAACGATCTAATTACTGGCCAACTCTTATCTCGTATTAATCTCATTAAGTAAGTCTATGTTAACTTGATTATTCGAGAGAATGCACCCATTATATTCTTTGAGTTCTTCGTCTATTTGGCTCCCCATCAGCCATTTTTCCACGAACGCATATAGAGAATGGTGCCAGTCATTGCTGCTCGTAGTTGCTAGAGCTCCTCACTCAACCGTGCATTATGGGAGATTTCTTTGCAATTTTCCCAACCTCTTGGCTTCCACCATTCTCTTTCTGCAACTTAAGAGTCGTTTTGGCGTTGATTCCAGATTTCTCCTCATCCACACTACTCGCCCCCTTCTCGGCCCGTCTTCAATTTCAGTCACATCCCATACTCCCCCACCCTACCCACCAGTCTCCCGGCGTCTAGCCTCTTCCCTCCTGCTATCCCTCTGCACAATCTTTCTGCTAAAACCACGAAAGAAGCATTGCCTCCGTGAACTCATGGCGTGCTCTTTTGGACAGCCATTATGCGTTTTATATGTTTGCTTTTTAATAATATAAAACTATTGCTCGATGAATAAAATATTTTCTCAAAGTTTAAGATGTTTCGATTCCAAGTTAACGATTTTTCATTTTCATTTTCAACGAAGGAGTTTTTCGTACTTCTTTAAAAAATATTTTTGAAAGGATTTAACTCGGTAACTCTACAAAATATGTAGCGCTACATTAGTTTATGTTAACTATTTGTAAGATTAATTTCCTAGCGAAGGGCTATTCCTAATAAAGGATCTAACTTTGATCTTACGATACAGTGCGAGGTCAATACGAAGTACAGGTATAATAAAAATGAGTTTTTTCATGAAATTCCTTTTTTGTACTATTACACACTTTTTGTGCAAAATTGAATTACATTTCAACTCTTTTGAGTCAAACAATCTCCTTTCTCTGTAAAAATTTGAAATTTCTGTTAATTAGGAGTACTAAAAACTTGTTTCAAAAATGTATCTATTAAAGCGCCATGAAATGATGCAAGAAAAAATTCAGACGTTAACTGTTGCTTTTTTAAATTTTTTCACGCCAGAAAAATAACTCCTCGTTATATTATTTGTATCGATTGCACCTTTATACGGTTGTCATCATAAATTAGGTGCGGTTGGTATGCCATGCGCATCATTCCTTGCTAAAGACATATATGGCCGTAAATATTCGCACGGGGCATGCGCCCCCGAAACGAAGTTCGTTCCATTCATTGATTCGCTCCGCTCTCTTTCACGCCACTCCCCTCTCCTCTTGCTCGTAGCCGCCTTAAAGATCGGCAAAAGCCAACCGATGCTCAAGAATTCAGCAATTATAAGTTTTAGAAAAAGAATTAAGACTCGAATACTAATAAAAATGGTCGTCTTGTCTGAAAATGGTAAAACATATCGTATATCTTGATTATTTACGACCACTGATAATAACCCGAACTTTTCTAAATTTAGACAATCATATTTAATTAAACATTTCTCAATAAGTTGATGTTCATATCCCTATAATCTTATAAAACCTTATAAAGCAATGCATGATAATAAGAGGGAAGATGAATTAGGTATATATTACTTTGTCCCCGGTAAATTTTGACTACTTTTGGATAAATTTTTGATTCAGTCAAAAATATTTTCTCACATTAATGATAACTTACATACAGTGAAATAGCTTGATTAGAAGCACTCTACCTGTAAATAATTTCTGATCACCGTATCTTTCAACCCACCACAAGGGTTCAACCCACCACATCTGCCCATCTTGAACGAGGCTCGGCCATTGACAATTAACATCCACTTGTGCATGATTTTTGATCCCCATAAAGCCTCAATCCCCATAAATTCTTATCATTACTGAGCTAAGAAATTAACGTTGCATTGTCAAGGACGATAGTGATTGATAAATATTGCGTAAAATGATTCAGACAGAAAAAGTTAAATGGACACTTTTTAAGTGAGTGTGTATCATACACTTTATTATGTCCCGATCGAAATAACTCCGTTAGGATGTATCCAACTTTTTTCTCAACTCAAGAATTTTATGACTTAGGCTGAGTTCAAAGGCTTTATAAATAGCATACCGGAGAATATAATCAAAGCTCATGGTAAAATTTGCAATCTATAAACATTTGACGTCCTAATAGGGTCTCACGGTGACGAGAAACTCTAAGTTACAAAAAATACGAAATTATATTAACAAAAGGAATTCCCAATCGATTAATTGGAAAACATTGAATAATCTTCATAATACCGTTGCTTTTTACGCTTTTTCAATCGACATTTTCGTACGAAAAACACCTAGTTTCAAGAAGCAAGAGAATTCAAGTATATTTTCAGAAAATGTATGAAATCACATATTGTCACAGCAAACATTTTCCAGGTGGGAACTAAATATAAGACCTTTGTTAAGCACTTTTTGTAAATGCAAAATAAATAAGAAATTTCATTTTGAACATCTGTATGTTTATAAATTTGTGTATTCCTGTCTAATATATTATATTTTTTGGGATGGCCGTAAATGATGTCAATTCGTAATCATAACAACCAACGACCTGCTTTTCAGCATTATTATTAATCTGTATTACAATATAAATGTAACGATGCTAGCAAATATATTAGCATTATCACATGGATTATGACAAAAAAGGAACAGAAAAGGCCCAAAATATGTGTAAATGGGAGAATATAATGATTTGCATCTTACAGGGATTACACATGGATTTTGATTTCATTTCAGAGAGGGGAAATTATGATCATTTATAAACTTTTATTTTTATTATCATAACCGGTATCATTGAAAACTAATTTAAATAAACAAATTTAGAACGGGAATAAGAAATAAGTGAAGGTACTACCCCTATTACCAACCTATCAAAGGCCATATTTCGCTATATCATTCTATATATATTCTCTCTTTTTCAAAGTATACGACACGGCTTTTACAAATTATACTGAGTAAAGGGTATTTCTGTTTCTATTACATAGAACACATACACCTAGAATAGCAATTTGAGCTGAATAGAAATGATCTAGCGATGCGTTGAAATGTTTTCATAGCTATTAGGAATACGTAGAACATGAATCTCATTAATTAATTTAAAAACTCACGACAAGCAAAAAGTAGGATAATGATACCATGAAGATTGAAAATAATACGTGACGGTTATGAAAAGGATGACTTCACGTGGATAATACTCGAATTTTGTGCAACAAATAAACACATATACTAATAAAATGAGCCATTTTTGGGTTAGGGTTCCTGTAGGACGAATTTGTATTCATAAACTTTAAAGTCTTGGCACTGGTTTGAAAAATTGGTGCGGGTTAAGGGTCAGATCGAATATAAAATTGATTGAATTTGTTCAATATGCATGTGTGACAATAAATGAGACAGGTCGGAAAAGATCAACGAATGTGTGAATTCTCTGGGATGACTCCTAGCTTTCCATGTACAGGGTAAGTTTGCACTAAAAATATACTTTAATTATATCATTTTGAACTTCTGCTAAGTACTCCCGTTTTATGATAGCATCAGGCTTTGAAAGTACAGATAAGGAGATGAATGGCGTCAGGAATAATCGCGATGAAACTTCCACTGTTTAAGAGTAATGACAGTCAACAAAGGTCAATATAGAGAAGAAACCTAAATTCTGTTAATTTTTCAGTAAGGATGTATTGTTGACCTCAATCAATAAAAACATTTATGCTGATATACGGAGTTAGAATTTAATATGATACGGTGACTAGATTGAACAGTGCAAGTTACGGAAATGTGCGGTGCGATTACACTCTAAATTATGTGGACGTATTCAGGGAATGGATTTTTACAGTATTTGTGTCCTGCAGTTTGTATATTATTTGAAACGTAGACTTTGAATATTTTCCATAAATTAGATATATTTCAATGGGCGGATATAAATTTTCAAATATTTTTATAATATATTCGTTATATTTTGTGGAAATAAATGTTTCAATTATAATTTTAAAAGATCAAAGGAAAATTAATAAGTTCATAATTCATAAAATATGAATATGTATTTAAATTAAAGGCTTCCTCAGTCGTGTGCACTGTACCTGAGATTTTGAGCGCATGAACAGCGCTCTTAACGCAGCACTCTCGTTAAATAACTTCAACACGGGGCAAATTAAAAGAAAACATTTAATTACTTAAACAATTTTGTGAAAGACAAAATTGACCTAAAATAATGATATCTTCAACATTTTCAGATCACAAATATCAAGTGGATAAATCAAGTTACCCTCGCCGTGGACTACAACCTTACCGTGGTGAAAGGACTTCTGTATTCAGATGACCCCTGGTAGGGCCACGCATGTCAGATAGGTCGAAGGGTATAAAAGATAATCCGCGCAGCGTGGGTTCCTCAGTAAAGCGGCTGCAGAATACATCTTATGTTTGTTTGTCTGGCTATTTCTGTGATAGCGTTACTCAAAAAAGGAAGGCAACGAGAAACCATCTTAATTTTATTTTTTTATTTTTTACGAACTTATGATGAGCATAAATTTTAGTACAGTGCTGAACTCTACAGGAATCGACCCAATGGGCCAAGTGTCGTGCCCGGCAGCAGAAGAGGCAAGCTTTCGTTATCACACGAAATCCTTGCAAAGCGAAACCGAAAAAAGCAATACTAAACAGAACAGGTCCTAACCATTTAGAATAGGGACTTGATGTGTTAGATGGATGTTGTAGAAGGAAAATAAAAAGATATAAAGCGAAATATAGATAGAGGAAATATAGCTATGCGTGTATCATACCTGTAGATGTGAGATAGAAGGATTGTGGGTATAACTGGATAGTTAGACACATAGTAATTTAACAGAGGGGAGAAAACCAGCGAGGGGTGATAATAGTATTGAACAAAAATGTAGGAGGATGCGTAGTAAACAATTGACAGGCAAATGATAACAACGGACTTTGTCATAATTCAGATCTACATGCCAACAAGCAATCACCGGGAGGAAAAAATACAAAACGACCAATTAAAGGAAATGAACTCGGGTGCTCCAGGAAAGGCATATGATAGTGATGGGAGTTTGGAACATAACGATAGGCGAAGTGAGAAATTGTAGTAAGTTAGGGACTATAGTTTAAGAATAATTTTAATTTCGTACGTAATTGAATTGGATCATCAACAAGATGATGAATGGTAAAGAAAATGATTACTTAGAATATGATCAGTTTTGGTCCAGAAAGAGAACAGATTCACGTGATGCGATTGAAGTAGTGAGATCACTGATAGAGAGACGCATAGAATACAATCAGGATGTATTTGTTTGTTTCGTAGTTTTCGAGAAGACATTAAATAGAGTAAATTGCGCAGAAATAATGCCTGCACTGCAGAAAATAAGAGTAGATTCGAAGGATAGGACATTTATCCACAATATGTACATGTCTTAGACTGCTCGAGTGTACGAATACGTGGAGATTGGAAAGTCCGGATTGTCGGTATTAGAAATAGATAGATTAGCACCACTATCTTCCGTGATTTTCAACGTATATGCGGAGGAAATCGTAAAAGAAGCATGGGGAGGACTGAAGATAGAAATGAAAGTCGACGAAAAAATGGTCACATCAGGTTTCTTTAGTTAGCCATTCAGTCAAGGGGTTGCAAGCATTGCTGAGTGCATTAAAACGTCATTGAGTTAGAAATTGATTGAGAATGAATGTTAATAAAAAAAGTTTATGAAGTTTTCCAGAAAAATAACGTCTAAGCTAAACGTTAAAATATGAGGGCAAAAACCAGAGCAGGTGGAACAGTTTACCTATCTAGGCAGTGTTTTGGACCAAAATGGTTAAAGAAGTAGGAGCATAAGAAGAAGGATTGCGTTAGACAAAGAAAGTTTCACAAGAAGGTGATAAGGTGACAAGAAGATGAATTGATGATAGGGACGCTGAGTAGGGTGTTAAGATAAGACTCATGAAAACTTTGATATGGAGCGTGGTTTTGTACGTGCGGAAACATATCCATTGATTCAAGACGATAAGCACAGATCTGAGGCTTTTAAAATGTGGGTGTAGAGAAGAACGGTAAATTTGAAGTGGGCAGAAAATAAATATAAAAAAATGAATCAGATACACTCCAGAAGAAATATATTATTTATAACTCTAATTATAGGATATAACGAGTTTATAAACATTATTTGTTTTAATTACTCTTAGAAATATTTTCATGGAACGCGGTATTATTTTAACATGGATAGAAAAACTGACAGGGCTCAAATGCAAGGTATACAAATTATGTAATAAATGGGTCTTTAACAAAAATTCTATTTTTTTAGAAAGTCGCCTCAGGTTGCACGTGAGTGTAAATTAAAACTAAAATTATCGAGAAATAAGTTAACCCCTTCATTATTGACCACAATTTTAAGCCCAGGAAATGTTCTAGTAGAAATTTAACTCATGAAAAATATTTTAGGGATTTTATATTAAAAATGCGTACCTTGACTTCAACTTTCTTTGTAGTATCCACTTATAGTTTTTTAACTCCCACATCGATTTATATTCTCCTCACCCATCAGAGTCGATACTTAGGATTCTCCTTCAAAAACGGTGTTAAGGTTTCCATTTTCTCAATGTCTCCGTGCAGTCTACAAGCTAAATGAACTGGGCATGTGAATACTTACAAACGTTAGTGACTCACGTGAATCAGAGAAAGGCAGACGCGAAAGAATCAAACAGCAAAGAGGAATTTGTTGACTTTTTACAATGGAATATGTAACAGTAAGGTTCTGAATAATCCATCACTTTCTTAGGAATCAAACTTAGACTTTTGCCTTCTAAAACCAGTGTATTAGAAAATACACCTCTTAGCAAATATGCAGAAATTATTAAAAAATGTTGTTCACAGTTTTTGCGACAGAAAAAATATAAAAATTTGCATGTTTACTCAGCGTAATTTCACCCTATTGGTTTCCCAATCCGAATTTTGAAACAAAGACGGATTCTTTAATAATGATTTGAATGACAAATTTTCCACTATATTTTAAATCAACTCCGTTGCCGGAAGGTTTAACAAGTGCTAAACGACTATTACTTTGATAGGGCAACACGTTAATTTAATTGAATACCCATCGGTGGGCGATAAAGATGATATCATAATTGAGTTCTCGTAGGCATGGAATATTTTTACGAAGCAGATTTTCTTTTCTCACCGTTACTTTTCCAAAATAAAATCCCTTTATTTAATCACCACTAAAATTCAAATTCTTATAACCAGCTGTTAGCGTTTAAGAATCTCAAATGATATAAAAAGTGCAGCTTATAAATAACTATTGGATATTCCCTTTTTTGGCATAGTCGTCCACGTTTAACTCTAAGCACATTTCCTGACTTAATTCTCATCGCCAAGAGAAAGTATCTACTATCCCTCTTTTGGAGGGAAATATCTGTTTTGGCACTGTCAAAAAAAACCCAAAAGACCCCTCTTCGTATGCAAGTGTAGACAATGATTAAGTAGGTAATGTATTTTATGAACGGAAATCACATAGTTTTCAAGGATATTCTGTATAATATAGTTGATCATATATTCACAGAACTTTGCGCTGTGCCGCGATAGTTACTATAATGGAATCATCCGCTAATTTTTATTTAAATACAAAAATTTTTTAATTAAAAAATTAATATTCACGGTCAAAACGAATGATTATTACACTTTTAAACTCCTGCATTTCCAATTAATCACGGTTTTTTAATTGGTAATTCAAGTAACACTTTTTAAAAAGAATTTTTCACAGCTTTCTTAATCAATAACGGCCGAAGACTTCATGGAAAACTGCACGTAATTCATATGTGAAACTGAAATGTCATTCCTTTCACCGGGAATGAATTTAGGAGGTATCGACTTCCGATTGTCGAGGACTTCCGTCAAAAGAAATGAAATAAATTCTCCTGAATGGTGTACAGACACAAAGAGAGGAACGCTTACTTTCACAAATGTATGAAAGAGATAATTTGAAGAACACTAAAATAATTGAACCCCTACAATGATTCCAAATGGTTCATCACGGTATCAAAAACCACGATGAAGAATGATGGACTTTATATCTGTTTTTCTCATACCTTTCGAGGTGATATCGTGAATAAATGAATTCAGATAAACTTAGATTTATCTCTAAAGACAACTAAATCATTATTAAACATATCCTTATTTTTCTTCCCTTTTGATAATTTTCATCTCTATACATGATAAAGAGTAAATGCAGACTACTAGACATCCTCATAATTCATAATACAATATACCCAAGTCCAAAATTGGCACCAAAATATAATAAACAAAATAACCAAACTAAAACGAGAAACATCAGTCAATATAAGTTAGTGGATGATCCATGGGAGATTTCGTTCAACTTGTTAGATGTATTACTTCGAAGACGCTGTGAGCCGAATACCAAGGTATATAAATACGAAAAATCATAGAATATTTCTTTAAGTTGGATGTAGTGTTAATTTTTAGACTTCTGAAATGCTCAAAATAAGGTCCATTCGTGACAGTCACAACAATAAGCATGAACCTATCCTTTTATTGAACCTTCGTATTCTTCATATATAAAGAAACTCTGGAAAACATTAAGGATACTAATTTTCACCGTTTTAATAACGCAACTACTATCAGAACAGATGAAACATTACATCGGTTTGTCATTTGAAACTTTTCTCTACAAAAGTGCCAAACTCGAGGAGAGAGACGAATTTCCAATCGTGATATACTGATAAACTGAACTTGACTGAAATTAGCTTTTATCTTTGAAGGATTAAACCAAAATGACGCAGTGACAAAAGTAAAAATATCTAAATACTTTTATACAATAGAGATCATGAAATATTTCTTCTGATCATCTACCGCGAAGCATCTTAATATTGATTTTCCCGCCTGAAAAATGCTTTTTCAAAACTTAGCCTACATACAGTTAATAAAACATAATCACCAACTCAATAATTAAGTTTAAATCCATAGTATTTTCCCACACTTTATAATTTTCAGTATACGCACCACGGCCTCCCACCATGAGTCGGTCGTTTTAGCTTCCTTCCGCCAACAGACATGGTACTTCGCAGCATAAATGCAAATATACCGCTAAAGCCCTCGTATCGATTCAAAAGATGGGCAAACAGAGATAACACAATGAGAAGAAGGATGAAGAGTAACTCCCCTTTAGTATGCATTCGGATCTGACTCAACCGTGGCACTTCTTTTGCGCAATGCGTAAAGTGAGGTTCAATGACCTAGGGGTCCCTCAAAACGTAGTTTTCCTCAGATTTATGGAAACGGAAATTCTATATCGCAAGGAGAGTCACGAATGCCTATGCGTTGGAACGATGCAATCGATTTGAGAACAGGAAACTCGTTTAATTACCATAGGCAACGACTTTGGGTTCGGAAATGAGAATTGATAAATCCGATAATAACTTATTTGGATAAAAAATAAATAGCAACACAGGTTTTCTGGTCACGAATAAGTTGATGAATGAAAACCCTTTTGAACAGGACCAATTAAATTAGCATATTCAGTGGCTGACGGTGGATCTATGTAACCTATAAGCTATGAGGTGTCAACACAAGCAAGGGTTAGATGTAATACTTCAGTTAGCTTCAGGACATGCATCCTATTATATGCTCTAAAAGATACACTATATCAAGCCATTATCATTTGGAATCATTTCAGAATCCTTAATAAACACTATGCACGTTGAAAATTATCTCTTTTTTTCGCTAGTGCTGCATCACGGAATGAACGGGGATATATTAGATCCAGAAATATGTCGTCTTAAAATCTCTAAAATGCAATCTCTCATTCAATGCCAACTTCATAAAAAAATGTTTCATTTAGAATTGAGTGATACATACATTTCAGTCAGTAGTTCACCTGTTTGGACTCATCTAATCCCATAATTTGTCCATTTTGCCACGTATTTTGTTCTTGTGAATGATCTTGTTTGAATTCAGAGGCTGATACCAGCAACAGCAATTCAACTGTTTCTTTAAATAAATAAAAGGTACACGTTTCCAACGTAGAACTCAAATGAATTGTGAGATTACACGTATCCTCCAAGTGCTATCTTCAGGAAACTTTAGAAGTGTTGCAACAAGAGGATACTTTAGGAAATATTGTTGGTACGCATGGAATCAGCTTTTAAGTCTCGGATGACCCACTTCAAAATCTGTCGACCAAAACTTTGGTTTGGGAGGTGATAGTTGAGATCCCGTCATACATGCATGTGAAATTCACTTTATCAGTCGTTGGGCAGATATTTCCTTTCTCTTTGAGGTCCGTGATTTCCTGCATAACATTTCGTGATCCAACATGAATAAATTTGATAAATAAAAGTGTCCAAAGGCATTGATTCCAATCTAAGATTAATCGGTCACCATTCAAAAGGTCTCTCCACTTCGTCACCACGTCATTAGATTCTGTGACTATTAATTCAATAGCACATCAGACCTTCTTCGCGGCGCTGCTAACATTAAGAGAAAATCTATTATTAATCCTGATAGAATTTTCTATTCCATGATTTCAAAGACAATTCTGCGACAGAATAACATACAATAAAATGACGTGACACACAGGCCTACTATTTACACCTAAGAATTGATACTTAGTAGTTTCCTTTCCTTCACTAAAGAAGACTTTTATTTGAAAATTCCATAAAACTGAAGCATTTTAAGAATTAATAGGTATTTCAAAGTTTCAAATAAAAATTCTATACCCAAAATGTTTGTTACAATTATTAAAAATGACGCCCATTTCAGCGCCTCTTCTACTGGATCTATATGGGTCCTATCTCAAATAAGTGAATAACTTTTTTATTAACATTTTATGCATGGAATTTTCAGTTATTGCGATCAATAGCAAGAAATTCGACTCCCCACATGTCCTAATGTCACAATAAAAAAAACCATAAACGCAGTAATCAACCCGAAGGTCGGTTTAGTAGGTGATGGTAGAGCTCACCCATGCACCAAGCCATATACGGCGTGTGAATATTCACACATCAGGGTAGGGGGGCCAGTTCCTTTCCCTGTGCCGGTTATGGTTTCCCAGGAAGATCTGGTACCCGAAAAATCAACTAGCTTGGGTGGAGCTGTAGGTGCCCAGCCCAGGAATCGAACCCGGGACCCTCCGGTCAGTAGTCCAACGCTCTACCCACTAGACCACCGCGACCATAAATGTCACAATATACACACACAAATAAATAAATAATTTGAAAACAGGTTCAGAACATGTTCGATAGACCTAGATTTTACCATTTAAACCAGAAGTCGTGCCTTCCTCATCAATATAAGTTAAAAAAGATATAAAATTAGGAACACGTGATTAAAACCCGAAGAGATAAAATTAAATTGAATTATATTGAATATTTAATAGGCAAAAAATATCTAAAAAATCCACGGGATATTTAAAACAAATGAAGGGCTACCATCTATAGAACGCCAGTAGTATTCGCAGTGCATAATTTAATAGCAGCGAAATGGAGGGAAGTAGAGATCCGCAGTTTAATGAAAACCAAAAAAAGCGAAAAAATATTGTCTTAATTACATCGTTACACTACAGTGCCTGGTGAATCATTTAAACTTTCAGGCCAGTGGTATGGTTGCGGTGGCTTGTGCATTATTACCAAACTCATATTCGCCAACTGAATGGTTACAGTGTTAGAGCAAGGGAGAGGAATAATGAATAAAGGGTTGCCGGCTCTTGTCTGGTCTTAAAAAAGACTTGAGATATTTGTAGAAAGCTCTTCCACTGTCCTAAGTGCTACACTAAGAAGCACTAGACCTAAACAACGATCAAGGTGACCGGATAGTATAACCCAATGCCGGAAAAATTTGATACACTTCGACTTTTCGGACAATAGTTGATATTTGGAAGATGTGCAGAATGGCGTACAGTTTTTGTGTGACTGCAGGCGCTTTAATTATTTCTCAAACGATGTATATAAGCATTACATCATATGCCGTTTTATTCGAATATCCATCATATTCCAATATCTTTTTGAAGCCAATAACTACCCTTGAAATGATAATTATGGACCCGTATTTAGCAGTGTAAACACCCGCATCTTAGATAAAGATTCAGATGCTGATAATATCAAACTACCTCGTTCGAATCCCCTCTGAATCAGATGGGGAGATAACGTAACAGCTTAAAGATGCCCAATTGAAATCATTGTGGTGACATCAACTTTCACAAATAGGGAAGTTCCATTAATATTAATTTTCAAAACCCGAGTTTAGCACACAAATCGGACTCGCGAAACTTATAAACTCCCCCTATTTGGGCATTCTCGCTCAAATCAAAAGGTATATGGGTCAAATCGCTGGGAAGCACAAAACAAACAGAGAAAACGAACGCGCACAAATTACTCATCAATTAAAATAAATACAAAACTGAGAGAAATATTTACTTTGTAAATATAATATCGACAATGCATTTCGTCAAAGACAAAGCAAGGAAGACATTTGTTTTTCCAATTGTCTGTGTTATTATCGCTAGTCGATTTCTCCGGGCATCCCTTAGGGGCGTTCGGGAGGAGGGGATTCCCCCCTTCCTCACTCTCATCCCACTTGGATTAGTCACTGACTGTAACCCGCCCGTGGTGATTCTTATCAGTGACTAAGACACCAAAAGCACAAAAGAATACAGGTTTTTCCAGATGGTGACAGTGTTCGTCAAAATCGAATATAAAATTGATAAATCGAGTTGTAAGTCATTAATTAGCATGAAAAGCTGAAATCCTCAATTATACCTGACCCATAAGGAAACTAAAACAGTTTTTTTGCATTACTAATTATGTGTACGCAATTTTGATCGTGACACTGACAATATATTATTTTCTAGTATCCAGCGTGCATAGCTAGGCACTTAGCACGTAATCTAAAAACATCATCACGTATGACTATCAGTGGTTGCTCATGTGACAGAAATACGACTACTAGAGTTTTTTCCAAGACACTATTTCCAGTTAATAGCAATTAAAGGTTGTGATTACATGTTTTTGCGGTTTTCATAGATGAAAGTTGACTATTCATTCCTATTTATGTTATGTTGATGCGACCTTCTATTAACTCAATAAGTTAGCTGGTTCCAATATGTCACAATTGCGACACTAATTAGAATTTATTAGATAATTCACTGTTCGCCAAATAAGATAAAGATGGCAACTTCTATGAAAAAAATACAATAAAATTATCCTTTTAACTAAATGATTTCGTATAGCTGAGATATGGAAAAATCTTACAACGGGCTCTTACGACGTGCACTGGTACTGCCGTCTTTGAGATTTCAGCCGCTCTGTATTCCCAAAGAAACAAAGTGAGGAACAGTAGGTCCGGTTAGTACATTCTAAATAGGTTTCTGGATACCCCAGGCATACTTATTTGCACGGCATACCTTAGTGGGTAACGAACAGGGTAGATGGTGAATTGAACGAGACATCAAACGTTTGGAGAATATTTTTTTCATCCTTTTATTGTTGGGCAACATTAAACCATTTTCTCTACAAGTATAAGTATTTCGAGACTCCAAAGAATACGACGATATTCGGAAGAGTCAGACTCATATGTACTTATTTAAATTTCTGGAATATCGCGTCAGAGTCTAAATATTTCTTGCCGTCGAGAACTTAATCTCAAATAATTATAAGCGTTTTCCAAATACTGTACACTATATTGCTTACTAATTTAGATCATTTCAAAAGTTCCTATTCTTAGTAAAAATGAAAGAGTACGTGACTATACTCTTGCACAATCATGTTGCTAATACAGGCTAAGTCAAAGACGAGAGTAGTTCCCATTAAAAAAGCATTATCTCATCACGGTTGATTCTCTAATCAAGAATATCAACACTTATCCTCCGCCACCCTCTCCCGCAAAGGTCTCCCATTTGTGTACACTATTTCCCCGCACACAATTCCGGTCGACTTCCCCCCAATCCGTCACACGGAGTCGACGCATTAGTATTAATGCCCGCGCGACTTCCCGCATTTTCATCTCTCTCTTCTTTTCTCTCCGCCCGGCTGCGGGGGCGGGCGGTCAGCGGCCCTGGATGCGCCGCCGGCCACGGAAGGGAAATCCCCTCCCCCTCGAATCAAAAGCCGCGGCCATAAATATTTCAGCTCGCCGCTAATTGGCGCGCATGCGACGCATCGAGACTCTCCGGCGCCATCCGAGAAGGGGACCCCCTCCCACGCCCACTCCTCGACGTATCAGGCTAGCTACGCCCACGAGCCGATGCAACCCACGCGGAGGAGGATGAACGGAGGAGGAGGGGGGAGGGAGAGAGAGTGGGAGAGGAGGAAGGAAAGGGAGATCGAGGGGAGGAAGGGGGTTGGAGAGTAAACTCTGCGACGACGCCCACCCTCGTACGCACAGAGGGGGAGGGTGGGGAAGAGCAGGAAGAGGGGGATGAGAGGAAGTGGCGAAGGGACCGGGGACGTGAAACGAAAGGGCCGGCCGCTCCGGTGATGGTTTCATTTCGGGTGCACCTGCGAGGGAAAACAAAACCCGCGAGCCGAGCGAAAATTTTGTTGCCGTTGCGACTGCGAGGACGAAGGGGAGGACGCGCTTTCCCCGAATAAAATGCGTATAGTTCAATCCGGAACGAAACCCGATGTTCCCGAGATTGTTCGAGGAAAATGGAGATACGTAGTAGACATAACTGAATCTAGAATGCAAATCATAAACCTTCAATAATCGTGAAAGCGGCTCTTTTCCATTCGGTTTTTGAAACCACTCTTGACATTTCAAATTAGCACGCTTGGTTTTGTAGAAGTGAAGAAGATTTACATAAGGAGCGTAAATTTAACTTTTAATCAAACAAGAATTCAACATTTACGCAGTAAAATTACTCTCCTTAACTGTCATTAAACTTTCAACATTAACCCAATAAGAATGTGACATAAATAATACCTTCCAGTCACATAAGCTGCCCAATAATTTTTACTTTCGTGATTATTTTGATAGATAGAAGACAAATGATAATATTTCATATATTTAGAGAAGAATTTGATAGTTTGAAGCTCTACTTTGTGAAAATTCATGATGACTGAATAAAGAAAGTTAGAATTTTTAACACAAAAAACTTTATCATACTACTACCGGTTTCGACGCATAGGTGACATCATCAGGTATACAACTCCAGCCGAAATTTCCCTTCCATAGCCCACTTTACCTCCTAGTAAGAGTACGTACATATATTTCATGGCCATGAATGAGATTTTATACGTACCTGATGATGTTACCTATGCGTCAAGACTGGTAGTACTTAGTGTAAATAAAATATTTGTGTGAAAAAATACTAAGTTCAGTTATTTTAGAAGAAGACCACAAAACTATAAAATGTAATTCTTAAAGTCTCAATATTATATGGAGAACACATCTTTGCTCACTACGAGCAGTCTGGTCTCCTCTGATTGAAAATAAATAACATAACAGTCTTTCTGTTAATGGACCTCAGTTTAAGATTTGAACTCTTTCCCCAAATAATCAAAAAAAAGTAACAAAGAGACCCTAAACAAAGAGGCGTCCTCCTGGAAATCTACTCTAAAATTCCCGTGGAAATCCATTGAAATCAGTCTGGTTTTGCCATGAAAATTGCTCCACCCTTCAACACATTTCAATCGAAAGATTTTCATTTGGAGAGTGCCATTTGCGCTCCAGCTGGATTTATCCTAATTCTAGGTAGGTGCCACTAAATGGCCAGGTACAATTCAAAACGAAGTCAACTGTGATGCTTAAAGTCACAACCAAACTAATTAACACATCACCATGCCCCATTGACAAGTTAAATTCATTCACGTCCCCTTTCAAAAGCTTTTTTTAAAACTCGTCGTCTAAAATTGTTATAAGTTTTTAGAGTCAATAACCAAGGCCTAGAATACAGCTACTGAACATCTGCCACGTCCGCAATTACTGCAACGAATATTATGGATGCAATTAAGGTTTTTCACCGTCAGCAACATCAATGATCAATTATAATTCCTCCAAGAGCCTGGGAACACCAACAAAATCCAGTGCATCCAAGAAAATATCTCGAAGTAAATTAAAGAAAACAGTACGCAACAGTGCAGATGATTGCAGATTTACGATCAATATCATGCCACACTTCAATCTATAGCTGTTCCTGTTATTTGATTTTCGCGGAAAAACAGGTGGTCAGGTAGGCTAATGTCTGAAGGATGGATAGAGAGAGGTCAGGGAAAAGAAAGGAGAAGCAGAAAGACGACGGACACATGAACAGAGGGCAGACACCGATAGATGAAGGGACATGCTGACCAATGGACGGACGGACTGAGGATTAGGCGGACGGAAGGAGAAAAGAGCAGAGCAGATAGAGATAGACGGGCAGTCAAAGGACGGATGCACAAAAACGCTTGAGCAGACGAACGGACGGACACAGGAAAAGAGGACAGACGAGAGGATGGAGAAAACGATGGAGGAGATGCGGATAGATATATTTTAGGTAAGTTGAAGGACGAATGAGCAGGCAGAATAGACGTACAGAAGGAATACGAATAGATAACAGGAGGGCAGAGGAGTGGGGAAACGGTCAGAGATGAAGTGAACTAGGACTACGTTGGGGGCGCGTGTTAACAATATTTGATATGAAATACTAAAAGCTAAAAATACACCCGGTGGCACCTTCCCACCCACGCACGCGTCGGGAAATAACAAAAAAGAAAATGAAACGAGAAATGTCGCGCGACAATAGGTCGAATCAGATAAACAGCTCCGAGTGGCGAAATAACAAGTCCCCCGACGACGTCGCCGGGCCACACGTGTTGGCATTAGCGGAACTTTGTGCGCCCGCGGACTCGTGCGTGGGCGCCGGGGGGGGAAGAGAAGCTTAAGGGGAGGGGGACGGGTGCGTGCGTGCGTGAGCGTGGCAAGGGGGCGACATGTCGTGAGGGGAGGGAGGAGGCGTGTCTCTGTGTGTGTGTGTGTGTGTTGAGGGCCAGCCACCTGGGTTGGCCGAGGCTATCGATCGGGGAGCCGCGTGAAGCCGCGTGTCCACACCCGAGGACCGTCACCGGCGGGAGCGGGGCTTCGGGGGCCCGGGAGGAGAGGGGGTCCAGGTGGCGAGACGTGTGCAGCGCGGGAAACGGACGGGAGAACAGACGCTCCATGCCGGACGTCCCAAACGTGGAAATCCCTTGCCCGGGACTTAGGTCAGCCACGTTCGTGTTGACCGTTTTAGGTTAGATAATTTGTGCCCCGGCTAATCATTTCGAAAGCATCCGATATCCTTGGATGATGGATCACTACGGTTAAGAACCGTCGCCGCAAGAAGACACGCATCACTTTCTTTGAGGGCATTATCTTGAAGTATCGCTCCAAGAAGACGGACTTTGGGGGGGGGGGGGTAGACGGTGCGCGAGCCTGTGTAGGGAATGAGTAAATAAAAGGATGTATATGTCCTAAAGATTTCCAATCCTTACTTTAGTTTTGTAAAGATTTCAACCAAAATTCCGTAAAATTCGACAGTAAAGTCTCAACGCTTCATTGTACGCTCTTGTGTCAGACTACATTAACGAAAACTGCGATAAAAAGCGAATTAAAGAACAAATAATTGCTATTTCTTTAGGACTAATAGGCAAAAATGGTAAACAAGGACATGAATTCACTTTCTTTGAAGGCAGTATCTTGAATTGTTTCAAATAAAACCACCTCCCTTAGGGGGGGACCTATGTAATAATCCATATACAACCGGAAGCTGAGCAAATATTGGCGAAAATGATTAAATTTCATTGATTTCTTAATTGATTGATTTTACCGATGAAGAGATTCCCCCAAGCAACTCCTGGCTACGTATTTTTACTCAGAAAAAATTTGTATCCTTGATCAAAAATAACAATACGTATATCCCAAACACCAACACACAAATCTCACTGTATAGATCGGAAACCTAGTGTTGAAGGCAAGGGGGCGATCGTAGGTTTAGAGGCCCTTCAGATGTGGGTGGGCATGGAGAAGACAGGAGAAAATCAATTGAACGGAGAGGAAGACGAAGGACGTAATGCATACTGTGAGGGAAGGGCTCCCCCTCCTTCTACTCCACTCCCTTGCCCTAATTATCCATCTTTTGTTTCCGGCTCAAATGATCTCTGTCGTCGACTACCCCCAACAAAAACACCAAAGGGTTGTGACTACAGTAGGGGAGAGGGACGGAGGCTGTGTCCTTCAGGTGGCATTTGACCTTTTGTGACACCGATTGCGTCTTTCTTACACGTCCCGTCGCACTTATTTTATTTAATACACACATGAAAAATCCATATCTTTTCACCATCCTTCCAAAATTTATTTATTTTTTAATTTTATGGATTTAAATATGTTTTATGCTTGATTAACAAAAACCGTACATTTTCCTTCGCCCTCGTTACTTTCACCTCCATGACTGCGTGTGCATCACATGCTCGGCCTCGGACTGTCGAGCAACGTTCGGCCTTGCAATGAATCAAGGTTCCCCACCGCCGCCGCCTCTGGGTTCGGGCGGTGGGTGTAGTGAAGCCGACGGATGGGCGGGTGGGCGATATCGGCGGCGTCGTATGGGCCATCACTTGCCCACACGTCCATGGCGCAAGCGTTGTCACCGCGCCAGTCGTTCGACATGCTTGGACGATCATAAGCGCCTGCTTTCGGTGACGTGAACGGAGTGATATCGAACAAGGAAAAAAGTAAAACTTTGGCGATAAAGGCATTTTGGAACCATAACATGAAAACTTCCCTTCGACGGAGACAAGTCGAGGGAAAACGGTTAAATTGAGGAAAGGAAACATGATGATGTGGGTTAAATATTTACTTCGTTGGGACTAAAGCGTAAAATAACGAAGTCCAGGGGTATTTCATTCCCCTGGAGTTTTATTTAGATGCGTCAGTCACTTGATTTCATGGAAAGTCATTGTCCAATGTTTTCCAGTGCGCGAAAGTGAGAAAATATCCTTGTCGCTTCCATCTCCACTCTCGTGTGATTCACAGGCAGTTGCTAATTCTTTCATTTGCTTGCCCTGTCCTTGAATTCTTCTTATCCCATGTCATCCGCTCGTTCTATTTGCAAAAAAAGCTCCGTGAATCATTTTTCAACGGTCAATTGACGGTCAAATGTTTTTCGTCACTCCTTTGTCAGCCCCACTCCCGCTCACGATTTGCGCAATGGGATCTGTTAACAGTTGACTTGCGTGCATGAGTCATACGCCATCTTTGTAAAAAAAAGAAATCTGTAAACTGCTTTCCAAAGAAACAAGAGGGGAAATTTATATTAAATTTAATCCAAAATCTTTACTTAGGTCAACGATACCGAGCACAAGCAACCGCTAATAACTTTTAGCCTCCAACGGTTGAATTATCATCAACTCGCGAAATATATTTCTGGTGTGACCAAAGGCTAGCAATTAAAATAATCCTCGGTAACAGTTATACGGCAAACACTCTTCATAAGGCTAAAACACTCGTGCGTGCTTGAGGCACAAAGTAATTCGCATATGCGCCCGGCGATGCGAAATATATATACCTACCAATGATAAATCTCAAAATAATTCTTCATCGAGCGTCACGTAAGCTTTCTGCGGACAAAATATACGTTTAATGAGAGAAATGAGGACTGGAATAGAAGCACCGTATGCTTTTACTATTTGTGTATCTAATATACCAAATACGTCTACAATTTCAAGTGTACATATTTTTTTATTCCTCGGATAAGGTATTTGATTTGCAATAATCCTTAGCAAACCTATAAACCTAACGCAAACTGCGGAAAAACGCAAAATAGATCTGACCAAGTTGGCATCGGAATATGCGCGCATGCAATTGAAGGTTTAAAACAAAATACAATCAGCACTCCCTATTTCTCTATCTGCAATTTTTTCATTCATCTCAATATGTTACTGGTAAGAATTAAATGCTAAGCAAACGTATTATGTGCCCATATTCTAAGAATCAATTTGGGTGAATTTGGCTTGTAAGCTGAAAAATACAGTGACAGCGGGTATACTGGGAGGTGCGAAACTTTTGGGGTCGCGTGGGCTAAATGGGGTATTAGAGGCAGGTTATACAATGGTGAGAGGTGGAGGTCGTGAAGGGAATTCCGGTGTCAACGTTTATCCAGAAAGAGTGCCAGAGAAGCCACAGTATTGCGTCCCACCCATCAGATGGAGACCACAATGGGATACCCAAACCAGAACGAAATATTACTAAAAAAATCGACTCCATCGAGACAGGAACACGTGACATTGGGATAGAAGGTTAATGCATTAGTGAAAGTATTCACCAATGATCAACCTAAAAACTGAGGCGAAGAGAAGTATTCCTCATGGCCGCGAAGAAGGGGTCAGGTGAGAGAATTCGTTCAAAATTGCGGCTATCCAAATTTTACGATTTCTTTTGTGCACGCAGAACTTTTGAGCAAAATAATATTATTTTTCATTCCAGTATTTTAATTTTTCTCCGGAATGTGAAATCGTGCTTTCCCTTTCAATTTTTTTAATGGTGCATTAAAATCTTTGCAGCGAAGTCCAGTCTCGGTTAATAACGAAAATTATTAATGTTTTTACACATTCCCAGCGAAACAAAATATTTCGCAAACATTGCATTTTGAAAAAAAGCCATAAGTCGTGAAAGTTTAATAAGGAGGAAGACGATTAGTCACTAATATGCAATTATAATTACTTTTAATATGGTTTTGATCCTATTATTGCAAGTAGTAAGTGTTTGAATGCTCCTCCAGGAGTTCTAAACTCTTCCCAGTATCGCCGCATTTTTTCCATTGACTTTAGTAACTGATTTCAGGTAATAAACTGTAAACTCCTGGGTAAATTATTTTCTATAACTATATCAAGTTAGATGTCATAACCAGAGTAACATGTGAAATATAATCATTGTCACTCTAGACTACCACTGTTATCGGAATCAAAACTTTTGCATTTATTAATGTACGAAACGTACTTCTCAGCATTAGGATATAAAAAACTTCATTCATGGATAAATGTATCAGACGCGAAACTTTTCATATATTAGAAGTTTTTCGACAGAAATTTTCCAAAGAATACCCAATTTGATTCCTGGAAATATTCCATCAGATGCAGTAAAATTCGAAACTGAAAAATCTGTAAAATGCAAATTACTTGAGCTGCGCCCGCACGACACTGGTAAAAATGGACGAAGTCTACCAAAAGTATAGTCCACTTATTAAAATCTACAATCCATCAAAACACATGACAGATATGAAAGGTATCGAGTTGACAGAAACACGCAGTATTCCTCCAAATAATTGGAACAATTCACAACATGGAGTCAAACCAAACCAAACTACCAACTCAATATGGAAGTTGCACGTGGCTCACGACTTGTACCATTGAACTAGCAACCTTTTGCTGTTTCCCACCAATGAAATTCGATTCCAAAAACCGTAACATATTGGTTCAGGACCATCAGGTTAAGCAGGAAATTAAATCGTCGAGTTATTGGCCAGAATGGCATTTGTAATTGAATGAAGCCTTTTCAATGATAGATTTTAACACCCAATCTGATGGCTGGAAAGCAATCAAGGCTGGAATTAATCCGCTATTTACCAAGTTTTGAGATTTCATCATTGTTTCCTTTACAAACATCGAAAAACACTGTGAGCAGAGATAGAAGTAAAAAGAACACAAAGGTTTGGAGAATTGAAATGGCAATAAGGAGATGGCAAAATTAAAAACAAATCTTTCGTCATGCCATGAAAATTAAAAATGTAATTAAAATGAGGTTATGACATATTCATTGATTACAAATACAACATCCCAAGCATTATTTTTGTTTGTCCTTACTTCAGAAACCACACGCCTTCATCGAAAAAAATAAATTCTTTGAGCCAGAGAATGTACGTAAGGGATAGTTGGTAATATGACGTGGGTAATGTGAAGTATTTACTCTACGTGCAAACAGTTTTTCATTGACGATTGTGCGATCATTAATATTTTCAAAAGTGTTCACGCGCCTACGTTTTTTTCAAATTGCGGATTATATTTATGAATTGCGGATTATTCTATAGAAAAAATTAATGGGAGAACTCACGCTCTAAAAGTAAAGGCAACTTGTCATACCTCTCCCGACACCCCCTCACCCTCTCATGTAAAAAAAACATCAACCATACCTTGGGAAAAGATGCTGGAGGAAAGTATCCAGGGTATCCACACCAGTTCGACACCGACACGAATTACACCAATCCGAAACCCACACCGAATCCTCACCGATTCGACTCTCGCGTAGACCTCACTGCACTAAAACAAAACCACGGGAACAGACCGGGAAGGCACGCACGCCTACCGCCGATGTGTCGACCACTCGCCGGCTTAAAGTGTGCGTGTCCGCCGGGCGACGACAGACACGATCGGATCACGTCTCGGATCGCCACTGCTGAGGGGACGACGAAAGAAATTTCGACGGAGGGCGGGTCGGAGAGGCACGCACACATTCGTTTATAAAATTTCCGAGCGCCGCGAACCGTACAAGTGCAATCACCCTCGGAGACTGGTTGAGGGACGGGCGGGGGACGTAATTATTACGTAACGCAAGGACGGTGGGAGAAGGAAAGTCGGATTCGGACCCCGGGGGGGGGATGGGGAGTTGGCGTCTGGTGAGGAAAAGGGGCGGGCGAGGTGAGGGGTCGCATTCGAGGGGAGGGGGATGTCGTGGGGAGACATGGGGGTGGGAGGGAAAGGGGTTATATATTGGGAAGGGAAAGGCGAGGAAATGGGGGGAGGGGTAAGCGGGATTAGCCCCACAACTCGGGAGTGGGCCGCCGCGTGTTATTCGGGACCGAGGCGTGAGAGCCAGAATCCTCCACGCCCCAATCCTTCGCCGCTCCCAATCCCACGGACCCGCTCTCCCCTCACGGTGGCTTGAGGGGGAGGAGAGTGCCTCGCGGGATTTATGTCCCTAGGTTTGAAAAAGAAGTCAGCAAAGTGGTAAATATAAGAGATGTTGTATCGAACGCTTTAGTTTCTTTTTTTTCACATGCATTATCTCTCGCAATAATTTGGTCCTCTTCCAATTGGAGAGCCTAGTGAAAATTCAGCGATAATAAAGTGTATGGATGAAATGAGAAAGGGAAGGAATGGATAGACATGCAGCAGAGTTGAAGCCGATGTGGCGCAAGCACTTTCGCTGCGGTATACAGAACGGAAAACAAGAAACGCCTGCAAATGACGCGATGCATAAGACCCGACGAATTCGTGACTAGAATGTGACAAGAAATAACGGAAAGGAAGATTTTGTGAAAGAGGGGAAATGAAAAAAGAAATTGCGAAGGGTATTAACAAGTGAAAAAGGCACTGCGGCCCGTTACAGTGTGCGAATCGATGCTAGATTGAACTCCTGTTCGAGGATCGCGTCACGAATTCACGATGCCACGATCCATGGAGCAACGATACGAGACAAAATTTTGTGTTAAACTCGGAAAATTGGTTTTGGAGATCATGGTCATGATTAAGGATACTGAATGAGATTCAATTCCGAACAACATCTGAAATTCAGTATGTTAGCAGAAAAATACAGTATTCCGAAAACTACAGTTTATCGCATTCTTACAGAAGATTTAGCAATGAGAAAGGCGCTTGCCAATATGATCCCCAAGAACATCAAGGAGATCAAAATTCTGCTACTGTGACAATATCGTGTGATCTCTCGGATCACTGTGAGAGTGAACTACAGCTCCGATGTGGCACCGCCAGACTTCATTTTGTTCCTAAGAATAAAAAAGAGCTTAAAAGGCAACCATTTTGGTACGATAAATAACGTCAAAGGGGCCGTGACTAGGTGCCTGAACGAGATTTCCGTCGACGTCTTCCAGGAAACGTACCTCGGCCGGAATAGGCGCTGGCATCGGTGTTCGTTATGGAAAGTCATACATGCGCGAAGAATTTCTAAATCGCTGTTTCTTATAATATGGGAAATTGTCTCTCTTACCTTGAGGGGCACTAGCCAATTTTCGATCCACTTACGTATCCGGGGGCATGGTGGCCTATTGGATAGGATATCCGGATTCAGATGGGCTCAGGCTCACAACTGGACTACTCTAAACACCTTACGCTTAAAACCCAAGTTGTGTGGTCTTCAGGCACCATGATACTCCTAGAAAACCTCAGGGTGGATAAGTAAAGGAACTGACCCCCCTATCATGATGTGCGAACGTCACATTCCACAGGAACAGTGCGAGGTTAGTTCCACTCTCGCCCATCAAACCAACATTTGAATGGACTGCTGTGGCTGCATATATCGCTCATACACAAGACAACCAACTCTATTAGAAAGTGCAACCATGTCCTGTCACGGAGATGGCGCTATTCTAAACGACCGGTTCTAAAAGAAGTTGCGCATTGTTAACTATGCTTCACGTGGTTCGCGGCAAGACATATTCAGAAATCTTCCAATACCCTTTTTCCGACTCAAAATGGGTTTTTTTAATCCACCCTTATTCTGGCATAACCTACTCTATTTTGGGGACTACGTTGGTTCATTCTCTTACTCCGGCCTACCAAAGAGGAAGATTTGGTTCCCGCGAACTACGTGGGCTGGGTTAGAAAACACTAAACTATCTCTTAGATCCTTAGTTTTGGTATCTAACGTTCCCATTTTTTAGTGAAAATTGGATTTGAAATATGTGTTGGGAAAAGGTAAATATGGATTAATGGAATAATTCATTAAAACTTAAGTCGTATCCGCAGAGATACCCAATAAGCACGTATATATTCTAAGGAATAGAAATATCACCCTTATTAAGATTTCACATACTCATATGGAGTGACATATTTCGCCCTTTCTTATACCCAGATTAAAAATCCTCTAATTTGAACGATAACTTGAAATGTAAAAGTAATGTAGACACCCAAATGTGGTAATATTTATTGAATTCACGCGATTTCCTATTTGATTACTTCAATAAACCTTTTGAAGAAAAACATCTTTGGCATTCTTGTTGAGACTTTATTTCGATTTTTGTGATAGAAAATCATTCTTGTTATAAAAATAATCAAAATTAACGAGTTCCTACCTAAATAAGAAATGTTGGCCTAGTCTCATTTAAACATCAAGTTACAAGCAGTTTTGCAGCAGGAAATGGATTCTCTTTCCATTCCGTTTATAATTTTTCTAGGTAACTATTCTAGGTTGAGCAATCACGATAGTCCGAACCGCTGTGGAACGCTAAAAGAAGATGGACAGGAGGCGATGGACCCATGTTCTTCTTTTTATATATCACTAACACAGTAATCAGCAAGAATACTGACCCAGACAGGTGAGAGCTGAGCTGGCCTTGCTCTAATCTTGACAGCCCGTAAACTTGACACATAATGGATTCATGGACTTCATTTATTTTTCTGTCCCACCTGTAGAAGCTCCACTGCAACATCCCAAAATCCCGCACAACTCCCATTTTAGCTAAATTGTCCAGGTAGATCAGCCGGATTTGAAGGCAGGGCTCTCAAGTTTCTTCCCATTCTCATGCATGTCAACTCTTCTCATATTCACATAAAGCAGAAAGTTTATCTATCCTCTTCCTCTTTTATATCCCTTATGAGATTCCAAAACATTCCACCAATCTTAGCTCAAATTTAAACAGTTACATTAAATTCCTTAACGTTTAACCATACGCTATTAAGGCTTCCCCCCGAATTACATCTCCTTGATATGTAATACAGTTGCTTAAAATCAACGCAATATCAAATTTTTATTGGAGGATCGAAAGGAGTACATTTTAAGTGTTAAGTATGTGAGGGACCAGACTCGAAGTCCCCAATTGTTCACTTGGAGTCGAAAATTTAGAGAAATGAGCAGTTTTCTTGAAATCCACCCCTTTCACAAAAGGCAAGAGTATTTTCTAAGTTATCTTGTCACCACTTTTCTCTTTAAATCACAAAAAATTTTAGTGTGTGGAGTTACTAAATCCTAGTTAGTACAATAGGATATGTTCTGTTAACAGAAAAATCAGATGTGGCAGTGAATGAAAAATTGGCATAAATCCAGCACAAGCGAATCCTGAAATTTCAGCAAGTTTTGTGTGCATGCGATGTTTTGATCTTCACTGATGTGATCCTTTCAAACTCTCATTTTATGTATATTTTAAACCAGACTTCGTCTTAACGTCTTTCACCATTGTGGACATAAATTCACATCCAAACTGTCTACGATTTTTTTATTATAAACAGTTTGTACTAGATGAGAGTATTTGAATGTAATATCATTAACATGCAAAAATGACATTAACATCAAACCATTTTTTCCTATGGCAATGTCAGATTTCAATAATTGTTCCAAATATTTCATGGCATGCGGCTGAATGGAATATGATATATGATGGAGGTGGCAAATACAGATACTAGTAATAGCAGCTAAGAGGCGATGCGCTGCGGCAATCATAACGAGTATGAGGGGGCGACCGACCTTCGAGACGGCCAGCAAGCCATCTCAGTCGTCTCGCCGTTTCTCCCCCAAAGGCATTCCCGACAAATCCTTAGCGCATCCAATCCCTTCCACCCCCGCCGCTCGGCTCCCCCCACCCTCCACTCCCCAACCCCCACTTCCTCTTGGGACCGACCAATGGTATTTTTAACGATGCCGCAGAGATATAGGGCGCAAGGGTTAGGGACTGACTAGGTACATGAATGCCTTTTGCCGCATAGCCGTGGATTTATGACGCTGTTGCAGACGGGCATCATTTATACGCTACGTATGCTAGGCCAGCACCTCCGAGGAGACAGGTACGTACAAGCCTAAATCTCCTCGTCAATTTCCCCTCGTTTATTTTCATTTACCTTATGACACTAAACTTACTATATTCTTCCTGATCAATGTTGGGGAAATAAATTCCCCTTTTATATCAATGAAAATAACGATATGTTATCTAAGAATTCTGTACACCGGGATGAATGCAGTCATATTTTTTTTAGTGGACCCTTCCTTTTCGATATAATTACATGACTGGCACATAAAGCCGTTACTAGCGTTAATTAAGTTACGTTTTGTCAAACATTCTTCATGTGTTGTCGTGAGCATTCAAAAAGGATTCTCATCAAGAAGTTTCTTTTAATTTATTTCATTCCACTGTTTTCTACATTCCATTTTAAGACCATAATATTTCCTTGAGCCACAGCACTGTAAACGTTAAAGTTATCATATAAATCAACTTTAATAGCTCTTAAAACACCATAAATACAGTAATTAACCCGAAGGTCGGTTGGCTTGGTGGCGGTGGAGTCACCTAGTACTAAGCCCAACGGTGCGTGAAATTCATATATCAGGATATGGGGGCCAGTTCCTTTCCCTGAGCCGGTTATGGTTTCCCAGGAAGGGTCGGTCCCGGAAAAATCACATAGCTTGCGTGAAACTGAGGGTGACGGAGAATCCGAACGAGGGCCCGCAGGTCAGTAGTCAAACACCCCTAGACTACTGCGCCCCCGTAATAACTCTTAAATAATTATTATTTCAATTTCAACTAGTATAATATTATTTTGGGAAACATTTTTATGCAGTTAAAATTGAAAAACACCGAAAAAATTATATAAGTGAAAGTTTGCAACTCGTGTAATTCAGCATTAACAAGAATAATCCAGAAAATATACAACGTTCCCTTTCACTTTGAACATTAACTAATCCTGGCACCAGTTGATAGTGAGATACGATTACTGATTCTCTTACCAGCAATACTGACCCATCAAAGGGTAATGAAAAAGGAAGAAATAAAATGGGATGCACAAATATGAACTATTTCACAAAACTATAATTAAGTGAGATCTTTTCTAAGAAAGATCTCGCAACAGGATTTTAAGGCGCGACGATATTTACAGTTTCCAGAAGAACAAGCCATTTTCCACATGATACGCAATCAATATATCTTACAATATCGGAAAATTCATCATGATCACGTAGTATTGCCAGCTGCTATTTCCCGAACGTCCACTGCTACGTAGCTTACATACTCTAAGTGTGAGCAACTATCTAACCGATTTGGAAAGGCTATGTTTGTTCCAAGTCTCCTATCATTCTCAATAGTTTTAAAGTAGCTTGAAAAAGGTATGCCATCAATTCAGTCATACAATATTAACCGCTTCATAAAATCCAGTGAAAAATACGTCTACAGTGATTCGACATAATCAAATTATCTTTTATTCATTACATTTCTTTTAAACCTTCCGTCTAAAATGTTTTTCTCGAGATTTTCTCCCGTGATCCCTGCGTGCGAGCGGACAGATAGCGTACAGATGTTGCCCCACTTCGACGAGTGCCGTATCCTCTTCATCAATTTGCTAACCCGCCACACATGTGGGTGGCCTTAGCGGGAGCTATGCCTGGAGTGAAGCACGAAGAATTATATTAGGCGCATTCTCTTACCCTCACGTTTTAATTCCGCCTTTATCTTCTACTCCCCCGCCCACTTCTCATCCCTACCCCATCCTCACAACCCCTCTCCACCCCATTATTTATCCCCTGCGGATACTCAATGGCGATAAAAACGATCGGGCGGGAAAAAGGAGAATATCGGCACAAAAAAAATGTTGCTACAGCACTTAAGATATTTTAAGGAGGATCCCCGATCACCTACATTTCAAACCTCCGAGATTTCCTTTCTTTTTTTATCTTTTTACCCCATCCAACCGGCATTAAAGGCGGTTGACGAAGAGGGGCATCTCCGTTAGAGAGTGGGAGGGAAAAGTAGGAACGAGATCCTTTTATTGTTACTACGGTTATTTATTTCTTTCGGATGCTGAAAGGTCACCGCCATTGAGCGAACACCAGGGAGTGGTTTAAGGTCGTGGTGCTGGAGCGTGCAAAGTACTCACGTGGAGATTAGGGTGGGCCTCGGAGGGCCCCAATACATAGACGGGACTTCCGTGAATGACATATTGCCTAAATGGCACAACAACTACGTTGTGCTTACACGCCACTCAGAGAGTGTAAGAGCAAATTTCGCTAAGTCTCATAATTCTGTTTTGGTAACGATTTAGGATACGAGTTTAGAAAATTGAGAGTTTTACCATCGTCCCACACTAGATGGAAAAATTCAATTCAAAAGGTGCTTATATTTATCCAAGTATTTGTACAGATATTAACAGTAACAAATATATAAAATAACAGTATTAGAAGAATTACAGTACAACTAACAAGGAAGCACTGTTATAGGCAATATACCTCTCCCGGGTCTAGAGTGGCCGCTGTTGAAGTCAGTCTATTCAGTCCTTTAGCAGAAAAAAAATTCGACCCTGCCAGGATTCGAACCTGGAATCTTCTTTATAAGAGAAATAGACGACGGCTTGAGAAAGATTGCATTTAGTATTCTTTCTTCCCACGCAAATTCTGTAGCCACTTCAAAAACAAGATTAAGAACCCAAACAATGGCCAAAGGCGTTAACTGTAGCCCTTCTTATAGTAAAAACGTCAATGCCATTCAAATTTACCCACTAAATTCTAATCTCCTAACAATCCATAACTCGTGTTCCATGGGAGCTTATAGTGTAGATTCACCTGGAAATGGTCAATCATCGAATGGACACTGGTTTTGGACGACGACCTCACGTGGTGACTACAATTTCGTTGTAGCTACTTATTCTTATTACGAGTGGTTATAATAATTACTTATGATTACGAGTAGTTTAACGTTCTCAGAGAGGTTTGGCGGTACCAAAAAGCAATACTAAATGTACATTACTATTATACAATACCTATACACTTTGTGTATCCCCGCAGTAAAAAAATTGTATTTTTCAGTTACACACTCTTCTTACCTCCCTTTATTCTGTTAAATCTTTCCTTCCTCCCACAAATTCCTCGATCAGTCTCCAATATCCCCGTTACCCCTCAACATCTCTTCCGTCTACTTTTTCTACATTCTTTGAAATTCTCCCAATAGATTTCTGCCATCCCCAACCATTCCTAGCACTTTGTTTTACTAACTTCCAGTCCATATTATTTTTTTCACTCTTCTCCACATCTCTCCTCCAAAAATAAACGTACTCCCTCTTCAAAGAGTACATCGTATACTGCCATAACAAGTCTTCAATTGCATTTAGCGAACCTGACTTTGAAAACGTTCCCTGCTCTCTTTAGTTGTAACTTCTCATAGCAGCTGCAAACATCGCACTGCACTCCCTCCGATTTCAGAAGTTGAACGTGACAGGCAGTAATTGTTTGTAAATTATTAAAACCTATTTATAATTTCAAAGCGAAGTCACAAAGGAAAAGTTTGTTATTCTCCAACAACAATAAAATAATACATTAAAATCGTCGGCCAAATGATGCCTACTGAATTCTGACACGATACCATGGGTCATTTCTGAAACAGTGGAGACGAGGAAGTTCACTATTCTAGATTTGAGGTGATTTCGTGAATTTTATACTTACAATTTATTTTGTTAATTATGCCTATCTCCCATGAACGCTACATGATTAAATCAAACTTTCCAATAATATTTCTAGAACGAACAACATCTGCAAGCATCTGTTGTGGCAATATCAGGAAGTAATATTTCGCATAATATTGTTTGAGAGAAGAACCGGGGTGATGCTAAAGTAACCTGTGTGATATAAAATTACTTGGTTCGAATCTTAAACTTAAATAAGACAATTCATGCATATTATATCAGCCAGATCCGGGATCAACGTGCTTCAATTATACTCTAATATATGGCATATTTATTCATCATTTTTCCCAATTTTTATCCATTAGTATTTCAATTTCCTCACCCTATCTCAACACCATACCAGAATTCGACCTATATTTACACTCTAAAAAGAGGTTTCATGCTTAATATAACTCGAAAAGAAGGAAAATACAAACAGAAATCAATTTTGAGAACAAAAAATGGAATGGTGGCTGCCACATTGGAAAGAATGCTCTCTATATCGATCAGGAAATTTGAAATTGTCGCAAGAAACAACAGCCAAACCGCGAAAATCTCGAGGAATGACCAGCTCCTATGACGCCATCTTTCGATGGAATATTTAGCATCGCTTCCTGGAGGAGCAGATGTCATTTGGAACAAATCGATGGGGCCGAATGCTCCATTTCCTTCCGTAATTTGGACTGTGATCGATAACGTGTGGGTAATTGGCGGTGGACCGAGAGTTAAAAAAAAAGAAATTGGCGCAGACGTTATTTCTGCTTCCTTTTGGCATAAAGCTGCAATGAGTCTCGGCCATGATGATGCACCGTCGCCATTATTTTTACGTCAAAATCAATAATTCAAATTCAATACGATTCCCACGAGTGCAGTTGCGTTGCATCATGCGGCACATCCCCGTTTTTGTGGTGATGGTCAAACTCAATTAAATTGTTTAAAAATTTTATAAAATACTGCAGGAGTTTGCCTTCAATGCCGGATCTTTATACTACTTAGAAATCAAAATCAACTGATCCACTTCATGCGTGCTCAACTCTATCAGTTTAAATAAGTTTCCAATCTATAAACCTAATTTATAAATATAATTTTCTAATAAAATGAATAACCCGCAAAGGATCTGACATATCTTCAGACATTTTCTTTTCTCCTGGTGCCTCAATTAACTAAGTTTCCAAAAGCTAAAACTTAAACGTTTCGGAGGAACTGAACCGTCTTAGTTTATAAAAACTAAATGCTCAAAGCGGAACTGGGTCATTTTCAAACAGATCCACCAGCAATTTTTCTATTATTTTCGTCACACTCCATTTCCCTTTATGAAGAAAAATAGAAATATAAAACACGTGGAAAATATATTTATAATTGTATCAAGACTAGTATTCCTCTATGGAACATTAAAACACTGCTTGAATCAAGCAAAATACGGTCTCCGATTTCGCAAGACTATTTTTAAAAAGAGCACATTCGTACTTGCTTGCAAAGGTAAAGCAGTCAAATCAATATTAAAGAAACAGATTAAAGCTCCACTATTATCTGTCGCCTGGCGCTATAAATCATTTGCGTAAAATTTGAGGATTCCATATTGCTGTGTCTTTACATTACAGATATACTTCTTCAGGCCAATTTAATGTAACTTCACACATCATATTTGTTAATCGTGTAAAAGATTAATATTTTAATATTTCTACCGCTGATTTGCATATCCTGTTATTTTAAATTATTGATATGCAATGAAATAAAATTTCACATCCCAATAACATATGTAATCGCTGTTCTATGTAGTACGTACGTACGTCATGAGGACTAAAATTATCAATAATTTATAAAATTAATATCGCAAATAATATTTTCAGAGATGTGACTGCATCAATGTTTTTTCTTGATATCATTCAATGATATGTAAAATTTACGTGCGAGAAGTTGCAAAATACTTTGAATGGCCTTAGATCTCTAATAATTAATTCATTTTCTTAGGAACACCACAACAATGCCTTTAATTTGTGGCCAATATTTATGAAGGTTACTCGTTGAAAGTTCAGTACATTGAAGCAATTGCAAAAGTGAAATCGGAATTACGTAAATAAATTAATATTTAACCAGAAGTGTAAATGAGTACATGCACAGTGCGCCAAACTAGGATTAATGACCGCTGATGAGGAACAGATGAAGACATTCCACTTCTCTTTTAAAACCTCAATTTTAAAATATAATAATTCCACTGACCCGAAAACACTTTCTTCCATCTTGGAACGTATTTGTCCTATCATTTTGCACATTTGACGGTTTCTTGCAATGGATATTGATTTCTCTTTCTCAATAGATTTAACGTTGACAGGTTTACGATGGGTAAATAGGACAGATATGCCTTAAGAAGTGACCGATTCTGTTTTACGAGTGACTGCAAGAATCCTCCTGTACTCTACATTAATTTGTTTAGTCCACTGAATACACCATAACATCCTTTGAAATAAACTATGAGGCAATCAACTTCTCTTGAAATATAAACGCCTTTTTATTGGTTTAAGCATTTTTTAAATGCAATTTATGTGAACCATCAAGTTGAGACGAGTAAAAACTAAACTACTTGTAAACATATAACGCTGAAACCTTCCTATAAGTCAGAAGAATAAACCTGATTACTCTATGAAGTAATTTCCATAGCATTTTCTTTACATTTAAATAGATTTCATTTCCATAGGTAAATTTACGACAAATTTTAACGTCAGTAGTCGTTTAAACAATAAATTTTAAGACAGAATAAATCATTTCCAGGTGTTAAGTAGTTTCAAGCATCGTCTTAAGTTTAACATTTACGAGGACTAAGACAAGTTACTTGCATATATTTTCTTTTTACGACCAATAATTTTACCCCTATTTAGCCAGGAATCTAGAAAAAGGTTATTGCTACAAATATAGGTCAACCAAGTCTCTCCCGTAAATTTTCAAAGTGGAATTCATCAATTTTTTATGAAATTCGTCAAATTCGAGCACCGCAAAGATCGAAATAAGTTACTACGTTCAAGACAATAAATCACACACATTATGAAAAGAGATACTAAAACGTTAAGATTCACTTGATGTATCTTAGAATGAATTTCCTCAACTGAAGGCGAATCGATTTTGATTACAAAACTGCAGACTGGCTATTTTGCGAGTTGAGCCATTTTGAGAGCTTCTCCTTTCGCTGATATATTGAAACTAAAACATAAGACGAATAAATAGGTAAAATATCTAGATAATGCAACCATTTCAGAGAGTAAAAATCATTCGTCTTGACCGGGATTCGAACCCGGATCCCTCGATATCCGGCCGAGTGCTTTAACCACTTAAGCTACCGAGACGTCCTCTACACTCTGAAATTTTGGGGGCTTTAAAGGAACAAGATGTTATGACGAAATACCGTACATACAATGTCACAGGCATTCGTAACCCCAAAATTTCAGAGTGTAAGAGGACATCTCGGTAGCTTAAGTGGTTAAAGCACTCGGCCGGATATCGAGGGATCCGGGTTCGAATCCCGGTCAAGGCGAATGATTTTTACTCTCTGAAAGGTTGCATTATAATGCACACATAGCGGTTGACTCCGTTAAAGTTACTATTACAGTTTCTTGAAAATATCTATACATAAAATTTTATTAACATTGCAGTCATCCCTTGGGGCTAAAAGGTTGCGGGCAACTGCAAGTCCTGATAACTGGACTTCGCAAAAACCACTCTAACCCAACCATCCTTTCACTGAGTTCTCGCACGTGGCAAGTTTACATTTAGTATAATATAAGACGCCAGAGTAAGAAGTAGAGTAGTTTCAACTGTAAGAGCATTACAATACACTAGCCTAACTCCCGCTAGTTATTTTTAACACTTAAAATGTATAATTGAACTATGTAAAAATGTTCTAAATTAAGCTTGCTATAAGAAAAAACGACACCAGGTTGCTTATTAATAGTTGACAGTGGATTTAACACAAAAATTATTTTTAAACGCAAAGATATATCATCATGATTCTTTCACTTCGAGTACAGTCCACCTGAAGCTGGTTTCCTATTGTTAAAATTCACAAGTTCTCTAGCAACAGGCGACATGCTCACTCCAAATCACCTCTTGTATAATGCGGACAAGTGGTTTTCAGTAAACTATCGTGCCTCAGAGCGCGTCCAATTAGTTTTCCTCTCCTTTAAAAAAAATCTAGAGCTCTAGAGCTTTCTCTTCTCAACCAAGTACTTCGTCACTCTTCCTACCCACTTATTTCCATCATTGTTCTGTAACAACACGTTACAATCAACCCAATCTTTCTTTTTTATGATTCTTTCATGTCTCACATCCGTGGAAAAATAAAACTCCATTTCATTGAAGGCAGCTATATAAGCTTTAATGGATCGTTTTCTTATGTCTAGCACTCTCTGCTGCTAGTCCGTGTCTATGCTAATAGAAAGGTTTCTTCTTCGATTCTGCTGAGGACCCTTCTCTTGCTTCTTCCATCTTCAGTTATCTTGCTGTCTAATTACCAAAACGTTTCCACTCTTCCCAGTGTATCTTTCCTTAGTCCTACTTTGAGAACATCTTTTTATTCCAATTGCATTACCACAGTTTACTCTTCTTCATTTTGAAATTGTACTTACTTTTCTCTATGCAGTTTTATACCGTCATTAAACCTCCATTCATTCGCTGCATGTTTATCAGTTATTCAATGAACAAGAAATTCAAGAACCCGGGTAGTTCATTCAGCATATGACACTTAACTTCATATTTATGCTTCGTCCTTCCCAAATTAAACTTGGAAAATAAGTCACTTCTTTAAACTAATGGCTTTTAGGTCTATTTCGTTGATCTGGGACAATTTCTTGTCCATTATTCTGTGGTACTCTTCCAAAAATTAGCGTATTTTATAGTCAGTCTTTCGGTTTAGGTTTTTCGCGAAATGCAATTACGGAAAAATTCATGCGAACCGGATAGTCTCAAAAGCAAAGAATTTTGAATAATTAATTTGTGCTCCAACCATTTTTGATCTCGACGAATTTTAAACGGTTTTCATATTGAACGGAATCTCAAAGAAAGTCACAGATTTTTCCTTGGCCAACGGTTGGCAATTGTCAATCTTTGCTTCCGAGGGAATACCTTTAGCAAATAATGAGTTGGGTAAAAGGTTTCTATTTATCTTAGTAATACCTTATGACTTGTCCATCAGTATCAAGTAAAACTATTCCCATCGCTTGAGTCATGAACAAGTTGTCAGAGGATTCAGTGAAAAAAATAGAGATGGCGGGGTTAGAGGGGGTGTTGCGATGTTTAGATATCAGGGCTTGCATTTGTTAGTAACCTTGTAGCCCCAAAAGAAGACTTTACTGTAATGTTAATATAAAATATACTTACATATTTTATTTATTTATTTTCTAATGCATTAATATCAATATATCTGCCGGAGAAGAAGCTCTCAAAATAAACCAACTGACAAATAAATCATCCTACAAATTACCTAACTTAAATCGATGAGTTCTCGTTATTACTATAATATTTCTGGCTCAAATATCTATCGATGAAAATTCAGTTTAAGATTAATTAAACAAAACTTATCGTCATAAAAAATTATAATTGCATTTACGTATGACTTCCAACTAAATTCACCCGAAGTAAGGGGAACTACTAGTATGTACTTATGAAATTCAAAGAAATTGTAGGAGAAGTCTCAGCAGTAACTTTCCACGGAATCATCCGCTAATGTGTTTTACATTGCAACAATTCTTCAAAGCATAAAAATCTTTCGGCTAGATAAAGATTCGAATCGCTCGAAGTCGGTTGTTTAACTGGCCCGAAATCGTTCCAGGTTCGAATCCTGGTCCAGGTGAATGATTTTTACACTTTGTAAAATGGTTGTCTTGTAAGGTATGCTTTCTCGATGATTGTCTTATAAGGACTACAAATACACTTTTACAAATGCTTTAGTTTAGAAATTATTGAAAATATTCCCAAAAGTTGTCTAAATTTTAAGTGTTTACCCATGCGACTAATAATTTTTCGGCACGAAAAAGAATCTATTCATACCTGCAATTAAACTCCAATGTAAAATGCAGCCACAATTTGATGCGTATATTTTATACGTATCAATTTTTATACGTATTATATATGATTCATTTTCGTTCCAAATTAATTTTTGTGAAAACTATAATTTCCAATATATTTTTATTATTAATGAAACCGTTTAAAATACACGCATATTTGATTGATTGAAAATATAACTGATAGAAAGAATAATTGTGTTCGACTTGCATTTTTCTTGGCGACAGACAGTTTGTATTTTACGAGTGAAATTATGATTACAATATAAACAATAGGCCTGTGCATTATTTGATTAATATATTTAGCAAGCGGGCGTACATCGTTCAATAACTGAAAGGAAAACATACTCCATTATTGTGAAAATAAATACCATAGCCGGAAGGCCGGGAATCTGGCTGGAAGGTTTTGTGAGATCGGTGTTAGTTCCTATTCCAAAAAAGGCAAAGGCTATATCATGTGAGGATTACAGAACAATAAGTTTGATATCCCACGCAGCTAAAGTTATTCTCAGGATCATCAACAAAAGGATAAAGAGTAAGGCAAATGATTACTTAGGGGATGATCAGTTTGGGTTTAGGAAAGCAAGAGGTACGCGTGATGCCATTGCAGTAATGAGATCTTGCACTAATCGAGAGGAATATAGAATACAATCAGGACGTAATTGCCTGTTTTGTAGATTTCGAAAAAGCGTTTGATAGAGTGAATTGGGAAAAATTAATGCGTGTATTGCAGAAAATAGGAATGGATTGGAGGGACAGGAGACTGATCCACAACCTGTACATGTCTCAGACTGCTCAGGTGCGAGTGAGGAACGGAGAGTCCGAATGGGCAGTGTTGGGAAGAGGTGTAAGGTAGGGTTATCCATTGTCACCGGTGCTGTTCAACGTATATGTGGAGGAAATGATTAAAGAGGCATGGGAAGAACTGGAGGTAGGAATGAAAGTCGGAGGGGAATTCGTAAAATCGGTTAGGTTTGCTGATGACCAAGCATTAGTTGCTCAGTCAGCCAAGGGGTTGCAAGCATTGATGAGTGAATTGCAGGTTCAGTGCGATAAATATGGGATGAGAATCAATATTAATAAAACAAAGGTTATGCGATTTTCCAGGAAGAAAAAGGCTAAGCTAAATATTAAAATAGGAGAGGAAAAAATAGAGCAGGTAGAACAGTTTACATATCTCGGAAGTGTTTTGGATCAATACGGTCAAAGTGGTAGGGACGTAAGGAGAAGAATTGCGCTAGGCAAGGAGGCTTTCTCAAGGAGGAGGGAGTTGATGACGTTGAGTAGGGATGTTAAGACAAGACTCGTAAAAACTCTGATATGGAGCGTAGCTAAGTACGGCGCGGAAACGTGGTCACTGAAGCAGGAGGATAGACGTAGATTGGAGGCTTTTGAAATGTGGGTGTGGAGAAGAATGCAGAAGGTGAAATGGACCGAAAGGAAAACAAATGAGGAAGTACTGGAGATGGTGGGTGAGGAGAGGGGTTTGTTGAGAGAAATCCTATGGAGGCAGGAAAACTGGATGAAAGGCGTATTGAGCGGCAGTGGAATGTTGAAGAAGGTAATAGAGGGGAGAATGTTGGGCAAGCGAGGAAAGGGCAGGAGCAGGATAGGGATGTTGGACGGGATGAAGGGAGGAAAGAAGTACACAGAGATGAAGAGGGACCTGATGTAGATGAGGTTGCTGGATTGGGTTTTGTTTGGAGTTACAAAATGTTTATTTGATTGTTGTGTCCATCCAAAAACCTACCTTAACCGGTAGATTACCTAATAATAAATACCTTGGATAATTATTTATTTTACTGACACAATCTTGGTATGAAAAAACTGTGAATAGGGAATTACTAAAGAAGTCATATTATTTCTTTTTGGTGTCAATATATTAACTGATATAATTAAAAAAATAACCTTTGTATTCTCTAATGCATCTTCCTCTGGTTACGTTTTACGATCTGTGACAATACCTTGATACTACTCATAATCATAAGTAAGTAAACACAATACTTGAAAACCATTTGTCTTTGAGAAAGATATAAACAATTTAAATTCAATTCCAGACTGACTGATAACACAGATATTATCAAGGCAAAAGCATCAAAATATTATATTTCTAATAGTTAAAAAATCATGAGAGGAGTGTTTCTGAATGTTAAGATTTTCATGTTGTCCCGTGCTTGTGTTTACTGATTACTTGAATATTATAGTAGCAGTATTGAATGAGATGGAACCTCTACAATATGATTCACAGAATTTATCCAGCTGAAACGGGTTTATCACAAAGTACCAACCGAAATTTTCACGTAAAATACGATTTAAAACAAGAAAGCAGCCCGTGAAAACATTTTATGCGTGCGAAAAAAAAGCATTTTTATTAGTGAATATATGAAGGGTTGGAACATCATACCTGGAACAAATAAAATCCTAGAAAACCGGTTCTGAAAAAGTGAGAAAGAAAGATGCCTACGTATGAGTAATATATGTAACAGGAAAATGAATCACTGCAGAGGAAAGAGGAATGAGATGACTCGGGGGGAACTTGCAATCCAAGGAATTCATTGCGTGTGGGAGGGAAAGAAAGGGAAATATTCAAATAAAGAGACCAAAAGAGTAGGCCATAAATAGGAGGATTCTAATACCTAATATCTATCAAGGATTAGACAACTAGCATTGGATTAATTGGGAAGAATAGAAGTATAGATGGTATAAAGATTAGAAAGTAATAATGATAACACAGGCCAACAGTGTTTTTGGTGCCGGAGCTTTTAATGCTGATTTAAAGAACAATTGGGGTGCTGAATCCAATTATGACACTAGTTTTTTCCTATCAGCTATAGTTTTCAAGATATAGATATGTTGTTACTTACGTAAAAAAATCTTCTACATGATGATATGGGAATATTATATTAATAACACAGGCCAACAGTGTTTTTGGTGCCGGAGCTTTTAATGCTGATTTAAAGAACAATGGGGGTTCTGAATCCAATTATGACACTAGTTTTTTCCTATCAGCTATAGTTTTCAAGATATAGATATGTTGGTACTTACGTAAAAAAATCTTCTACATGATGATATGGGAATATTATATTAATAATGATCTCATTGGCCTACAAAATAGAAATATACACAAAACTTATTGACAGTTTATTGAAAATAAAAGGAACACCGTAGAGTGGTTATAAATAAGTATACTTATAGATTTATTTAACTTTGAAAATTATTTTCCGGAATATAGTATATTAAATATTAAAACAACTAATCGTAAGATGTGCCATATCTAAAAAAGTAGAGCTGTTAAATAAAAACGGATTTCATATTTGGATTCAGCTCTACAAATATAGTTAAAATCATCACAAAGATTCCCGGCACCAAAAAAAATTTTTTTTTGTAGGCCTGTGTAATTAATAACGGTAGTGTTATTTAAAATTTTGGATGATTCAAAATAATTTAGATGACAGACTATTATAACTCCAATGCTTTAATATCATTTCATGGCACTTTTTCGCAATTTCAGTCAAGTGTCGCCCAAGATATGAGAACTATTAATGTCACGCGCTTAGGTGCCATCTCTTAGAAGAGGAGTTATTGGGTACCAGTTCCTTCGAGGGCCCAGAACTTTCTGTACCTATAGCCTACCTCAGAAAAATAAGTCCCATCACATAACTGAAGCTGGATTTGAACCTGTGAATTTTCTCGTTAAGCGGGAAGCGCACTTCCCGCCGATCCATGTCGGCTGGTATATTTTTTATTCGAGAGCGGAGAAACAGTCCAGCGTGTGCATTCACGACTCTTCCCTCGCTGACGGACTCGCTGCACGGGCTCCCTTTTTTGTTCGCTGGGGCGAGGACTTGCATTGTGTTTCCGGAGACCAATGGGAGTGCCGGAGGGAGAAGTATAGATCGCATTCCTTTCCGACGTCTTTGGTAAGTTTCCTGTTGCTCGGTTCCCGATTGTGTTTTGTTTGCTTGGACTGTGGCCATTTTATATGGAGCAGAAGGTAATGTTTGGTGGCACAGGATGTCGCATCACCACGAGGATGCTCCCGCTACCCTCCCCTTCCCTAATACCCTGCTCCAGACTCCCAACCCCATCCCCTCCACCCTCATCCTCCCGAGTAGCCCACTACGGCCGGCCAGTGTCCCTTTCAATTCGAATGAATTTTTATTATTATTTGCTGGAACTGAACACTCACCACTAAACCACTCCTGCACTTACCGAAAAACAAGTTGATTGAGACAAATGACGAGGAGGAGGCCGCGTTGGGAGGAATTTTCTCTCAGCCCTGCCTATTCAAACACAGAAGCAGAGATCATTTCTTCCTGCAACTAATCAAAATGGTGAGAGAGAGAGAGAGAGAGATGTTCCGTTTAAAAAAGAACCGTTAACCACTTGCGTCCGTTGTTCAAAAACAATAACTCTCGTCATGCCTACTCTCTGAAGCATCCACGTAATTATCTGCATCATCAAAAATAAAAGCAATAGTTCCTTCAACTGAAGCTGTCCTTTTCTTAAAATCAGAAATATCTTTCGAGCAAAAAAAAACCGTTGAACCCTATTGTTTCCAAAGAATAATAGGCAGCTGCTCGTCAAATAGATACGAAAGTAATATTTTTCAGATCTTACGTCATTCTTGATAGAGGATCCATTAATGAGGACTGCACAATGTAGAGTAGTTCGAAAAAAATGTGCAACTCTCTCTCGGATACTTACCACAACCGCAGTAACTTTGTTTGACTAACGGAAGGAGGATAAATAATATAGCATTCTTCTTTATTTTTAATGGAAACACAGAATAAAATAACATTGGTAATCCAAAAATGAACTGTGGAGAGGATAATATTATCTGGATTTAGGAATTTAAAAAACTATTGATTCAAGATTGAGTGAAACAATTGTATTAGAGCTCCAGAACCAACGAAAAGAGGGCTTTTGAACAAAACAGTTGCAGAAAGAGATAGAAAGAAGAAAATCAATGAAGGACGTTAATAGAATTCTCTTTCAGAGAGAATGTATTCGGAAAGAGCAGACAGATTCCCAAAAAATAAGTTCTGCCGTAATATAAAACTGAAAAATAGTGCTAAATGAGGATAGTTGAGCCCAGGGATACAAACTAAATCATTTATTAAGGATCATAAACGAAAGTAGACATCGGGGTATTTACTATCATCCTTTGTAAAAGCGACTGAGGAAGTAAAAGGCTTTCTGAATTCGTCGCGGAGGTTGCTGATTTGCCATAATAATTCAGTGGAATTTGCATTTTAAAAGGTGTTTTAGCCAGCCATTTACTGATAATGACAAGCTCTGCATCAAATTATACCAGTTGATACTGAGGGTAATAGAGTTAATACGGAATAAACTCTAGCCAAGAATCGGTTGGCATTGACGAAAAAAAGAGGAAGGATAGATGAAATTACAATTATCATACAAAACTTAACTGAAAAGTTTTCATATTTTAAACATATTTTCTATAATTTAGAGAAACACTTGATTTTGACAGGTATATACTGAAGAAAGTCTGACGGTAGTGCTAAACGATTCGTCTTTAATTTGCGCCTGAATGAGTGAAGTTAACACTATAGGAGAGGGCAACGAGACAGACAGGACAGCAGGAAGAGGCAACACGTAGAATTATTACCCTAAAATGTAACCTTATTAAGTATACAATTAAGGGATGAATTCACATGAAGAAGATTTATCCACCATATTGGGTGAATCAGAACAGTGGGATGCCCCAATGACTCACGACAGATAAGTGTCATGGATACTCAGAATGATATCATTAGAATCATCGAATGGAATTCCAAGTGACGCCCTCAGAATCGATTTAAAAGGCATCAACGGAAGACTTTAATTAGAAAACGACTTTTGATGCAAGTGGAATAGATTCTTTACTTGAGCTGAATCCCGTAAAAGATTGGAAGGATGGGTCAGAGTGACACTTTCTCAGCAACTCAGTCAAATTGTTAAGCACCGAAAAGTTACACTGGTAACTCTTGCACGGTTGTCGTTAACCTGAAAACTATGGTACATAAGACAGCCTTCAAGATGTTGTACCTTGTAAATCTATCAAGAAATATCAACAGCATGCAAGCATGCAAAAGAGTCAGCGAAAACTCGCATACTCATGCATCTGTCCATAAAACCAGCATCGAATTTAAAGGAAGGAATAGAGAGCTGCAAAAAGTAAGGTGGTCTTCAATAAGAAAACTTTTGAACGGGATGCTACGGATTGCTGAGTAAATGAAATATTCAAGCCCCTATTAAGGAGCTATAAATTCAGTAATCAAAAGAAGAGGACAAGAACTTAGTCTGAAAAGTAAAGCAGAGGTTCAATAAAATAATTGAATCTCTAGGTACTCTCGTTACAGGACGTAGTACAGTAAGTGTAGGGACACAAATTAAAAGGGTAAAGGATATGCAGTAATACGGGAGGACGAAATATATTATTCGTTCAAATACAAAAATGATAAAAATAGCATTGAATTGTAATGACAAATAATATTAAACAATGATTCTTATACTTGTATTCATGTCACCCATTTGGGTGAAGTAGAGGGTAACATACCCCAATATTTGAAGCAAAAAGCCATCCATATATTTTTAATTCTACTTTTCTAATTCCTATAAAGATATTTTGATTTTTTTCCACTTTACCTAGGCTCACTTCATTCATAAAAAATCCCTGTACATACATACAACTGCGAAATATGCAATATTAATTGTCACTCTTGATACTGTTAGTATTTATTATCGGCACACTGCCTCGTGAATTTCATAATCTTCTATTTGCTCATTTCTTTTTAATTATCATCTTACACGAATTCATGTCTATCCATATTGATATTTTATGTTCAAATTATCTTCAGCTACAGGTATGTTAACGTATCTAAGGTTTACATAACAATAAATGATTAGCAATGTCACTGGTACAAAGTGATTTTTTAAACTCGTATTTAATGAAATATCTTTCAAAAATAGCAATCAAAATCTTTATTGCTATAAATTATGAGAAACTACAGACACACTGACTATACTGAATGGTTTTAAAGTTTTTAAAGGTCATATAAAACAGTATTCTCCGCTTTAGGAGGCTTGGTTGAAATCAATTTTATTGTCCTCGACAACTCAAAGGTTTTTTGTGCATAACGATAATGTTGGAGGAGTTGTCTGAATGTTATTGTAAGTAGTGTACAGCTTAGAGGCAGGTGATGCGTACACTGAAAAGAATCAAACATACTTCAGGATAACCTAACACTGCTGGATGTAAACAAAAACTTTTTGGACAACATTTCCTCTTCTTCGTTTCGTCCAAAACACTTATTCTCTTCTCCTTTAAGCTAATGTTATCTCTTGTACAGCACCCAGTAACTTCCTACTCTCTTCCTATGCCTACTTCATCCACATTAATGGTCCTCTTCAAATTACTTCAACCAAATTCCTAAAAATAGGTGGCAACAAGAGGCCATTCAGTTTTGAAGAAAGTAGTATGACTACCATGGAGCTAAAAAATTTAATAATTATTAAACACAGGCATGGACTTGGTTGTAAAAAATAAGGTAGACGTCGACAAAATAATTAGAGATCAATCTTTAAGGAAAGAGTGGGAAGGCTATGGAGATGGATGCAAAAAATAAAACTAAATAGAGGAAGAAGGTACGTAGATGTAGTGGTGAAGAAGTTCTAGATAAGGAGAGAGGATAGTCTTGTTCTTATCTTCGAAGAATTCGAATAAAATGCGAGGCATTTTACAGCAATAGATCGTAAACGAGCATGGCGGTAAGTATTCACAGTGATGGTTTCAGCAGATGTAGTTAGATTATTTGTTCATTTGTCAAATAGTGCCACCACCATAACAGAAATAAGTGGGAATACTTGCATTTTTTAAACAAATTCATATTAAATTTTACACTTCCCGTAACACCGAAAGTCTCCAAATTTACCGGTAAAACTTCACATAAAACCTCAAAATATATCCAAAAGGAACAGTCTGTAAAAAGCATTACATCTGCTCAGAGAAGTCCTCGAAAAGAAATAACTAGGACGAATCTTTCCACCTGTTTAATGGCAGGTTGAAAAGGATTCAGTGGGCGTACTCAGATTAAGAGTTTGATTAATACGTGAGAAGCAACAGAAGAAGGCGGCAGGAAAGGGAAAAAAAACTTGTAAGTTTGGTAATTGATATTAGACAGAGTGATACGGTCACCATATTACCAGCTCCACAAGTGGCCAATAGTTCTCCATCGCATATCTGACCACCAAAGGCGATCGATAAAGATTATCATTATCTTCAAACTTCCCTTCCCTCATTCCAATCTCCCGCCTACCACCCACCCACACAAACACACAAAGTCGTTCTATCTCTTTGGTTTTCCCTTTCTATCTCCACTCTCTCTATCTCTCCCAAACCCCCAATCTTATCCCACCCAACAGTTAACAGCGCACCAGGGAAGGACTTACGTTCGATGGTCAGCTTAAGAGTCCCTAAGAAATTCAAGCACACGAGGCCTCGCAAAAATTAAAGTCTTATAAGCGCTCTAAAATCTAGGGATTCCATATGAATCCCACTTACTCGGTATTGCGTTTCTCATTAAAATTACGAGATAAGATTTGGTGTTAAGAGATGTACACTTACTGTGAAGCATGGGTCACGTTGGATGCCTAAACTATAAAAATCACTAGCACTTTAGGACACTGAGATTATACTGTAGGAAACGTAATAAATAACTCAGAATTGTGTTAAGGATTCACCATGTTTTAATGTTCACCCGGCTATGAAACAGTTCATCTCGGTTTGCTCTTCTTTCCATGACACATTTCTTCCAAAAACGACTCAAAACAGTTTAAGTGGGAATAACTATTGCACGATGTTGCTACTTTAAATTAGAGCGTGTTATTTCCATATTTTTAAGTACAAATAAAATTTCGAAATAAAAACAAAAAATAAAAAACGAAATTAATATCTGATTTATTCTTTATTTATTATTGGAAGTGTCCCGACTGTTAGTTTGATATGCGTAAACAAATTACCAAACACCGTAAGACCTACGTCAAAGGACGAATTCTGTGAATTCTAAAGCAAATCAATCGACTCCATGATGATTTCAATTTGAAGCTTTGTTTAAATGTAGGTTATGATAAGTACTTGGGAGAAAACAATCCGGAGGATTGCAAGCCGAAAAATATAATGTGATCACTAACCTAAATATCCATGAATTTGGTTTTTAAACAGCTTAAATATAAGCATTTTATTTACGAAACCGTTCAATTACTTTAGGGGAATTTCAATCCCTTTAATCATACTCTATCAAGCCATGAAAACTGACTTCTTCCTTCAGCTAGGTTGAAAAACCTCTTGGTATCTAAAACCTGCTCCTACTTTTTTATGTTGAAATCCCGGATTTAAGTAAAATAGAATGATTATAAAACATTTGAAGAGACCTAGAGGACATGGTATCCATACGAAATCAAGTATAAAAGGTAGATTTATGGACGGCAGAGATGGAACCACCTGGCATGAAAAGGGGTCGGGGGCTTTTTCAACCGTGGCCGAGTAAACCAATTTGCCGATACGCACGCAGACCCGCATGTGACTACCATTTCGTGACGTTACTCGATGATACAAGTGACTGGGGAAAAAAATAATTCGAATGGCTTTGGTTTTTGACACGTCTGGAAAGCGGGTGGCACGTTTAGGTTGGTGAGGGTACTTTCTCCTTTCGCAGAGGACCCGTATTCGAATATTTTGCGTGACAGGTATTTTTTGCGTCATCTCGTGCCTGCTCATTTGTCCTGTCGTGGAAAACCGTGAGTGCATTGCAAGGGGGATAATTCATTAGGGGAAGAATAAAGTGTGAACTACCGGGTTGTTTCCGTCAAGTATTATTCTATCCTTTTCCCGACTGTCCACTGTTCGTAAATAACCCTAATCTTCTCAAAAGGTGCAAATGAACTCGGAAGGGTCGCGGTTTACACGACAGACTCCAATTAAAATTTTATTCCACCACTTTTTCTTTCGGATTTAGTACAATCATATATTTCAGACCCCAGTTCAGTTTACTGGTTGCATCCAAAAAAGAAAAAAATAGACCGTTTATATGCACAGCTTTATTCGGGAATTTCAGCACAAAACGGACATTCGATTGATCGGAGAGATTATAACCTACTGGGATTAGGATAAAACCCAATATATACTTAAACTTCTCTTGTTGAAGTAATTTTTGGCACGCACGGTTAATACATTGAATCTATCAATTATAATAATAACATAATTTATATTTTAAGAAAGTTACCGAAAAAAATTGAAGGAAAAATCAACAGAAATATCACACGAAATGAATAATTAGATCACATAACTAAGGATATGATAAAGACGACAATTCTTCACTAAAATTTCTCATGCTGATCTTGGGTAAACTGTTCATGGATCGCAAATGTAATGGAGAAGGACAAAGGAAATTGAGAAAAATCACTTCAGGAGAAAAATATATTTTCAAATTTACACCAATGACTCGAAAGATAAAACGGACTTTTCTGAACGGCTTCTCCGAGAGAAAGATCTCTTTGGAAATTTCCGTCCTCTTAATGGCTCAAATTAGGTATTAACCTTTTTGATTACAAAATAAAATCGATTAATGAAATGTATATAATAATCATCAATTAAGGGATGTAAATGAATAGATGATTTTTTCGCAGGGGAAAAGGATGAGTTGGCGGGAGATATTCGTAGAAAATAGAGGAATTGGAGGGAGGAGATTTCGAGCGGTTAGATATAGGGACGCTAACGATCAGCCGACCGGGTCCCTGAGTGGGTAACGCGGTCGCCTACTGACCCAAAAGTCGAGGATTCGAGCAATGGCTTGTGTATGGGTGTTGTGAAATCTGGTAACTTCATCCCTGGAATACCTTATGATAAGCCAGGTGTGACTCATCAGGAGCCCATAAACAAACGGACTACCAGATACGACCAAAACCTTCTACCAAAACTTTCGCCCATAAGGGATTTGGGATTGAGATAAGTACACGAAGGAATATATGAGACAGTTTATCAAGTTTCATCAAGAAGTGTACATACAGAGCCTGGGAAGCAATGAAGGGCTGGGGAAGAATGGAATAAAGTATGAATGCTTGAGTAATTACGACATGTAACAGGAACAAGAAGTTCACAGGACGGCTAATAATAATAATGTTCAGGGGCACTTACTGACTAAGAGCAGGTATTTATGACAAAACTGATTAAAATTTACAGAGAATCACTGTACTAGGCCAATTTACAAATTCTGGATTTTTTGTGACTAGTCAATTACCACGGAAGGGGTTAATAAGAATAAATTTCTTTTTTTAAAGGTGTTATCAATAGGTTGATGTGGCATAAATACTTGATTAAGAATTTTGGACAATTTGAAGTGATTGAAATAAAGGAACGTCTCGCAATCTTTCCGTAAATATCTTAAACCAATAAATCCGCAAATAGCTGGAGTTCCTAGCACAAGATTCCCGAAAATTAGTCATGTTTTTCCCCGTTCGTCATCTCGTAGATTGGGAAAACATTTCGGGGGCCCTTCTGACACGCTCCTCGCTCTCGATTCCACCCTCTCGGAAACTGAACCATTGCCGCCACACCCCCCTCCTCCGAAACATTCCCCCCCCTCCCGATCCCCATTCTTTGGATCTTCCCCAAAACTTATCTCAATCCCTGACCCCTTCCTTTACATTCCTTTTCCATCCCTCACTCCCTCGCTTTCCCGCTCCGTACACCTCGCACTAAAATGCCTCGCTGTGTTATTCCGGGTCACAAAACCAACCTCCTTCCCATCCATTTTCTTCCTTTCCGACCCTCCTTCCCTGAATGTTTGACATTCACATATTCAGGGTCAAGAGGGGGCCAGTGCCTTTCCCGGTGCCGCCTATGCTCTCCCAGGAAATTCTGGTACGAGGAAAATCTCACAGCGTGGGTGTAGCTGGGAGTATCTAGAGGCATCAACCGATTTTGTACCCGGGACCTTCGGATCAGAAGCCGAACACACTCTACCCACTACCAGAGCACCACGTCACGATAATATAAATGCATGTCAAAAGGTATATTTAGTTGCTGTCGTATCCCTAGTTTCGTATGCGCGGAGCTTCAACCTCCTTATAAACTTGGTAGTCGGGAGGAGAGTTTGAAGGCGTCGCAGCCGCGGAGGAGTATGGGAGGAGAACGGCGACAGCTCCACCTACCGCCCACCTTCCACACACCTTCCATTATTAAATGTCTTTGACTCACGTTTATACAAAAGACACGCTAAATAAAACATTGCTCGTGAAAGGAAAGAGGGGCGATAGAAGGAGATGATCACTGTGGTCCAAGCACACGGAATGAATCCCTTCCCACCCCACCATGAGAGAAGTATCAACATCATTTTTGTAAATATTCATTTTATTAAATCTGTAAGTATATGACCAAATAGTTTAATTTTTTTATTTTGATTTTTTGCATGGTTAACCGCGCGAGCGGGTCGCGGTGGTCTAGCGGGTAGAGCGTTGGACTGCTGACCGGAGGGTCCCGGGTTCGATTCCACTTGGCACTTTGGGCACCTGCAGCTCCACCCAAGCTTGTTGATTTTTCGGGTACCAGATATTCCTGGGAAACCGTAACCGGCACAGGGAAAGGAACTGGCCCCCCTAAACTGATGTGTGAATATTCACACGCCGTCGGGCTTGGTACATGGGTGAGCTCTACCATCACCTTCTAAACCGACCTTCGGGTTGATTACTGTGTTTATGGTTTTTATTTAACCACGATATTGCACACACGGATCAATGATAATTCACAATCCCTTCCTGATGTGTTATGTTCCTACGGTACGTTTTTTTACGAAGAATTCTCAATCAAATCAATACATTTCCCATAGTCTTACATATTATGGATGTTATTTTTGCAGGTGCCACGTCTATTAGGGTAATTATCAAATGAATTTACTGCCTTGATGGAGAGAAGGACATCATATAACATAGGGTTATCAATTCATGAATTGATTTGGGGCAGCTTTTCAAGCCATCTTGTTACCTTTCAAATTTGACATTCTTTTTTTCTCTAAGAGTTCTCTGATTATGACTTTATTGAGATGGATAAGGCTAACACAAAATAGACAGAAACATAAAAAAGGACATTTACTTGATATTTTCACTGGCACAACCACCCTTATATATGTGTGTTTTTATATAAACACAGATATAATTTTTTTAAATATAGAAACACAAAGAGAGGACACTCACATTTGCAGTTTTGACGTTACGACGGCACGGTCGTCAAAATCAGATCTTTGTTTCTATGTTTTAAAAATCTGCATCTGTGTTTTTATATATTTGTTCGTCGCTGAAGAGCATTCTATTTCGAAGAGTTATGCATATATTTATTTATTTGTTTATTTATATGTATTTATTCATGTATTTATTTATTTTTTCATATAACACATATTATGCATATTCTTATCATTATTTTAGGCTAATGTACATTTTATTCTCTGCTTAGATTCACTATTCCTGAATTTTCTGCTGAGAAGACATAAATGTGTTAATAGGCAGGAAATAGGAGAGAGACTAAAGCCACGGGCTTGTCTATCTAAATTATATATAATACATTTATCTAACAATCTGCCGGTCGATCGATCGGGGTTTCATTAGGCCTCGGCGGCTCTCTGCACAACGTAAATAATCTCGGGAACGTGACTGTATCCTCGTAAGCGCCCTTCACAAATCCCCCACGTGGCATAACGAGGCATTAATGCGTGAAAACAAATGAGCATCTGCATTCGACACTCGATCCGCGTGTATTTCACGTCTTCCCTTCCCCACCCATCCCCCACCCCGCAACCGCGGACCACCATCGGCCCCTTCGCCCCGGGGTGTGACGCAAGGACAAAACAAGGCCCGCGGATGGGAAGGGAACCGCTTAGACCTGAAGTGACGAAATTTCGGATCGCTAACGTATCCGTGCACGCCCTAGAAGAATCTCGTGGACGTCGCCTCACTAAAAATACAGCTCACCGCGCCGGGTTCGGTCGAGCGTTTTGCGAAAGGGCCACGGGAAAATTGAGAAGTTAACCGGCGTTAATGAAAGAAAAATTACGTAGCAAAGGTCACGGCCGAATTACCATGGCACAATCAAACATTCTCCCAGAGGGCGTTTTTTTAATGTATGATTAAAACATTTTCACCAGATTGCCTAATTCCATCATTCATTTGGGGTAAATTTGCATGTCGACATCAGCTTTTGATATAAATTTTTCACTGGAAATTAAAATCATATCTTCATTATTTAGAATACTATAGTGTAATTTACCATCGGTAACAATTAAACTCTTTGAAGGGTAATTAATCCATTTTAGCCATAATCAGTTCATTTAACTGAGCTAGCAACTTCACCTAAGAAAGTAGATCCTATGTTATACCAATTGATAATATTATATGTGAAATTAAACTTTCTCCATTTCCACGATTGCTGAGATGTTTTAAGTCTACAATTAAAATAGATTTCAAGTAATTTTAATACCACCGTAATTAACACCGAGTAGATAAATTAACTATTTTCAAATACATCACTGTATGATGGGAAACTGCCATGTATCAGATATGCCAGTGGTATCCTTACTGTTTGTTCAATAGCTGCTCACTGGATTAGGGAGATTTTTGATTGGTCCTGGCACTACACACTACAGTATTTCTGACCCCTAACTGACGAGACCCAGAATAACCTCTAAACTTCAGTTTATATACATTAAAATTACTCATTATTTTGCTCTGCATATTTCCCACCTTCCTTAATTTAATCCAAAATGCCTGTTCTCTTCTTCCCTTCACCTCGCTTTCCCAAAATTATTCCCTGGATTATCGCCTTCAGAATCCAATAGCCTCTCGGTGTCTCCCATTATCCCTGCCTTAGGATTTCACACAACTACGTTTTCCCTTTCCTTCTTACCATGTCTAAAGCTTCATCGTTTGTTTTCATTTTCGTCCACTCTATTTTCTCCATTCTTCGCCTCTCAAAACACATATCTAAGGGTTCCAATCTACGCTCGTCCTCCCATCTTGATGATCAAGTTTATGACCCATATAAGACTACCCTTCCCATTTAAAATTTTCACTAGCATTTTCCATTCATCATTACCTGAGGTGCCTGCCATCACCACTTGTGAACACTTCACCTAATTCTTCCTTTGATGTCCCCATCACTCTGCCCTCCCTCATCCAAAACACTTTCCACATAGGAGAACCGTTTCACCTGCTCTAATATACGAGCATATGCCCCAACTTTTATTTTACCTTATCCTTCCTACTTTTCGATGCTCTGACTTGATTGGTCTACCTGTGATTTATTCTCATTCCATACGAATAACACCGATACAATATGCTGAGCAATTAGCTTAAAACTTTGGCTGAATAACGCCTGATAATTCGCAGATCTGATTTGAAGAGCTCCCTACTGACTTTTACTCTAGCCTTCAGCCCATCCCAACATCCTCCTTCCAATTTTCTCCGCACTTGAAGAAGAACAGGTGATGTAGGACAACCCTTTCTTATTCCTCTGCCCATCATTGTCCATCGCTACTCTCTATTCGCTATACGCACCCATGTGGCCGGAGACGTCTGAGACATGAACAGGTTTCCTATGCCGTCTATCTCTTCAGTCTGCTCTTAACTCCTGCAAAATGCCAATTGTAGACTGTGCCCAGTTTAATTGGTTGAATGACTTCTCAAAATTTATGAACCATACAAATACATTCTGATTACAATATATGTTATTTTTTCCTTACACTGTGCGGTTATTATTATTCCTTCCAATGAAATGTTAAACTGGATTTCTGAAAGGTATCTGATAAATACAATCTCATCCATTTGGGCGCAATATGACCGTGGGGTCTAATTATCCTTCAACGAGTTGCAATATACATCTGAATGAAGTACTCAGCATGAGAAATAGTAGAATCAGTGCTGACGTTTTTATTTCATGTCTAACCAAATTAACTGTAAAATGTAGAATGAGTATAAACATAGACTGTGCCTACATTAGGCTATTAATAATATCAACGCGTGTCACGGTATTTTGTACATTAAATATGGCGTCTTATCTGAAATTAAAAAGATATAATTTCAAGGCTTTCTCTGAAGTGGATTCATTAGTATGGTACAAAGATTGGCCTTAAAACATTAACCAAGGATATTTAAAAATTTACTCCAGGTTTTTATCAAGAGCTTCCTACATGTCGTCATCATTAAATCCATGAATGTATCCTCGTTAGTTTATTTCCGAAGTTTTCAATGGAAATGCCAACCCCTCGGGGTTAATGAGGGTAATTTTTTTCTTTACCACTCATTTTATAATTTATTCTTTGGACATTAAACGTTCAGTATGAAAATGCATAATGTTCCATAGCAAAACATATAAGTATTATATGGTAATATTATGGATACAGCTACGTCAACATTTTTTCGATTACATTCGATTACTTTACACCTTTGATAAATAGGTCATTCTGATTAATCCCCAATTCTAATGAACCGCTAAAAGTAAAATTTGGCATTTTTACCAGAAGATGATGATTAAAATGTAATTTTTCTGCATTAAACAATACTCTCACTCCCTAATAATATACCATAATATTTATATTTCCAAATCATCTAGATGGAATAGGTCGTGCTTGAAAAATCCGCATATCAAGTCCCATTTCTTTGATTAATGATATTTTTTGATTTAAACAAATACTAGAAGCCCAAAACATCGGAATGTGACTTCAGTAAAGAATATGAGATAAGACAAAAATATTTCACCTTCACTACACGTTGAACTCATTTATCATTTCAGTGTCAGAGCAATTGTGATTTATTTGGTCAAATACTTTCCCTCAAGAGAAAGTTTGAAGACAAAACAGACTGCAGAGTACCTACTAGAATACAACTATTTTACTCGTATTTTTGTACTCTCAATCCTTATGAAGTATTAACATATCAACTTGGTAACAATTTAATCAAACTATATAATCTTACTTAATAAAATAAGCCAATGAATGTATGCATCATATAAAATTATTAATAAAAAAGGAAAAGGGCATTTGATGGAATGGAGTTTGAATGTTTTGGAGTGATTCATTGAGTTGTTATGAAGTAAGAAAGCAAATTTTCAATTGATATTTGTTGTCGATTGACAATATATGCTTTAGAATTTTATTCGGTAATTATTGGAGTTATACATGCTTAAATAATGATGGGGAATGGTTACTATCTTAAATATTCTCACCTTTGAATTTTTTTACCCCTTTCACTTGAGACAATTAAGATATCATATCTTCAATCTTTTCATGCCAAAAATACAAATCTACCACCAACAATAGTATTTCTATGTTTAAAAGTTATTAAAAATTAATTTTAATTCAGGGGACATAGAAGGAAATAAAAAATAGAAAACTTCGAATGATTATAAAATCTAACTGCCCAACTTATACACTTGACAAGTTTCAAAGAGGACATGGAATCATTACATATCCTAAGTTCTGGAGGGAAAATGAAAGAAAAGAGTTGAAGGAGAAATAGAAAAAAGAGGAAAATTACATAAAACTCGCTCAATTACCTAAAAGTCGCTCAAACCCTCAGCTAGTCGAACCGGACAAGGCAGTAACATTTACGATACCATGTTGACAGTTAAACAGCAGTCTATATTAACAATGTCTACTAATGCGAGAAAAAAAATTTTAAGCTATAATGAGAGAGACGCTCCCTTTCCTAAACGTTTTCTTTCCTCGATAATGAAGAGACTAAAACCATCGAAGAGCCCTGGAGAGCACGCTGAAGTAGTCGATAAAACCTTAATTACGACTTGCTGGAATCAAAACATGGGTTGCGAACAAAGACGAATAGCAGCACTAAAATAAAAACACTAAAAGAACCCTAGACCGCTTCCTGCCTTTATACTGACTGCCACTGACTGTTACCCGTACCCATATTACAGGTAGATTTACTTACTAAAATTTCATACCTTGTGCTTGGGAGCTTACATTCGTTAAGCCCTTCTTCATTACGCTTACTTCCTGAAGCCATAGCAATTGCGTAAAATAAATAACCAGGAATGCCTACATGGTAGGGAAAAAAAGTCGCTTCATTTCTTGACCGCAAGAAATCCCATCGAGTCTCCCTTTTTTCTACCTTAGTGCTGGACCTAAAGGTGGTTATCAACCAAACGAAATTCGCACAAAAAACGAGGTGGTAGAGAGCTAATAAACATTTATTTTTTTCGCTGAGGAGAAGGGAAGACAAAAAAAGCTTGCGAGGACCAGAATTCCTCTCATTCCCCCTCCCTTCCGGACATATACTCCTTGGACAGGCGAGATGGGTGGGTGGTGGCCAGGGAGGAAGAGGAGATCTCTTGGGGAGGAAGGAGGAGGGCAAAGTGCGGAGGGGGTTCGGGGAAGGGGGACGTGTCGGGAGGGGGCGGGGCAGAGAAAGGGAAGGAGAGCGAAGGGAAGGGGTGAACCTTCGCCTCCTCTGCGAGTAGGTCACTCCAAGGCCCTGCTCATTGGCGAGGGTCCGCGGACACCAGGGGGTGAGGGGGGCGGAAAGGGGACCAGACTGGGGACGAGGTCGGGGGGGATGAGGGGGTGAGGGCTTGGGAGTTATAAAAGGAGGGAGAGATGGGAACACATACACAGACACACGACCCCACACTACTCACACACACACATACAAAAGACTCGCCCTTCTCTCTCTCTCAGCCACCCACCACCGTAAGCAGTAGGGTTTATTGGATGCAGGGTAGCAGGAGCGGAGTTTTTAAGGGAAAGGGGGGTGTGGCGGCGGGGGGGGGACGTGGAGGAGGCGCGAGGATAGAGAAAGGAGCCCGAGAGAGAGAGGGAGAGAGCAAAAGGTGGCCGAGGGGTGCAGTGCGCACGCGTCGAATATTTCCCCTCGGCCTGCAACCTTAGCTCCTGCTACCGCCATCCTCGGTCGATCCAACTTCTGCTCCACAGGGGTTAGGCATCTCAAACCTTCCTCCTCTTCCCTTCCCGCCCACTCATCCCCTACCTCCTTTAACCCTCTTCTCCCTTACAATATCTTTCTCCCTTTACCCTTTCACCCTTCCGAGGAGAGGAATTTCACGTTCACAAAACCCACACCGACTCCACCCCGCGGCCCTCCCGTCCCCGAGACCACTCCTCCGTTATCCCGCCCACCTCTATTCCTTCTCCATACCTCTCTCTCTCTCTCTTTTCCTCCCTCACTCCTGCTCCTCCTCACTGCGTCTTCTTCGTCTCCTTTTCCACACCTCTTCCTTTCCCTCGCCCTCTTCCTTTCCAACCCTTTCTGTATTTATGGGTTGCAGTTGAATATTTAATCTGTGTACACCCCTCTTTCGTCTTACGCTGTGCAAGATGGAACCTTCAAGTTTTTACCTTGACACCGTGGGGAAATGTAGGGTATCGCATAACGACACGGAACGCTATTAATACGTATGTGTGTGCAACTCGATCGTTCGTTCGTGGAAAAAAATCACGAAATTTCCCCACGAATGTAATTTATATCAAAATGATGGTTTAATTTCAGTCGTCGCTCTCCCACGAGGAATTCCAATAATTTTTTTTCTTAGGGCTATCTGGAAGATGATGTTTGAAAACGGAAACGATTCGGTCACTAAACTGAATAACTCATCAAATTAGAAATGAGGATACCAAAAAGACTTTAGCTTTTCTCTGTCAAGTGCACTATTTTAATTTCTAACTCTAATTAGGATTAGATCGACATTTCGCTTTGCAATTTGCATTTTTCCGCGAAACTCCTCATTTTATGAGTTAAATATCACCAGTTTCATTTAAAGACTTTGCATATGACCGTATGTAATCTAAACAGTACTACTTTAACAATTTTGGATAAAAAGCAATTGCAACATTGCAACATTTTAAGTAATTGATACAAATTAGTGACAAACTAACGAATATACTTTTTGGGGGAAAATATTTCCTATCTAAATTCTCACAAGTTCTACCCACATTAACTTAGGTCACTATCTGGCTATCAGTTTGAAATAAAAACTAAATTTTCCACCTTTGGTTTACATAGGGCCTGTCCCAAAAAGTAAGTAAAACGATTTTTTCTGGCGAAGCGGACGACTGGAGTGGGACGATTTGTGGCGGGAAAAATGGTGAGAGGTCTTGGAAAAGCAACGCGACCCGCGTCAATTGTCTGCGGGCCGTTACAGTGCATGGATTTCTACTAGACCAGGCCCCTGTTCGAGCATCGCGTCAAGAATTCAGGATGCCACTTTCCATGGAGCAATGATACGCGATAAAATCCTGAATTTAGTTTGGAAAATTGGGTTCGGAAACTATGGCCATGGTTAAGGATGCTTATAGAGATGGAGAAATGTCCCAAGTGATGGTTTTCTACTTGTACCGGATGTTCTAAGATGGTAATGAGAAGGTTGACGATTAGGAATGCCCTGGACATCCGTCAACAACATAGGACGATGAAAAAGTGCAAAATGTGATGCAAATGCTCAATTCTGATTGGCCCCCAAGTGTCAGGATGTTAAGAAAAGAGTGCAATATTTAGGATATCGCATTTTTACAGAATATCTAGTCATGGGAAAGGGTTGCCAACATGGTCCCCAAGGTGCTGTCAGAAGACTATTTGCGTGACAATCTTGCTCTGGACCACTGTGAAAGTGGCCCGATTTTTTTTACGTAGAATGGATGGTTACAGAAGACGAGATATTTGAGTAAGACCCAAGTAAAACCCCATTGAGTACCATATTGGACCACGGGATTATTTCATAGAGGTCATGACGTGATGCCTGAACGAGATTCCCGTTCACGCCTTCCAGGAAATATGCCACAACTGGCGGAGGCACTGGCATCGGTGTGTTGATGCACAAGGGTGGTGTTTTGAAGAGTTTTAGTAATTTGTACTTTGATCTGCGATAAATTTTTCCTCTGATTTATTCTACTAATTTTTTGGGACAGACTCTAAATAGTACAACTGTTATTTAAATGAAAAATTGGAGAATAACATAATTCGGGCAAAGAGACCAGTGAGTGAGTGGGAGAATGAGAACATTAAACCACAGCGTACAGATTTTATGAACTTAATGTATACGTATGCATTGATCTTATCACTATAGTATATTATTATGTAATAATAATGATTATATGATAACGCATATTTATGCAGTGGATGCCAATAAGAATAAATTCACATGCGATGAGGGGGATATTACTTTTAAAATTTCACCCCTGTGTAGTTCTTGTCATCAACAACGACCGATAAGGGCTTAAAATAATATCCTTAGTCCAATTGATTCCCCTCGCCCCATTAAGTTTTTCAGTAATCTGGTGTGCGTGAGAAACGTCCGATTAGTATCCCACGCCGTATCACCGTGTTCCATAAACTGCTGCCGTCCCCCACTATTCGAATGACTACATCAATTACAAAATCTTCTCATTTGATCTTCAATTTAGTCCATTGGCACTACACACGACTGATTTCCGCTTTGGCTTTAATCTGCATAATACAATCATTAGCTCATGTTTGTAAATGCAAACCTAATTCGTCAGAGGAGGGTGCGTAAGCCATACTTAACTCGGGGAGGTCGGACAACTACTAATTACCTGGGGAGGAATCAGCAGCGGGGCTAACATTTCTGAGTTGCATTGCAGGGATAACGACAAGAATTAGTGCTTATAGAAATCACATATTTGTCAGTAATTCCTTCGCCTCATTTCACTAGGTAATTCTTTAAATAAATGTCATACGTTAACAAACAAATACTATCTTTAAGTTTTTAATATGTGCATCTTAGTCATCAACTTTGACTCATATACTCGTTACTAATATTTTCCTTAATATTTAATTTATCCATAACGCAAGCAGAGTCCACAGGCACGTGCTAATTCCAAGACGAAATTCTAGGTATACACAATTTTAGCATTTCTATGCCGTATTTTCAGACCTGAGCACTAAAGCAGCAGGAAGTTGGTGCAAATGAAATTTTGGGAAGAATTTTAAAAAGATCGCCTGTTCTCGATTCATTTTCATCCGATAACTTTAGTTCATTCATTTCATTTAATTACATTTCGGTCTTCCTATAGTTTTATGCTTTCAAATCTTCCTCACTTCCGTCCTTCCTCTAACTTTATGGGAGGTTACACACATGGAGAAAGAATTACTTTCTTGTCCCTCCAATTCCTACAATACTAAAGTCAGCCGTATGTATCTTTTATACTATGAGAGACGAATGACATCTTATTTTTAATACTAAGATATACTGAATTTATGATGGTTTTCTACGAAGTGCTAAAAGTAATAGCTTACTTCGAGTGTGCACATCTCCTTCCTAGTGTCCGCTTCCTGCCCGAGGTTGTCAGTCAATCTTCTTGCGTCATGGGAAAGTTTCACCCCTCACTTCATGATTCACATTATCTTACTTCCTCTTCACTCTTCCCTCATTCTATACGTCTTTCAATTTTCAACGTGCTGGCAAATAATCATTTCCCCTGTCAAACTCATTAAGTATTTATAACGGTAATGAAAATATGGTCCTAATCTTATCTAAAGCTGTCAGTTCAACAATTTGGGTTCAATTATAGTGTCTTCAATTGAATCGTTTATTTTTTATCCTATTATCAGTTAAATGCAACAATTTCAGAGTGTAAAAATAATTTGTTTTGACCGGGATAGGCGAATGATTTTTACACTTTGAAATTGCTGCATTGAAATTCATATTATCGGATGACTCCGTTTAAAGTTACTGTTGCGGCATCCCCCGCAGTTTCTTGGAAGTTATTATCAGTTAGTTAATTAGGATCTAATAACTTAAAAATCAGTCTCTGGTGGAAATACTTTCATAAAAGTTGTTGTCTTTTGTTTAAAGAATTATGAAATATCTTCTGCCGTTACATGAAACATTAGCTTTCGCTCGCCGTAAAATTTTTGCTTCGTCTCATTAAGGATGGCAATGGAAAAGAAGGCATGCAAGTACGTACATTCATATTATTCATTGTGTTAAGTCTCTTTATATTTCTCTTTTCAAAGAGATTTTTTTTAATTATCAATGGAAAAATAGAGAGTTTGAAAATATGGTTCAACTCAAAAAGCTGACATTATATAGAAAGATATTTATGACTGTAAATTCAGGAATATTCTACTCAAACGATCAGGTAAAAAAAAGAAACAGAAAATCAGTCTCAATCATTCATCGATTCAATACAACGTTGGCATATTCATTTAAATTTCTTCCCATTTGGAAAAAGTCTTAAAGGTGTTGGATTAATATTCATATATGCAAAGAAATTCAAAAATAATTCGAAACAATCTTGCAATGCCAGAAGAATCGATTTTAATAGCAGATCGCTGACAAAACGATTAGGCGCATTTCACGTTGACCAAATAATCTTTCATGTTTTATAAAAAATTATTCAATAATAGCCTCGGCGGCTAAATACGTCTCCTTGAACAGCAGTATCTTTTAATCCAATCTCCAATCAGTCATAACATTTTAAGAATATGCAGTACATTTTCTCGGTAAATTTTCTAATTCCGTTTTCTCGGAAAATTGATATTTCAAACGGATGTCAGTTCGTATTTTCTCTCAAAAAGGAATTATAAATGAGGAGCAAAAAATCATACAAGATTTATTTATGAATACGCACCAATGATTTATTCCCCTTAAAGCACGCCAGAGTTAGGTTCAACTGGCGATATTTACTGAATTCATATGCCAATATCAATATTATCTTCATAACTGGATGAATTCTCAGTAATAAAATTGTGTAAAAAATAAAGCCTTATTTTTTTAAAATTGGGTACCAGATTTATTATTCAATGGATGGGATAAAAATATGCTGTTACTTTTAAATGAATAAAGAAAACTAATTTTTCATAGAATTTTCTCCAACTACTTGCCCTTATTAATGAATTAATTTCACCTCTGTACACATTGAAAATAATCATTTCGTATATTAAATACTAAAGTATAAACAGCAGGGCATAACGCTAACACAAAAATTTGAAATACTTATTTTAAAATATTTTAATTTCATATTATTTTCTGAATTATGCAATAAAATAAATTCTCGTGAATTTTGTTTGTAAATGGTGTAAATATGAATAGCGTCACTATTGTGAGCATTTTTTATTTTTTACTCGTTCACCTCGACTAGTTGAGTAATTACATTTTTAATCTTTTTTTCTCAAAATTTAAATTTTATTTTCTGGCAATTAAAAGTTAATGCAAAACGTTAAATTTTATGTTTTTCCTACAGTTAAAACATATTTTTTGGTCATAGGTCTTTGTTTCCTATTAGTCCAATTTATAATAACTCACTCTAACGGACACTAATAATTCATGCATAAGGTCTTTTGAGCTATGTAATATTCTCCTCTTCTGAGTGCTTCGAGGTTGAGAGGGTTGAATGGGAATATTTTGGCGGTATAAGGAGCCACAAGGCAGAAAACAGCGACAATATTTAAATCGTTTTGATATTGATTTTATTCGGCGAAAATATTTAAGAGAACAAGATCGTTTCGGCGATCCTTTTTACAGCTGTCAATTTTCCAACAACATTTGATAAATTTTCGAAGTTTCTTGTGTTTTCCAGTATCATTTTTTAAGTTACTATGGGCGAAAAGGAAGAAAAAAGGGTGTAAAGAGCAGAATAGTGGAAGAAACAGTAATATTGAGCAATGACATGAAGAACTAAAAAGACCAGGACACTTTAAAAAAATTAATTTGTTAACAACTTAAGTGATATGAATACATGTATAGAAGGGAATGCACCAAAGAACGGCGATTGCAAATACAGATACGAAATAAAAAATGGCGTATGAAGGAAGAGCTATCAGAGAATAAAATAGTGGTGGTTAAATAGAAATGAGTGCTATGGTTAACCAATCTGTAGGTTGAAATACTAATGATGGTATCGGTGTTAGTTTTTTAAATGTTTTTAACCTATATTTTATACTAAATATGTATTCATACTCTTAAAGGTAACATCTCGCAGGATGTCCTTTTTTGGTATCAAGGGCTTAGTAAAACAATAATTTCCTAATAACATTTACGATACTCGTCAATCCAAACATAATGTGTATCTCATTTTTTTCAATATATGAAAATACGACCAATAGAAACACATATTTTTCTCGTAATTTAATCTGACTCATGATCCTGTGCTTCCAATCCGAGAAGGATTCGTTTGAAGGGAAGGAATACCATGACATCGTATTTTCTGTTCGTTCGGGATACGAGACCCACACCCGTCCATCACTCAGCCTTTCTCACTCTTTCGAAGTAAGCACTGACCTATTTTGTTCCTCTCATTGTGGCAGTGAACTAATTAAATGATTGTTAGAGGCATTAACAACGTATTCCTCCTACTTATGATCTGTGTTTAACTTAGATAAACTTCTATATGAGTTTTTACTATTTTTCCTTCAAGTGAAAAGTTTATCACCACTTAAACGGGATTTAAAGTAGCTAATTTGCCCAAATATTTATTACAGGATATTGTAATTGCATTGATACTGGAGAGAAGAAGCGTATAGGAGCATGGGTGTATTTAGTTAAGGTTGGTAACTTCGAAGGTACGTAGATGTGTCTTCAGTCCGCATTGGTGCTACAGCGGTTAAAAGCGTGGATGAAGTCAAATACTTTGATTCAGTGTTATATAAAAGGAGCAATATACGAGATTAAGGCATTAGAGGAAGGTTTTCTACAGTTTAGTACAAATGCTGACAGGGTACAGGGGTTACGTACGATAGGAAAATACCGATTTCGGTTGAGGGCAAAGTCTACAATATTATAAATAGGCTAGTATATATCTTGTATGTGGGTCGCGGTGGTCCAGTGGGTAGAGCGTTGGACTACTGACCGGAGGGTCCCGGGTTCGATTCCCGGGCGAGGCACTCTGGGAACCTGCAGCTCCACCCAAGCTAGTTGATTTTTCGGGTACCAGATCTTCCTGGGAAACCATAACCGGCACAGGGAAAGGAACTGGCCCCCCTACCCTGATGTGTGAATATTCACACGCCGTCGGGCTTGGTACATGGGTGAGTTCTACCATCACCTACTAAACCGACCTTCGGGTTGATTACTGTGTTTATGGTTTTTTTTTATATCTTGTATGAGGTGGAATGCCGGACGACGAAGACTAGCCAGGAAAAGGCACTACATGCCAATGAAACGCTGAAATGGAAGAATGAAGTTAGCAAATACGGTAGAATGCCCAATATGTTTACGAGGGAAAGATTGAAGACTAGTCCTATAACTAATAAAGTTAAGAAAGTAGATTTCGGCCGCATGGCCACGAACTGAAACGATAGATCTACTACGCCAATGAGACAAGTTCTAGATTGAAAGATAGAGAGACAAGAGACAACAAGATAGGTATGGATGGATTGTCCAAGAAATAATATGAGAATGAGCGGAATGAACAAAAAAAATGGTCTTAGTAGGGGAGAAGAAATGGAAGAAGATGATCCAAAATGTTAACTCCAAGTGATATTGGGATAGAGAAAGGAGGAAGAAGTTAATAGAGAATTTTTTTCAGATACCTTTGCACTTTGTCCATGGTAAATATTCCTCATTGTAACCAGATACCAAAGTGAAAAACTATTCAATGAGCATATTTAGAAACGGTGGAAACTTTGGATTTATGTAATTTGACTTTCCTATTATCTATTGAATTATACTTTCTTCCTGAACTATTGCTCCTTCTTTCATAGAATCTACGCTTTTACTATATACACTTAAGATTCAATTGATTTCTTTTCGACTGCATGGATTATAGAGATCGCATTTTGCCACAAATTTCTTGTGTTGATTATTTTCTTGAAATTACTATGTACGCCAATGCATCAAGCATATAAATTTGTTGATCCAAATAGTTTTTATCTCATTACAGCAACCAATATATTTTAAAATACCATTACATTGAGTCCCACTTAGTTTATTTTGACTAATTTTTGTTGCATGCTACTCTCTAATATTTCCATTCTCATATCTATGATTGCCAATAAAACGGTTTTATCTCATAAGGCAAATGGTAACATAAATATATTATTATTTAACTAGAATTAAATACTAAAGTGAGATGTCCAACCGTGGAAGGGCCGTTAGTCTGGCGAAATAAGGGGCAGAGTAAATGTTACCAATAAATACTCCTAGTGTGGGTGCGTTTTTTAATAAAACGAGTAAATGCATGTTTAAGTAAAAAAGTTGACGCATTGAAAATTTCATATTATTTTTGGTAATCCTTTAATTCACCCAACTAGAATTTGGTTTCCCTCAGTTTATTTTCGCTTATCTCAATAATTTTCCTTTGGGTATCATTATCGGAATTTTGGAACACTTCTAATATATTTAATAATTTGAGCCCTGACGAAAATTCTTTCAGCTTCCTTCGGTCCCTCCTGATCCCTTATAGTTGTAACTCAGTCTCCTACTAATTGAACCGTATTCCGAGAGGTTAGTAATGAGAAAACTGACTGACCGTGCCTACTGCCGTGAATAGTCAATAGACGGGGATTCATCTACGTTCATAAAGGGTTTATCTGGAGGAAGTGTTTCTTGCCCTGTATTTGGAGCTGAGAGTGCCCGTTCTTGCCGATTCAACTGTATTACTCAAAGCCTAATATGGTAGGACTAGCCTCCATTGATAAACACACTGATAAAGCAATACCATACCTTCTTTGATGAAAACTCTCGCGCTATTTTACTCAAATCAACTTATAAATAATAGTTCTGACTGATTCATAAAAAGTCTTTAATCACTAGCTTTTTAAATATGTTTATCCGACGAAAATTTTCTTACGACAATAAAATCCGTATTCTATTCAATTCCGCGCCTAGTTTATTCATCTCACCCCTCTCTTCAATGCAGCGATGAAATCGCTCTATTATCGCTTTCTCTCCCGTTCCCCTCTCATCTGGAAATAGATATATCCTCACCACAGAATAGGCCGATCAATTTAGTGGGCGCAAGGGTTCCCACTTCGGATTTGTGTTAAGTGCCTTAAACGGCTGCATCATTTACGCTCTCCAGCAACCCACTTGAGAATCCCAATTCTTACTTCCACGTTTAAGCAGATTCGTTTCTTTTTCCCGTACGCCCCAACCCATCCCCAATCCCCTCCCTCCGGCTCATCCCCTCTACTCGCTCGCCCCGCAAAACCGCCCTAGGGTACACTCCCAGCTCTCAGCAATTCTTTTCAAAGCCCTCGCGCTCTCCAGCCCTCTTCTCTCACATATCTCAAAATAATCACCCCGCCCCATGTGTCGCGGTACTACACCGCCTTTCTTTCCACTACGACAGCCACACTACGACAGCCACACCACGACAGATCCGCCAACCTTCTCCCACCTCCTCACTCGATTGCTAACTACTCTCCGATCCCATTAATCGCCTTCTGCTTTCACATTAAAACGCCTTGATGATAATATTGTACATAATTGTTTTATTGTGGAGCTACGCTACAGCTAGTTTCTCATATATACCGATTTAAATCTTTTCTACGCAAGAAAATCACTCAAAATATTTACAGGAATCGTCGCGAATATAAATAAGATGAACTTTTTATCGGAGAACATATTTCTTCGCCAAACAATGAATATTTCAGGAGAAAAATATCGACAAAAGGATTAAGTCATTCAAATATTCTCTCGTTTTCCTTTTTTTACTGTAAATGAAATAAAGGAGTAATAATTTGGATCGATAATGTATCTTTTAAATAGGTACCCATTTTATTCCGCCACCAGTCAAAATTCCAGCATTTTGAGAGCAATCTGTGAATTTCTCGGAGATGTTTCTCTTGAAACTTCACAATCCTCGAAAATTAAGGTTCAATAATGAAATTTTTTCATATCCTATCCTCCGCCATTAAAGACAATATCCACTGGTGACTATTACAGGTAGTTCGCGTATACTGATAACCTGTCTTAAACCACAGTGGTGTCATTATTAACTTGAGTATATTTTTAATATACGTATATATTTTATTAGTTTGTTCTCTCTCTCTCATTTCATTGAGTAATTATATTTGCTTTTATATTTGATGAATTGCCAATAAAGTTACAAAAATATTATATATTCCGTTAAACTTCTTAAAATGTTACAATGGGCGACAAAACATATTAATGTTTCAAATATGGTAGAAAAGGTAGCTTTATTTCCAGGAGATAAAGTCCTTTAATTAAAAAAATTATTCTAATCCTTTAGCGTCCGAATCTCAATTTCTCACGAATTTCTTTAAGAACAGTCTCATAGAAGGCTCTCTCCCTTTGAAGATCAGGACTATTTGTGAGGAAATTGATAATTACTAAATTACTTTTTAGTGAGAATAAGCTTTAAAAAGTGGTAATGATTAATTTGCAAGCAGTCTCAAACCCATCTTAGCTGAATTATTCCACTCTAAACGAGAATGCAGGCCTCATTTTGATTAGGTGCGACACTTAGGCCACATGAAGGTAGTTTGCCCACCAGAATTCCCAGCCCCTCGGACCAATTCGTGAGCACAGTACGTGACCAAAAAGCGGTGAGACGAATCGTGTGGGCGGGGAAGGAAAGTTAATTCGAGGAAACTAATTTGGAAATTTCGTCGGATACGAGCTCCTATCACTGCGCCCACCTTGTCCCTTCATGTTCTTTTTTCCCTCCCTCCCTCCCTTTCGTCTCTCCTTCAATATGTCCCCTCCCCCTTCTCGCTCCCTCCCTTCCTTCCCCGTAACCCCTTCGCTCCGTGACCGAATGGAGATCTCACATCCACTCGTGGTGGGTTTGGCAACACTAAATATTGACGCCGTCGAGTGCTAGGAGAAGCATCGTCAAGATCTCCTGGGGGGAGAGGTAGAGAGAGACGGCAAATGGGGGGGTAGGTTGGAGGCGAGGGGTAGGAGAGGAGGAATGGGGATGGGCGAGGAGGGAGGTGGAGAGAGAGAGAGAGCTGTCACCTGTTGCGCACACGCCGGGAGAGATGGGAAGGGTAGGCACATTAGCATCTCCGCAGAAAATCCTTAGCGTTTAATGTTTAAGGTACCCCCGAATGGCGTCGTCTGCTGGCTGCAAAGTTGGATACCCTAAGTTCCCCAAGGGTTCCGTCCACGCATGAGGTCCCTCCGAGAATGGGGGAGAGGGAGGAAGGGGCTGAGGAAGGTGGTTGGGGATATCTTTAACTGTGATTCTCGCGTCCTCTCTCCGAGGAGGAGAGAGCACCCTCCGTCTTCCCCGCCTCCCCCGCGGGATGGGACGGGAAGACTAAGATGGGGCGGAGGCAGGAGGGGACAGGGTGGGTGATGCGGAGGGGCGGCGGGGCTAACGCCGCAAATGCCGCCGCGCCGGTCGCTCTCTCTCGCCGCTGCGGGAGTGACGGACGCTAACGGAGATTAAGTGCCCGATAGCCTGTGCGAAGGGGGGAAAATGAGATGACGACAAGATAAAGTCTGCTCGAAACCGCAATTAAAAACGCGAATGGATTACGGCCTCCAAACCGTGAGCCACGACTGAAAGCTGACACCCGAGACTGCCCCACGAGAGAGGAACATAAAATAAATCACAAAAGGAAAAGGAAAAGCGTGAGTCCTTAAAATGCTAAACGTTCATTGTTATTAAATTTGAATTCATAAGGCGATTTGAAGGTTTTATTGGAACTGTGTGAATTTTTTTCTTTGAATATCTTTTTTTTACTTCTCAAAAAACTTATTTTAAGGCCTTCATTTTCAACACCCACTATTAACTGTAGCCCACCAATTCTTTTCATATAAGGTACAGTGTGCTGCACATTACTTCCATTTTTATAAGGTAAACCACCTTTAAAAAAGGAAGTTATGTTGCCGCACCTTGTATATTGAGCTAAGTCCATTTGCGGTTAAAGGAGGCGCGAAGAATCGCCATGAAATAGGCGTAAGTTTATCTCCGCGTGTAGTTTTAGTCTCTGCGGTAGTTTTCATAATTAACGACAACAAGGCCGAACTGAAAAATAAATTACTACGTCAGAAAGGACCGTTTGGCTATAGGAGTGGAAAAAGAGCATGAGAAAATAGCGCAATGGTAGTATTTACCCCAATTAATGTAGAATGCAGGATGCCTCTTTTGCTTCGAGAAGTATGAGGATGCGTTCGTCAAAAGAGAGTGGAATTTTGTATAACACCTAATCAAAAATATTGAAGACCAATACAACCGACTTGAGGGGCATGGAAATTATTCTGAAATATAAATTAGAGAAACTGAATAAAGGCAGTCGATAAATTATCGTAACGAACAGCGAAATACATACAACAAAACAAAAAAAAGGGAAGTTTCGTATACTGCTCGTGTTTTTCAACTCTTATGTTGAAGGCAAAGTTTGAGAAGAATAGAAATTATAATGTATTATTAGAATAATATTTTCAAAGATTTTTATAATATTTTCACAATTTTTCATCATATTTTCGAGAAAGAAAAAAATTGGCTCAGACTCGTTCATCATGACGGGTTGACTGTGTGGGAAACCGAGAAAAGTTTACATATTGTAAGAAGTAGTATGGAAGTGAATAAATCTCATCAAATTGAATTCTTGTTAAATAAACTACAAAAAAAATATTATATGAAAGTTTCCACCATTTTTTTCTCACAAAAGTAAGGATATTAGTCGCTTTGAGCATAACTTCCTCCTTTTGGAAAGGGCCATAGGGAATTTTCTACAATAAATGGAAAATATGTCGATTAAATTGATTGTTGATTTTATTTTCATACGCTTCCCATGGAAATGAAGATTGCATGACTCTTAAAATTAATTTTTACCTTTCGTGCGTCAAGTGTATTAGTATTGACATATCAGATTCCATTCAAATATGGGCGTACCTAAACATGATTTCATAAATCATTACGGTGGTATTAGATTGGCTCGGTGGCTGGCCCTAATGGCTTCCCAATACGAGATTCTTGGTTCGATTCCACGTTTTTGGGATTTTCTGCCGGTATCGGCACCCTTAGGGAACGCCTAAAATATATTTTAAGCGAGGATCGCCGTGTGTCTAATGGTAAATTTGGATTACCCTTGACACTTAACGCTCAAAGTAGGTTAATGGCGATACCGATATACCCTCACCATCCCCTCATGCGCGATCTCCGTCTATTTAAATGGCACAAATTATGTCACCCGTCGCGTGTCTTACACAGTAACGATTGCTAAGGCTTCGAGTTCACATGATATCACCGCAGTCGTTTCTGAAAGACATTAAATTTCCATTCAATATGTTCACACAATTCTCCCAGAGGGAAAACACAGGATGGTGGTGGAAGTTCGTTCGCATAAAATGAAAGAGAGGATCTGTGACCATCTTAGATATTTAAGAAAAACGAATTATCTTGGAGACAGTAATGACAATAATTGGTATATCTCGGATCCCAAAAATGTCTCTTAAATTCATTAAACAATTTGTTTACTTGATAAAATATTAATGAATTCTTCGAGATACAGACAACTTGAGATTAGTGAAATAAATCCAAACCTCGGCTGGGGATGAATTTCATTAAATATAAAATCATCATTTACAGCACGATTGATTCGACGAGATAAAAAGCTTAAAATTTCCATCGTGCGACTTTGTGCATCAACCCGCATTTAGCAGTTCCCATTATTTTAGCGCACTGCGTAAACTCCACAGTGAATCAAAGGAATCGAATTTGAGGAAATCATTCCACGTTCTTACAACCAGCTTATTAAATAAGGAGCTTTTTTTCTCCTTTTCACTATTTCAAATTTTTATTCTTTTTCAGTTTTTGATTTAGATTCTTTTTCGAGTACCCAAAATCATTGCAAAAAAAAAGAGAAAATCAAATGTCTGTAGACCCAAAACGCTTAATTTTCATTTGCGATTTGGGATGACAAAATTTGCAACAGAAACATTGGCTTTCTTCGTTAAACGCAAGTGAGGGAATTTAGAGGAATTTGGCTGAAAGAGTTCTATTTCGTGCATTTTGCCTCCTGGACTTCCTCACATTGGGTTGAAGAGCTCTGATAAACTATATGTGCGGAAAAGAATGGAGATAAATTTTCCCAGTAAAGACCTGATACGGATTCAAACTTCGGTTTCCTAACCAATGAGATTCTGTTCCAAGGACTCGATATGAGCTTCTTGTCTTCACTGAAGGGCATCTCAACATCCTTTAGTAAGCCTTGCTTAGTACCGTGCCATAAAGATTAGCCCAGGAACAAAATGGACTCTTGAATATTTTGGGGAACATAGAATTGAATAACAAAGAAATGACACTGAGTACACCAACTATGTGCCCCAGAAAATGACAATTATTTTTTGGGTAATTTTTGTAAAAGGCAATTATTAAGGAGTTTAATAACAAAGAAACGATGCTGAGTATATCAATTTTGTATATGTACCAAATGAAATTGCTATTCAAAAATATTCAATATTTCAATATTGGAAAATTTCAGCAACTTACATTTATAATCGAGGTGAATGACAAAGAAACGATACTGAGTGCACCAATTTAGTGCCGCGGAAAATGATAATTATTATTTTTAATCCACCAAGATATTAAACATTAAAAAATGCAATTTTTAAATCGAAATACTATTTTTTAATATTAATGTATATTTAAAAATATTATTTCAATTCTGAATAATAATCACCTTTAGTGATCGATAACGATGATTTGACACACAGTGTTAGTTATTCTAAGAGACAAGCAATATAACAATTCTGGTTGACAGATGTACTTGAAATTCCCGTACCTGGATTTTATTTCTTTTCTTTTAAGTTTCCATCTCATTAGACAATAAATACCATAGCCTACAAAGATAGTACGTCTATAATTATGATAAAATCAGTCAAGATTAACATATTCTATTCCTGCCTTGTGACGTAGCGCCTCTTTAAGAAAAATTTTTTAAGGATCCATAATACTATATGAAGAATATGAGTATATTATTTCCTCAGGGTTAAACCTCAATTTCATCTGATGGAAGATAGTGACATGTGATGATAGTGATAGAAGTGACATGACTACGCAATGGTGGTGGGACAGTTCAAAGGAGAGACAAACAATTGGAAGATTGTGGAAAATGTTTGAACTGTGCGTGGGGAATGAGGCGTGGGGAGACGTCTAAAGGAAAACAAAAGTTGGATGTTACAAAGGAAGAGGAGATCATACACACAAAATAAAATGACTCATTCAAAGAGAGACGTAAGCATCGGCATTCCTTCCTAAATAAAGTCATTCGTGATTAGAAAAAGTTACTATTTAATTTGAACTAGTTCTATTTAATGTCCCCCAACTTTAATGTTTATCTTATGTTCGAATTCCTATTTATTGATAATCACGCTACCTTCGTTTTCGTATGATTTATTCACATTCCATACCTATCAGACTGACTTTCACTTCTCAAAGTAATGTTTATAACATTTGTTGTCTCAGGTATAGCTTTATGGAATTCACATAACACATTGAAATGAAATCAAGTAATTTTGCAATTCCACACACACTTTATTTAGAACACGGCCTAGGTTTCGACGTTGGACGTCATCATCAGATATCCTAGGTTTTGTTCTATATAAAGTATGTAGGGAATTACAAAGTTACTTATTTCATTTCCATAATCTTCATAACCTTTGGCCGACGCTATAAACGCTTGATCGTTGGCAAATCTATCTTATTTGAAGAGTTTCCCTCCTGCTTTCACTCCAATTTTCAGCTCCTCCCATGTTTTCCTTGCCATTTTCTCCGCATACATATTGAAAAGAACAGATGAAGTTGCCACCCCTGTCTTATTTCCCTGCCCAGCACTATCCATTCCGACTCTACATTCACCATCCGCACTTGTGCATTCTGAGACGTACAGCCTCCGGATAAGTCGTCTATCTCATCAGTCTGCTCCTATCTTATGCAAAATGTTCATTCATTGCTCCCAGTTTAGTTTGTCGAAAGCCTTATAAAAATCCACAGGGTGTACAAATACATCCTGGTTAAATTCTACGTTCCTTTCTTCTAGTGTCCTCATCATTGCTGTAGAATCATGTTAATCCGCCCTCTTTATAATTGCAAATCGATTTCTACGTACTCGTACCTATGTACCACATGCCTCCAGTTATCATGGAGTAGAAATGCTGTTTCCTGACCTCACACAAGGCGACGGAGGAGTTTGGTTTCGCGATTACTATGCTCTTACTTGGACAAAAAACAGAGACTCATCCGGGGGTTAGAGCATTGACACTGACTAGAGGGCTGGGTGAAGTACACCAGTACACCAATCTTAGGATAGCAAACCGATGTTGATCATGTTTACCTAACTTGAAGAAGATTCTTTCACGTTTAGAATCATATAAATCGGGCGTCAAGTGAAAAGGGAAAACGGACAGAAAAGCGTTTATGATAACAAATAAATGTCCAACTACTGTCCAGACATTAGATTTTCAATAATTCACTTATCAATTCGTCCCCATCTAAAATTAAATTGTGTGAGACGAACTCTACTTTCATGGAATTCGGTGCACTGTTGTAATATCGTCACATACTCGCTCGGATAACGGAGAAGTCTTAGAACGATACTAGGAAAGTGGGGCTTTAACATAACTCATTGGCCACTGACATTTGAAAAGTGTATAATGTCAAAATTCCACAAACCTCGGGAGACTGTGCACCGGCTAAAATGAGATAAAATATTCCCTTCCCGAAAACGGCGAATTTGAATGAAGCATGCAAGGGACATGTACTTTTAAGGCGAGCTCCTTTCCATGCATCACGCTTAGGATTCCGTGATAGACCTCGGAGGATTAAAACGAGGGCGGATGATCAATCCTTCCGACTCATACCGACGGTTCGGGTCTCAGGTCCTACCCCCATATTAATTTACCTGTATATCCGCCCGCAAAAACCGCGCTTGTCATAGATCACGCTTAAACCTCGCGGTAGACCACAGAGTGAATTAAAATAAGTCTGGACACTCGATCCCGCCAACTCCTCAGAGACCGCCAACGAGTTTGTGTGTGTGTGTGTGTGTATTTTCCCACTCCGAAAAATCCCTTCCCCATGTCCATTAATTTATCCTCATCCCACCCAGAAAAACCTGCATTGTGAATCACGTGACTCGGCCACATTTGGCGGGGGGATCCGACGAATGGTCACAGCGGCCGGGGGCTGCCGAGTTCCCTCTCACGCCCCCCGCCGCCTCCTCCTCGAGTCCCCAGCCGACGCTCCATCCTTCATCGTTTTGCGTTTCTCGTCGTCTGCCCAACACCCCCGCCCCCTGCCCCAACCCCTCATATCCCTCACACCCCCCCACACACCCCTTTTCCCCCCACGCCCACCACCCTTTTCACCGCCGACACACAAGTAGAACTCAGCCTTGTGCCTTTAGTCTGCGGGACGTCCTCCAAAAAAGAGGGAACCTGCTTCCACGCTTGCGTTTAGACTTCTTCAAACCTCCCTCCCTCCCCCTAACCCCTCTCCGCTCGAGACTCCCCGACACGTCCACCTTCTCCGACCCGACACATCCCACATAGTCCCCCTCTCCCGCCCACACCCCCACTCTCCGCCTCCGCCCCCACCTCCGGATACCGATGACGACATCAAACACCTACTACCCACCCACTCTCCCACCACCCTCCTCCCCCGCACCTCCCTGCCGCTCCTATCGACGATGCATAAAGCGGCGGGGGAAACATTCGAAAACCCATGCGATTCGAATTTGGGTCATATAACTTCCCTTCCTTCCGCCACCGAACACCAGGGATCCATCTCCACATCCATTCTTCCCTCCCCCTTCCCCCTTCTCTCTCCCTCCCCCCTTCATTCCCCTCCTGCCTCCGATTATTACTCAGCTGTTTTCGATTCCCGTCCATTCCGTACCGAGATGAAAATATTTTTAAAAAATACGTCGTAAACTCGACAAATGAGCATTGCAAATATTTTAATGGTCGGTTTGACGCACGGCTGTGTTGAATTCATCACCACGGCTAAATGAGAGGATTCAAATTTCGAGTACTCTAAGACTATTACTACAACATAGTAATGCTCGTGCGGTTCCCCTTAGTTTTCGGGAATAATGTAGGCAGGTGATCTTTTGTTATCTCGCCGGGGGAAAGAGAAGGACATTGAGTATCACACTCCTGTTGAATCCGATGTCGAACTCATAGCGCCTGAATCTTCGCCACCCACGCCAATATTTGTGGAGATCGGTATCTACGAGTGCGTTCTCCAGTCAATAGCAATCCCAAGTCAAAGTCGCGTGGGTAGTACTGGCGACATTTCGAGTTACGTAGATGATTTTTATACATTTTCAAAGAATCACACTATGCTCATTACCATTCACTCAGTACCTATCTTTAACTTTAGTTGAAGAATTACCGTTTCAATAGCATGCATCGTATTCCTAACCTAGAAGGAATACATGATAACATTCATGAAAATTTTCCTATAAATATAGATTCTTTTCTATACTATTTTATCAACGAGTTATTCACCCTCGTAATTCGTCGATATTATTCATTAACATCCTGTGTATTACGTTACAAATTATCGCCCTCAATGTACAACACATTCCTTGATCGTGATGACGGGCGCCCCAGGATAGTGCTCTGACCTTGCATTTTAGAAGCTGTAAACTTTGTGCGATTATGATGCACAACCGTATTCAGCGTTTTCATCATCCCATGGTGTCTCCAAACAGGCCTGGATATGCTTTTTTCTATCACAAGACCAGGGATATGTATACTGATTTCAAAATAAAAGTTATATTTTTGGAGCGCGCTGATGACCCAGTTAACTTGAGGCGTGTTACTTTAACTAACACTCTTATTAATTTAATCTGCTCCGAATCCTAATAAAACAGATGTTTGGCGGTGTGTGGTATAGCTAAACCAGTTGGCGATAGGGTGTAGAAATTTCACGTATATCTAAGTTAATGTCGTTCTATATGGGGGATATATATTCCAACCAACTATTGATTCATCGCAAAGTGACTAAGTGGTATCGATTTATCGTAAAGTGGAAAAGGGGTAATCAAATATGTGGTCCAAAAAACTTGTTAAATAATTACACCATTTTAATTAATGTAATTGCATATTGGAATAATATTTTGTGGAATACTGTGGCTATTAAACAAACTATCATGTTAGTCTTCCACAACATCACAAATGAATTTAGGCAATGTATGTGGTCAAATTTTAAAATGCCAATGCCACAATCACAAGTGATAGAAAAATAACCATCACGAGTTCGATGATTGGAATTCCTCAAAATGGCAAGCGAGGGAGTCTAGTTTGCAGTTATGATTTTTATTTATATTTCGTATGATACGTATTATTTTTTATGATCTATGCTTAGAATTCGAAAATCGGAGTGCAAGTCAATATGAAAGTTGAAAGCGAGGTTTACACAGGTTTACATCAGTCCACGATCTTTCCGTGCCAACCCTGCTGCGAGAATGATCTTTAGGATTTTTCTTCCCCTAAAGGTTCCTCATCCTCTATCAGCTTTCTCCGCCGTCACGTGACATTTCGCGCAGGTCAGAGCCATAAGCTCTCAATACTGCGGCGGTATAGAGCTTTTCCAATGCGTTTGAGCCAGTCATCTCCCGTCGAAGAATTCATGGCTTCGCACAAGGATTTTATATCTTTTTTGGTGCCAGATCGGATGGATTCATTGCAGTCTAACCGTTGGGTTTCCGTTTAGGGTTTTTTTCTGGCTATCAGGATATCTCTGGTGGTCTGTGCGTCTCTTGAGATCCCGATACGCCTTTGGTTGGTCGTCAGGTTTCTCAGGGGTCAAATTACCAGAGTTGACATAACACCTATGTCCAAAGTGGGATTCGAATACACGAACATTGGGTCGGTACGTGAGCGCGCTAACCACCTGACTAACCTGGCATGCTTGTTTAAAAGCAAATAATGCGTCTCTTAGATTGGCCGTTATTTCGCCAGCACAGGCTCTCACCGCTCAGCTGATCTCTCTCTCTCTCCTCTCGAAACTTTTTCATGGAAGTGCAGCCGGTGTAGTAAAACACGACGGGGGATTAAAGAGGGATGATGAGGCCTGTGGCCAAAACGATAGTAAAGGCTGCCTTAATTGTTTGTACTTGAGAATTGTCCGCTTCATTCACCCCTAATTCGGACCGAAAAGCGTCTTCTAAAAGTGTGGAAATTCGCATCGAAAAAAACATTTCTGTGGAAAATAATGCAATTAAAACTGCCACGTAATACTGGATTCAAATTTGAACGAAAACCAAGAATAGACTAACGGATATAACGTAAGAGCCATATTTGTAACCAAAACGTTTAAGTAAGCGGAATATAAACCTAAGCCCTGCTGTCTGAGAGACCTTAAACTTTTATCGTAAAGAGTTTCCCTTACATCAATTGGATTTATTTTCTCTCAATCAGGTACCGTGTTTTTCGTGTATGAAAGTGCCTCCACCCTTTCGTGCTCTTGTTGAAACCTGTCTAACCGTGGAACCAGTTCCATTAAGAATCAACATCACCCTCCGATTAAAGTTGCGTTCACAAAATTCATCGACTCCCAGACGGTTGTCCGCTCATTCGATTCCAAAGCCTGATTCTGGCTGTTACGGCATCAAAATAAGTTTAGCAAAGCCCTGAATTCCGGCAACGTAAAAAAATTGTCTAATTGGAACCATATCGACCACCAAAGAAATGGGTTGAATCCATCAAATTTTAGATTGGTGGCACCCGGCAATTTTTTTTCAGCACGTCTTGCGAGTGGGTGACCAGGGCGGTCGGTATGCGTGTCCACGGTAACCGTGAAACCTTCCTTTGGCGTTCTTTTTTAAGGCCTTCGGTCACGCAAGAATTCGGACTATACGTCTGTAGTTCATTTTCCACCCACTTATTTTTCTGTCTTTCCGTATACATTCAGATGGTGTTTGGATCTATCCATTTCTATAATCGACCGCACGTACTCACTGAGGAATTTAACCCATAAAGGACTCCCCGAGGCGTAACGCCCGATCGTCGAAAATCACACTAAATAACTCTAAAACATAATAGGTGAGCCTGGGAAAAAAAATCAGGGTAGGAGAAGGGGGAATGCTCAGTTTCACACTCCGTACCGGCTGCGGTTTCCCAAGAAGACCGGGGACGTGGTGTAAGAAAGGGGTCTAATGTAAATAAGGGTCCAGAGAGACTAAGTCATTGCCAATGAAGAAGTTCGTTTAGCGAAGACGCGTCAATTTTTAATGCTTCATCTCGACGGCGAAACTTTAAACTACTGCCGAATTATTCCTCTTCGTCACACCTTAGTGCTCTTAAAAGATATGGATAATTTATTTTAATACGCTTTCGCCCATGACCCTCTCATATCCAATTAAATATTCAATAATTAATACTGATATAATTGGCATTGCCATGAAATTTTTATTGAATTTTTTCCTAACTTCAATTATATGGCTCAGAAAGCTTACAACACAAATTTTCCTTACTTGATTAAAAGTTACATGTTCCTTTATGAAATTTTCCCAGCCGTTCAAGAATGAATAACCTACAACTTGCAAGAAACTGCGGGAGATGCCGCAACAGTAACTTTTAAAGGGGTCATCCGCTAATATACATTTCAATGCAATAATTTCATAGTGTAAAAATCATTCGCTTTGACTGGGATTTAAACCCGGATCCCTCGAACCCAAAATTTCAGAGTTTGAGAGGACGCCTCGATAGCTTAACTGGCTAAAGCGCTCGGCCGGACATGGAGGGATCCAGGTTCGAATCCCAGTCAAGGTTTCAGTTCCCCGTCAAGTTAAATTCTGTTGTTCGCCAGTAAAAGACAGGAATACATTTGGGAAGCAGAAGTTCTAGGAAAAACTGTGATGGATTTTGAATTAGTGTGATAGATCCTGGAGAAGAACACAATGGGAGAAAAAATGTATACTTGTGATAGCAGAGCTGAGATGCCTCTAAAAAATTTGTAGAGCCATTTTTTGAATCTCAAGTGAATGAGAATGAATAAAACTGTAAAACTTTATTGAGTGTACACGTGGAAAAAATGGTAAATAGGTTCACTTTTACTCGTGACAAAGTATTGATTTAAAGAGCATTATGTTTTTCGTTGTATCTGATGAGAACCAGCATTACTGTAGAAACTGAAGAATATGAGAAAATGATCAGCAGACCAATGTTTGAGAGTTTCGAAAGTGTATCTGGGGGAAAAGTCAGCAGAAAGAAGTTTAGAGCACAAGAGTGACTAAGTAAAATCCGAAAGCTGCAAGCTAAAAATGTAAGAATGATTACATGCTTGAGGATGCGCTTTACTTGAATAAAGAGAAATGGGTCAAATATATCGATATCGAAAATTTGAGTGATGCTTGGAAAAGGGTGAAAGCAATGACTCTTGAGTACACTGAAAGTGTATGTGTGAAGTGGAGATCGAGAGGATGGAAGGTGATGAATAAGAGAAACATTATGCAAGGCGAAAAGAAGAAGGACATATGAGAATGACTAAAGCTAAATTAGAGAGAGTAAGGCAGATGGCGTACGACAGTTAAAGATAAATAAGAGTTAGTACAAAAACTAGGTGAAATTAAGAAGTTACCGGTAGAAGCATAAAAAAATGCATGATTATTTAATAAATAAGAAGCTGCTTAAATGTGGATCAAAATAGCAGAGGCATAAATCTGTTTTATTATCATAAGTTATAATGAGAGTTATTGTAACTGTCTCGGGTGAATTTGGAGTGAAGGTACCGTTTGAGGTAATACTTAGTGGATTTTTAGGCTAAAAGCGTTGATTGTGACAATGAGCCAAATGTATTAGACTGTCAACATAATATGCAGAAATTTATACGATTTCAAGCAAAGCCATGAAATGTAAGCAAAAGCTACTGCAAATTAATCGTAGTTGCAAATTAATTTAACTAATGCTTGCAAACTGTATTCAAACCAAAAGATAATAATAATGCAATAATTGTACCGTAGTATAAAGGGAAGAGGAATGTGATGGGATACAAATTACAGATCAATTAGCATTTTGTATTTATCAAAGAAAGTGTTCATTGAGAGAATACGGATATATTTGTCCACATTAGACAAAATCTATGGGTTTCAATGTAAACTGACCCTGGCCAAGAATGAACGGATCATATCCTTGCACATCATGGAATATTCAAAAAGGTTTATGGGTGCATTTGTTGATTTAGAGGAAAATTGAGTAGATATTGAGGGTCATAAAAGCGATGCATATAAATTTTCAAGATGAGTGTAAGGGTGAACGGGGTTTTGAGTAACTGGTTTGATATGGTGCAAAACAACGATGCTTAATTTCACCGTGTGCGATCAATGTGATTACGGATAACTGTGAGAGAAGTTGATGCAAGGATAAGGTGTAATTAACGGAGATTCAAATGCAAAAGTGGTTTTACATGCCAACGATGTAGTTATGGCCGTGCCTAGTATGCCACGACCACTATTCAGCTCAACGAGAAAGGTTACCATAAACTGTAAAATACGATCAATATTGTTTGAACTGGCTGTTCTAATTCAGGACCAGTTAGCTTAATTGCAGCCTTTTCAATTACGGAAGAGAGTAAACTTTCGAAGTAAATACAATCAACATAAAAGGCTATTCAAAATAACGGAAGCTTTTGGATCTTAGCGCATGATGTGGTTGCCTATCTACGAGGTTACTATCATCGTTACTTACCACGCATACTCGATAACTTAAAAAGGGCTTCCAATAAGTTTTTGTAAGAGTTATTTTCTAACGTACACATAACGTTGAATACCGGTTAACAGAGAACATCTTTAAAATTTGATATTTTAACATATACAACTTATGATCTGTTCTACTTAGTTAAAAGGCTTCATAGGTTAGCGTTATGGTAGATTAGAACTCTTGTAGTCAGTTCAACTTCGACATTTTCTATCACATATACAAATTAAAAAGGCATTCCTCGCAAAAAACTAAGCAATTTCTTAAGACTATGCATCGGTGATAACTAATTGGAACTGAGGATTAATACGTTTTATTGACGTTTCCATTGATCTTTATTTTCACTGAACGCGTTAATAACTGCGAAAGCATAAACGCTTGTTTTAAGTATAAAAAGTTTTCGAATAATAGTATTATTATCTTCTTCTATTTCCTTAGCTTTTGCTCCACCCTATTGATACCACTTCATAAATTCTCATCCTCCCTTCCTGCTGACCTAAAATACTTCCTTCTAATATGGCGTACGATAACCCTCCATATCCCCCTCTCCGTTTTTGTTAGAATTCGTCGAGTACACATCCCCAACACCTCCCTCAAACGTATCGAACACTCTTTACCATCTTCTCTTTTCATTCACTTTTTATTTCCGCGCATATTTCAAAAACTACCGAAACGTGGTCATTCTCTTTTCTCAGAGGTGACCTAAAACTTTTTAACTTGGGAAAGAGAAATGATTTCCAGCGGCAGGAATTAGGGCAGAGTTTGAATGGCGAGGCAATGCGCTGCGCTGCGTTCATTCGTCACCGGTTACACTTCGCCCTCATTCCGCGAATCAACCTAGGATACGTTTTCATTCTGGCGCGTGGTGCCGTGCGAAGGACGTCCCATCAATCAGAGCAGAGGATTCATTTGGTCCTGCGGGCGCGATGTGGGCTGAGAACCCGGCGCCAACGGCTGAAATCTATTTTTATCCGTGTTATTTATACCGTAAAAACCCAATAGGGCATCAGACACTCCGAGAGGTTCATTGCGACTTACGTACATGCACTGCAACATAGAAAGGATACATAAATAAGATGTCACCCTAGGACGCTGAATTATTGGGCCCTCTGTTTCGCATGTAGGTTTTAGTTTGCAAACAAAATAAAGATTTTCCTTGCATTTGGAGTTCAACTTTACAGTTGCGCAGGAAATAAAAACATTCTGCTATTCTACATGAATATAAATTTATAATTAGAATTATATTGGTGAGGAACATTAGTATTTCTTTACTAAGTTTCATGAAGAAGTTCCACAAAATAAAAAACACGATTGCATTAAACTTAGCAGATTTAGCTTTGCTCTACACCAAGAGTGACTTTAAAGCATTTAGTAAGGTTACCTATACATCGATGCAGGGGCCTGTGGCATTCATCGTCTTCAAGAAATACTCCAAAGAAAACTGTTTCCTAAGCATGGGATGATAGTGGAATGGTAATCCGAAATATTTACTCTGACTACGTAGAAATTTTTATAGTGATGGGCTGGTATGGAAATAAATTATTTAGTACACAAATATTTAAAATAAAAAATGCTGGCAAACACGTGCTGTAACTGTGGAAAAACGAAAAAAACTGCAAATGGAACGAAAGAGTAGCTCCAAAACTAAAGCAACTGCAGAAAGAGCCCCTCACCGCAGTTCTTTCGCCGTGTGAACGACATGTAGCTACTACTGCCTCTTGCATAAGGGATTTCGACAACGCGAAGCAGCACCAATTTTCCTTCCAAACCCTGAATATGGCAGTGATCGGAAGCCATACTTCTGTAATCATTTAGCAAAATTACGGAACGATGCTGAGGAGAAATGGAAATATATTTAATTGGTATTTCTTGTTCTTGCTCATGTTCTTGTACTTCTTACCATGGTTTTACTGGTGAAGTATATACCGATTTAATTTTTGTTCCTTATTCCACTATCAATGAATATTTTATCTTTTGAATCTGCTATTAATTCGTATTATATCAAATTAAATATACTGACGTTAATGGCGAATACTTGACTGACGAGTATTTCCACACTAGCAGGTAAACTATTCCGATATATTTTTTCGCCCTTTGCAATGATCGCGTCGTGCCGAGAAAACTTAGCTTTAGCGTGGACTGGCTACAGATGTCGCCACCGTCACCACCGTTCTCTCGTGGAACGCGAGACCCCACGGTGTAAACAACGGAAAGTTTCCGCGCCTCCCTCGGAGAAAACACTGAATATGAAACGACTGTGTCGCATGAAAAAAAAATTGAGAAAAAAATACCGAGGGCAAACGCCACGACGGGGCAATAAAAATGCCAGTGCCGTTCCCTCCCGACCTCGTCCGTGTCACGTCCAAAGATTCTTCCCATCTATTCTTTCCTTCTCCTTTCTTCCTCCCGGCCTTTCCTACTATGCCCTCATCCATCCGCCGAGACCCCCCATCGCATCCCTCCCCTCCTCCGAAGACCCCGCAGTCTCCCGTACTCCGCCCGCCCTCCCCCTCCGTCCCCCACCCTTTGCCCACGCAATTGGATGACGCACTCGGCTTACCCTCACGCGTCGAGCTGAGCAGGCTTGTCACACAAGTTTAACGTTCGTTTTCATCCGACACACACACTCACCGCCGGCAGACTGCCCCGCACGTGGGGGAGGGGAGATCAACGGGAGTTAAATGGGAGCCGTCGGGTGAGGCATGTCACACTCACCGACATACAGGCGAACATCAACGAGCACAATGGCGCCGGGAGCGGGTCCAGCGTGGCCCACAAGAGGGTCGCAAATGACTCCTCAAGGCAAGGGTGGGCGAATTGAGGGTTCATTCAAGAGAGGAAGGCAATTTCATGAAAAAGTACCCCACACTTTCTCGTTAAAATCGTATTTGTGTCTTAAAAAAATACATTTTGATGAATACATGAAGAGAACACAGCGGAAACAGTAAATATTAAGGTAACGTCCGTGGTAAATAAATATAAAACCTTACCATAAAGAAGCATTCTAACTCTAGAAGCTTCCTTATTAAACCCCAAAACATTTTTTTACTCTCACATACTCATGTACATAACGTAGCATCCAATGAATGCAATTAACAAATCAAGCATCCTCGGTATGAAGGCCGTCATTTAATTGGCGACAAGAGTTTCCCTATGTGCCTTGTGGGAAGAGTAGGCAGTTCTCTTTAACGATCCCGCCCACGATAAACACCTGGTCCTTAGCACCTCGTGGCGAGGGATTCATAGAGTGCGCCAATACTTAACAGTTGCTTAAGATATATGTCACCCATGGTTGGAAATGTCGGGTTATCCACGTGGTCGTAAAATCAAATCCTGAGTTAACTGCTAAAATCATACGTCTGGATTCTATAGACTCTGTATGCATATGAATTTCGATCTTGATTGCACTTATATATTCCCGACTCGAGCCTTGTAAACCCTGTACACAACGGATACCCATTTAGGTAAGTTAGTAAGTTTCACCCGAGTCCCAGAGACGGCAGAGAATATTAGATTTCCTATGGGATGGCAAAATATGCCGGTTTATTTCCTGAATTAATATTTGATAAAAAATATTTTTCTTGGGAAGATGGACTACAAATAGTTATGGTCCAGCGAAAATTATAAATATAAATAATAAATCATCGTTAAACTTAAGATTACCTACTCTTTGTTAGTTCTCACGATTTTGTCAATGAAGTCCTTCCAATTATTTTAAATTAATTGTAGTAACATGAATAATTTCTGAGATATGCTCTGATTGGATGCATTTACGAAATTCCAATGAAGGAAAAAGCCCAAAAGTATGTAAAATTGAGTCATCACACAGTGTGTGTAGTCAAAACGCAGAAGGAACACGAATAATTAACCCAAGACGATTAGTCAAATTGGCAAAATAAATCAATATAATTTTTTCATTCCTATGCAAGCTTAAGCGTTAAATGACGTACTTGCTAATGCTGGGATAATTGCAACTGCAACTGCACTAGCATAACTGCACTAGCATAACACATTACGGATATAATCTTGTCATCAATATTTAACTAGTTCTGACGAGATAATTTCATATACTTCAACGAAAATATTAAGAATTGCCCTTCTTAAAAATAGATGAAAAAGAATAAGGCAATGACTTAATATAAATTCCATTAAAACTTGCTGGTAAAATGAGAAAAAAGACCATGAATCTAAAACTCGGGGAATCCTAGGATTCCGCAAGAATGCCGCAGAATTTGGGAGAGTTGGCGACCCTGGGACTCCTCCCAGCACGTGGGGCTGTGCCTCAGCCACCGATTGATTGCCTCCGGCTTAGCCAAGAGAAACACGCCACAGCCACTAAGCGCTTGGACACCCCTCGTTGCAGCTGATTCGAAACTGCCAAACAGAGATATTTCGAGCCACCTGAGTGTGGTCCAATCCCGACTGTCAACGAACGCTGGAAACGCGTCGTGCCAGGAGCCGTCTAGTATTCTAATATGCATTCACTTCGTATATTGTGCTCCCACCCCTCGCGCTGTTAGCTACCGCTTTACGAGTTTCGTTTCCACGAGATGGGCTTCTGTCTAAATTAAACATTTCCACTCAATGAGCTAGGTTTCACTCCTAGGAGGACAATAAAGGGATAATGAGCAAAACACGGCCGGATGCATCTATTTCTCATTATTCACTAGGCGGCTTACAAGCAAAGTTTTCGTAAAGGATTAAGCGCATTAAACGAGGGCTAGATTTATATGTAAAATAATTCGTGAATTCATCAAATGATGTCTTAGCCGTTATATGGGCTTCCAGATTGGCTTAAGTGCAACTGGAAGCTATTGGGCATGAGGGAAATAGTTATTTTTTCCCGGGGGGAGTTTTATACCGCATATTCAAAAAGCCACGACTATTCGTGTCATGGAAAAATAAAATTTCGACTTAAAAACCCCATAAAATACAGATTATGTTCATTATGTTCTTAATTTAGCAGCGCCAGTTTCCCATGCTTGTGGCGGAATCATATAAAATAAAATACAAATTAATAATATGCTACTAAATGAACAGAAGACATATTTCCATTCAAAATCGAAATGGAATTTCACGAGTTTAGTCATACGACTACTCGTATGTATGTATGTAATTATATATATATATATATATATATATACACACACACACACTAGCCAATTATAAATAAAGTGAAAGAGCATGTGAACAGGATAACAGCTATCTAGCTTAGATAACTTTTTAAAAGGTCATTTTTCATGATTGCGAACAAAACGGAGCATTCATAAGTAGCTGACGAGAGAAAAGTAAAAACTGTAATATTGTGTCACAAATATTTCTTTAAATGAATAATGAAGTCTTCATGATAAGTAAAAATTTTCGATTCACATATGTCGCATTTTGGTTATGTGACGCAAAATGCGCCACTACGACTCTGTGCCTCTGATATTCAAAGAGTCATTTATTTTCTATTTTGTTAACGAATAAAAGTTATTATATTCAAATAAACTGTTGGAGCTGCCGCGACAGAATCTTTAACGGAGTTATCCGCTAGCATGCATTATGATGCAACAATTTCAAATTGTAAAATTAATCATCCCGGGCTACGCGAATGAGTTTTTTTAAGTCAGGTGTATTTTTGTCATATTTGTTTGATGCTATCCAATTAGAAGCGACTTTGCAACCGAAGAAGTGAACAGTATCAATTGGTGCAACCGGTATGGTTCAAATATTTCTCTTACCTACTGAATTCAGTGTTCATTGGCAAATCATGTCTACCTGTCACGCATATGCGGATCCCTAAAACGTACTAAGGCACTATTCATATATTCATGAATATTAATACGGTAAATACGGTAATCTGATGAACAGGAATCTCTATTGATATAATACCGAATGAACTTCAACGAAACTATTATCTGATAAGGAAGACTGACCACTCGACACGCGCCATCACACATAAATTTGAGGCTAACGTTTTCTTTATTTACTGCTGACCTAAGTGACAAAATGGCTCAAAAGAGGAAATTTAGGGAATTGTACCTTTCCTGGACACAGCACTATGATATCTCCACTATAATGTGCTGTTCGGTTAATGCGTCCAAGAACAAGATTGTTTCTTTGATCATGCGAAGAGAATGCTAATAAATTATACATATAATTTAAATAATGACAGCAGTAACTTATATTATAGTGTAGCATAAATTACCAGGAAGTCCTAATCAGTGGCAGTATACGAAGTTACAACACCACTGCAAACTACATAACATTGAACTATTATATTCGTAATATTTAATGTGGACTATGATTACATTAATTCTTTATTGTGGCAGAATCACCCATGATTATACACCTGGTAGCATTTAGTATAGGTGGGTGATAGGGTAGGGCATGGAAATCATGAGCGAGACAGGGTTTGAGAAAACCCAGCGCTGGTAATGGTAAACTAGTGATGTCTGCAGTTTAGTTACCAATTGAATCAGTTAATTTTTTAGTCAGAAGTTATTTTTTTCTCGCGATACTCGTACGGATGCTATAATATAGCCTAATCAATTATCCTCCCAACATATTGTAATATTTAACTTTTGTTAACAATTTAAATATTTAATTCTTTATATCAGACTCAAAGTAAATAAATAAGGTCAATATATTCATCAATATTCTGAAGCATTTCCTAAATATTACAAATGATCCATGTATTCAATAGATACGTAATTTAATATATATATATATATATATATATATATATCGATGATGCGGAAGTACTCACGAGAGCAATATAACTTTTGGACGGCACAATAGAACACAGAATAAAACAGATAACACGTAAAAGGACACACACTGTAGATGAAGTGAGTGTCCTTTTACGTGTTATCTGTTTTATTCTGTGTTCTATTGTGCCGTCGAAAAGTTATATATATATATATATGCGGGTTGCGGTGGTCTAGTGGGTAGAGCGTTGGACTACTGACCGGAGGGTCCCGGGTTCGATTCCCGGGCGAGGCACTCTGGGCACCTGCAGCTCCACCCAAGCTAGTTGATTTTTCGGGTACCTGATCTTCCTGGGAAACCATAACCGGCACAGGGAAAGGAACTGGCCCCCCTACCTTGATGTGTGATTATTCACACGCCATCGGGCTTGGTACATGGGTGAGCTCTACCATCACCTACTAAACCGACCTTCGGGTTGATTACTGTGTTTATGGTTTATATATATACATATGTACATATTTATATACATACATATATATATATATACATATATAATTTATTTATTTAATAATGATAAAAATATTATTTCTACATGTAATAATCAACTAGTTTTCAAAATGTTCCTCACATACCATGATCATATTTTGTTTCCAATGGTCAATATGTGTGGACTGCTATGGTCATGTTAAGTAGGGCACCTAACTTACTGCTCCAAGGAAGAAGTGTCCAAAGTATGGCTGGGATTTAAACGGCACTCACCCTCCTTAGTAACAGCAAAAGTATCAATCGCTTTGGCAATTAATCTCGACAGTTTTACGCGTATAGATGCCCTGAAATGAGACGGCTCTTTGGAACCTATGATCCATTCTCAGCCGCCACCGCAGCTAACCTCGTTTCCCCAGCGCCAGGCGCAACCCAAGCGACAGGGAGGCGTGGCCCACTCACCGCAACCCGCACCACCAAGAACGGCACACCCTCATGGTGTCATGCTTAGGAGGGGCCACGCTGCCATGTGTTAAGCAAGATGGAGTAAGATATGCCTAATCGAATCCATAAATTGCCACGGAGAAGGAACCTTAGCCTCCGAAATTCCACTCACGTACACACACACATTTCCTACAAAAACGATCACATCCTCCTTTTTATTTTACTCTTTTCCTGATATGAACTCGCGAGGTTATTTTAAATCTTCATAAAAATTATTCACCTCACCTTTGTATCTCTTTTTTTTACCTGGTTTTTTTTCTTTTCTCCACCACATGCTCACTTTTTCCTAACTCAATTCCCCTCTCTTTCACAACGTGTTTGATAACTAAAACGCGGGAAACAGAAGTAATATTGAATAGTTAGGGAGGAGATGGCATTTCGGATCGGAAAATTGGTGAAAATTAACTTGAAAAGACTCAGCAAATATCCTTCAAATGAGGACACGGAAAGACTATGGAAGAAAAAGACAATAGAGGGGACACACACACACACACTTTGGACAAACTTCGGTAAAATATTTTACTGAAAATATTAAGGGGAGGAATCATTGAGTATGACACAAGGGTGTTGGAAGAGGTCAGTGGCAAGAATTGGAAGAGAACTAAGAGGCAGTTAGGAAACAGAATATTTTGGATTAATAATACGAAAATAATCTTAGGATTGATGCTATCTGATATGATGATCAAATTCATCTGCTGAAGTAATTTATATTACCAATTAAAACCAATGTTTGTCTTCTGCTAAAAACCTCAACACTGAAGTCTCATTGCTACCGTTTTTTCGATAGCGAAGGACTCTAATTGTGACAGAATATTGTTTTAATTTTCTCACGCCCCCAAGTGGGAGGTAACTGGAAGGCGGGATTTCCAGAGCATTTACAATTAAGATGGCAACCAACGATGAGCAGAATTTGGAGAGAGGAGGAGTTGAATCTAACATGGAATCTACATTCCCCTACTTGTAAAATATAGTAACATGGGAGTCCATGGAGGTCGTGCCCCGTGTTTTTCATACTCTATTACAATTAGCAAATGAGTAAACCCGAAGAATTTTCCTATTAATTAGTTAATCCCTCCGCGGCTTGGGAAGCAGCCACCATTACACCACCATAAACATCAAAATCCGATATACCAGAATCAACGATCTCGTTCGTTGAACATCTCTACACACTCATCAAAGTTTTATGTTTCTATGGAGGCGGGTAAGGGAGAAAGGTTTTCTTCATGTCAAACTCTAATGCTCCTCAGTAGTCACACAAGACATGTTTTAATTACCTCATAAATGAGTTAATAATTTATATTCATTCCTCTAGATATAGACCGACTAATACAGGATTATAATATTATTCTAAGTTTGTACACTAGCATCAACTTAAATAATGAGAAACCATACTGTTTTTCAGGTTTTTAATTTAGATTCAGGCACAGGTACAGTCTGAACAAAGCATCAACCGAACTCAAAGAAGAAATTAATATTAATTTTAAATTGAACACTGCTCGCCGTAAGAAATCAAATCTATCATGCAAGATTCAAGCGAAAAGAAAAATCAGTCAGATTGAGGTGAGTTCAGATATAGTGAGAGAGCTATGATTGGCAAGTATCAAAGTGGAAACCCGAAGTAAAAGTTTGGACATAGGCTTTATTTGTAGGGTTTATTTGCCGGATGCGGTACCTCAAGTGAAGATGATGACCTTGTTTTTCGATCGATAGAGGCAGGAAGAAGGCCTATTAATACCCATGGGAGTATTAAAATAAGGGTCACGTGTAGACACCGCTAAGTAGGTACTTGTGGTCATTAGAAGCTCGATAAATCCTCAATCCACCCCACTCGTGATTCTTCCTTGTCTCTCAAGATGCCATATAAAATTGTAACTCAATGAGCCTTAAATTCTTAGGTGCTCATCATTGATGCAAGCCAACACTTGAAAGATTTGAATAGTATCACTTTCCTCCCCACAATCTCGACGTTTGAGGCTACAATAAAGAATCGTTGCTTGGCTAAACCTAAAATATTTCTACATTTACAAAAATAATGGCCAAGTTCAGGTAGAACTTTAATTTCAGCAAGGAAATTAATGAAAACGACACGTTTTAAAAGCTCTGAACTGGACAACTTATAACAAAAAGTAGCGGGAAATCTCTGTTTTTTTGTTCAACTATTTTATTGCTTCTTAATTACTGCTAAAAATGAGCGTGCAGAGAATTTCATTTTGGTGTTAATTGTGACAACTTTGGTGGGACAAAATATCACTTTTTTCAGGTTACTTTTCATTTTTTGACACGTCTGGAAGTACCTTCATCGCCATATTATTAAATTAAGAACAAGACTTCTCAAATATCAACTATAGAACCTCTAGATTAGATAGTAAACGGGGAAATTTGTGAAAAAATAACGAGATTTAGTGTGAAAAACGGAAGAAGCATGTTTTTTTGTGCATTCATGTTAGCAATGATTTGCATCCGTGGATTCTATTTTCCTTCGGTTTTGGATTAGTTTTGGCTGAGGGCGAGATTATGATTATATTCATTTATTGTGACAGGAGACTCCCAAGATATGAACCAATTTAATAATATTTAAAAGATAGGAGGGGAAAATGTTTTTTTTACACTCGCATTGGATCAAAAATCTCAAAACGACGGGGGAAGTAGAATGTCAAGGGCAAGACTAGAGCGATTTAGAGGCATTTCCAAAGAATGCTTTAGTTAACAAGGATCATAAAATGCGATAAAATAGATTTAAAATCTATTCATAATTATAAATGATGCACCAGCAAGCCAAAATTGCTGATTTTAATCATTAGTGAAAGAATGAAAACAGTGCATCAATATCAAGAGTGATTTTAGCTCGCTCGAGTAATTTAAAAACACTGATCAATCACCGTGAATATCTTGATAGTAACAATAACACACACCAAATTCATGGATTATAGTTTGCTAAACACTAAAAAGTTTCATCGCGAATATAAATTATCTGACAATGAAAAATAGTTGGCGTAAGCACTGAAACAAAATAGTCGTAAATTTGATTCTCTTGAATGATGAACAAATGAGGACAAGGAATCAGAGTACACTAACTTCAGCCTCATTACGATTTGTAATTCCCCTAACGTTCCATTTTCTTCATTTCGTCAAATAAAATACACAGAAAAACTGCGGTCCAGATATCCGTGAGACGCAAGTTCAACTCCACCAAATGGCCGCATTAGGACTCATGTTCATAAGTGGGTGAATGATTCCTCTTTCGTGGCAGCACTCATCTAAAAATCTCACGCTTTTCCAATCAATACTTTATTCAATCGCAAGGAACACACATTTACACATTACCAGTCATTTTAGGCCCCAATCAAATGCAACATACGTGTGCTAAAAAATGTTCATTCGAAACCATTCGAATTAGAACAGTTTGTGAGTGTGTGTGTGTATATATATATATATATATATGTGTGTGTGTGTGTGTGTGTGTGTGTGTGTGTGTGCGCAAGGGCTTTTATATATATATATATATATATATATATATATATATATATATATATATATATATATATATATATATATATATATATATAATGAAAACAAATATATATATATACAATTGAAAAGATGTGTAAATGACACTATTTTTAATATTTGCCGTGCCATTTCACATCAACAAAGGTCCGAAAAATATAAACACATCGGCACCGACACCTAAACATTCAATTGGAGATCGAAACCCGAGATTCGTGATTCGATTCGGTTTGTTCGTCCTACAAACTAGTATCAAAATGCTGAAAATATCGTACTTTAAAAATAAAACAGTATAAAGGCAAGCAACCCGACGTCATACAAACCTTAACTATCCTGACTCAGTAAATTCCCGCATATATTTTCTAATGTCTAAATATCTGAATATTGGGTCACAAAAATAATCGACCAAATGATTATTTCTCGTTAATATCTGAAAGTATTTCAGCGAAGAAGCCCAGGAAAATCATTACAGGGAGTTACGATTGCTCCGCAACCGACTACATCAGCTGTTGACCTGGTTAAAGAACAACACCTATAGTGCCACCGCAAAGGATCGTTAAATATCTGGATGGAACTGGGAAACCTCTAGTCACGTGATCATCCTACACGAATGCAAGTTAACGACCAGATTACGCAATAATGCCGCATGATGTAGAAATGCGGAAGTTATCTGGTAATTTTATTGATTTTTCGGGTACTTACAAAAAAAAGGGCGATGTTCGAACGGCGGATATGCTCCAGAACACGCTGGGAGGTCAACCGTTTCGAAACAAACTAAGAACGCGGGTCATAAACCATCTCAAATTATATATGTCGTCCCTCTAGTTTCATTCATGAATTCTGAGCGACAGCTGATCGGGAATCCAAGCGCGACAACCCGAACATCGACAGGGGCAACACCTGACAGACGGGCACATCGCTAATAGGTCATAATTTCAGTGCAAGTTTCAGAATTAACAACTCTACAGAAATTTATCAACGAAACCACCTCGAGATTTCCCCTCGTCAATGGTGTTCGCTACCTTTCAGTTGGCAACTGATGCGACCCGGACTGTTGGGGTCCATTTCCCAACCGCTACCGTCTAAATGATGTCTAATTTCTAAATCCACCAGTAATTCGTTGATCAAAAGCATTCAAAATTTCTAATGATACGTATTTCCTCAGGTCTGAAGGGAAATGGGAACCCTAATTATGAGGGCAAATAAATTTCGCGTAAATACGGGCGCAAGAGGCCATTTTGCGCTATTCACTTGTCATCGACCTTTTTCGATTTCCCGCCGCAACACGGACGAATTCTGGATTAAATCTGCTGAATCGACGAATCATGCTGGTAGCTGAAACAATCGTAACCACCGTTCATCCCAGATCGGCAGCTGCCCTTGCATATAAATATACCACGACCCAAATTCAACCATAAGCATTCACGGGTAAAATAGTGGAAATTCACAAACGGAGAAATAAAATATGCAATGTTTACAAGTAGCAAAAAGGTCGGAGATATTTATCAAAATACCGGGAGATGGTGACTAAACTAGTGCTCACTAAGTACATGTCGTCAAGTTGATGGAGGAAAACATAATACTTGATTAATTTAAGAATCCGTATTAAAGTTGGAATACGTTATGGGCAACCACGCCATCCTCTTTTTCATGATATCAACAGTAGATAAAAATACTACTGCTAGGACAGTATGGCGGTTAAGCATTGACATTCTTTTTCCCAAAATAACACCCGAAATATGAGACATTTTTCCACCTGCCTGGTACCAATTAGACCATGCATTTTTTTGCCTTGGCACCAATTAGACCATATTTATCACGTGAACTATCTAATCATACTCTCTTTGAGCACTTTAAATGCATTTAATAGTTTAGAGAATTCTGATACTCTTACACGTTCTAGAGATGTAAGATTATACAAATACCGTATGAGAACGTCTGTGCATTCGTACAAGTTAACTTAAATCTATATTGACACACAGTTCTCGAAATGGACAAATATATCAAATCGAATCCTACTTACGACAAAAGAGGTCACTACCATTAGGTCAAAATGTCACGCAATCGCGCATGCGCTATGTAACTGTCTCTGTTACAACGGTACTTCAAGCAAATGTAGGTATAGAGGCAATGGAAATTGTATTGTAATACATTTTACTCTGAAACTTTATAAAGTTTTCAACGAATTCCATGGATTAAGCTAATCAATAATCTTTCATCAATAATAAACTTTAATTGAATATTCAAAAACACAATTCCTATATTTTACAAAGATACATATAGCTACATACGTAAGTTCAATGAATTGCTATGCTGATATGATGAGCGTCGACAATGTTAGCACCTAGAGGTATCCAAATATTTCGAAAAGGTACAGTAATTCATTCCTAATGCCAAGCTCACTTATGAACGCTATTCATTCAAATGCTTGTGCATGAGTTAATTTTACTCGAAACGCAGAAAATGTATCATAATTTACTATGCCTCTAGGTATTGATATTGCAATTGAATCAATTATATGTAGCACTAACTCTCTTGCCTATAAAAATATGGGGACATTAAAGCATTACGATATATTTCGAATTGTTGTTGTTAGCAATTATATAATTAAAGTTATGATTATAGAATTCCTTTATAACGTGTATTTTGTGGAATTTATTCGTCATGATATCATAGGTATGCATTTTTTATCAGGCATGATACAAATTTTTAAGTAAACCCTGACCCATGACTCTCCAAAGATAATTCAGCAATCTTTGCGAAAACCTATCGGTTCTAGAGATTCTTAAAGAATTCAATATTTTTTTATCATTTCAATAACGAAAGCAGCAAACCATACTTAATGTGTCCTGCAGCTCCATATTAAACATCACTATCCTAATCAATTGGTCCACAGTTTCGGAAAAGAGCAGCATCTCTTGCATATATATATACACATGTCTATGTATTATGCTAAAGAATAAGTAAGTATAAATATGACTGTCTTTGGATTAATTACTACGCCATTATATCGTAGATTCATCGATTGATTTTATCTTCAATTTTTGATGTGGATAGATGTAACCCTCATAGATAATTCACAGCCTCAAAACATGTGAGGGGGGTTAACAAAAGCGAAAATCACACTTTTCCAACGTCAACTTAAACTCGGTTCGATCAAAAACTAAATCACCTACTTCCTTGAACCCGTGCCAAACATTCCAAACAGTTATAAAATCACCCGTGGTTACGAGCTTCTCGAATCACACTTGTGCTCTCCTGCTTTCTCACCGACGAATACATTGACGAGCGGATAATAACTTTCTTGAAATCGACGATCCCGGGAACAAAAAAGTATTCTCAAATCCTTGAGCCTGCGCGGGAAGAATGTCGGGACGTCCACATTGCACAGTGGGAAGAAAAATATTTCTAAACTGCCACCAGGAGCATTTAATTTCATATAAAGATTGATGGAGGGAGGAAAGGGGGTTTTTGGCACGGAGAAATGCATCCATTTGGTAAGCGGGCGCACTCGTGGTGCACGGCGAGAGAGAGAGAGAGATGAGAACAAATAAGAGGAAGAGCGAGGCACAAAAACCACTGCTCCACCACGAACACGCAGACTGCACACAACAAATACACAGGGGAGCCGACACTGTTCTTTCCCGACTGAAAGAGGCAGGCGGACGAGACAACGGCGTCTAAATAAACAAAAGCACACACCCACACACACACGCGCGCGCGCGGCCGCTTTAAGCGGCCCACACTGTATCGACGAGTGGGCATGTGAGAGAGGGCATGGGGGTTTCATTCTTTTTCTTTTCGTTAAGGGAGACGTGGTGGTGGGAGAGCACAATCAGGAGTTTTTTGACACAGCGGGGAGATTTTGACGGTGAGCTGGGGGGGGTAAAGGAGGAGGGGTGGGAGAGGTGTCGGAAGCGGATGGGCGGGGGTGAGGGGGACGATCGGGGAGGAGGGGAGAAGTTTTAGCATCTTCGCAATAAAAACCTGGCACTCACCTCATGACCTCATTCTCCTTCTCCTCTTCCTGCTTCTGCCTCAGCATCACAGATTCTATTATCCTCCGCTCCTCCGGCGTCAGGTGGGATAGGTCCGGCAGAGGCGGCGGCGCCATGTCCGGCGCCATTGGCATCTGGGGCGCCATGCCAACGGCCGGCTGCTGCAAGCCAACACCAGAAGGGGAGCCGCCGGGGGCGGGGCCGCCCTGGGGGACCTGCGGGGGCATCTGCGCCCCCCCGGGGGCGGACACGGGGTGAAGGCCGGACGGGTTGTGGGGCTGGGGCGGTCCGATGCCCCCTCCACCCTGACCCGCCGGCCGGCCCCCTACCATCACGCCTCCTCCCCCGCCTTGGTACTGGTGGTACTGCTGGTGGAGGAGGTGAGGCGGGTGCTGCTGTAGTCTGGGATCGGCCATTTTCTCACCCACACCCCCTCGCCCGGCCCCTCTCCGCCCTACTCCGTCGCCCTCCCCACCTACCCCCACTCCCGATATCAAACGTCCCTGAACGCAGTCACTGGAGTCCGAAGAGCCGTCGGGGAAGTCTTGAGCTACCGGCCGACACACCCGGAACGCGAGGGTTTAGATAAATTTAATCTATTTATATATACTGCATAAATATATATAAATATAAATGAGGATCGAGGACAAAAAACGTTCAGTTGTTGCTCTCGGGACGAAATATATATGGGGTGTGGGGAGGGAAAGAAACGTCCGTACACACGAAATTACTTGTAGACGTCGGGGAGGAAAATTCGAACAATCCTTCGATCGATGAACTTCTTTCTTTTTGGGGAAATAGAAAAAAAGGGGGAGAAACTATCCGTCTTAAAGAGCACTCCCTCTTCTTTTTAAATAAAACTCTTCTCCACCCCCACACTTAAAAAAAATGTATTTTTCTACTCTCTCTTATCGTCGTTGGGATCTCACCGCCTAAGTGGTTACACACAGCTCGGTCAAACGCTCATCATTTTCGGACACAGCGTCAAATAAAATCGAAACTTTCCTGTCAGCTTGGATGATAAGGCATTCTTGGGAAGTTATAGGAGAGATGGAAAGGAAGGAAGGAAGGAAGCAAACCTTTTACTTCCGGAAACAGGTTCTAATCACACGCAGTACAAAAGTACCACACCGACAACAACGGTGCGACTATTTTTCTGCTCAGCCTTTCTTTGTTCCGGAACGAAATTAACAAAGTGCAGGGACGCGATTTTGAGGTGTTGTCTCTTGTTGCTAGTACAAGTGGAGACATTCGTTGGCCTCGAGAATTTAACAAAAACCGTGTTTGAGAACGAAACTGTACCCCTCAGTTCCTACCTTTCCAAATAGCTAAGATCACCTCCTTTCCCGGTGATTCTTCTCTAGAGTTTCGTTGGATGTAAGGCGCCCAAATCACATAGTGCATACGTATCACTCTCTTTGCGCTTTTTCGTAGTCTCTAGTCACTGTGTAAAGCTAACAACGGGGATTTCTCGTGGCCAAAAATGCCAACCGCTTTTTCCCCCTCCTAGGAGTGCGAAGTGAAAAAAAATATATATGTATATATATATATGTATATCACCAGAGCAGTAGATAAACGTGTCGAAAGACTTGACTAATCCTCCAGAAGACAAAAGAGAGTGACAGTGAAAGAGAAGAGTCACTACTTAATCAATGCTTTTATTGGTGTGTACGAACCCACACTCATGAGCGGACCTACTTATACAAACGTGTACACACGACAACGCATGTACGTATGACCGTGTGACAGATTCTTTTGTTATGTGTGTACGTGGGCAAACTTCATTTTTTTTTCTTCAATCCACGGACAAGCGCGTGTTTTTTCTTGCCCCTCGAGCCCTCTTCGATGTCTTGAGTGTGGTCACTAAAAAAAATAAGCCCTCGTGTTCTTCGCACAGCAGGTGAGTTTAAAATAAGCGGACAATGGGGTTGGGAGAGCGATGACGACTGTGGTTCGAACGAGCTGGTCACGTTACTATTGGGGTGGAAATACTATTCTTTCGATCCGTGAGACAATAGAAGAGAGAGAGAGAGATTAAAAGGAAAGAAACTATCATTAGGGTTCCTTGTAAAAGGGGTAAAGAGAATGTAATTATTTTTCTTTTACAAAACAATACGTGTTACGCGTCTTCAGAGCACTTTAATTTTCTCCCGTCTCCTCTTCTGCTTACGGCGGATGTGGGGGGGTCAGGGGGGGTTTAGTCCAGCAAACGGGGAGACATGTCTATCGCCCTCGTCTACCCCCTTCCCCCTTCCCCTCCACATACTTCCAAGGAGTGTTCCTCCCCCCCACCCCCGGCGAAGGGAGAGAGGAGACGGCGTCCCCCGGCCGTGTCCTCACTTCGGATTCTACTCCCTTTTTTTTCCTCTCTTCGACACCAACTCCCCCCCCTCTCTCTTTCTCTCCTCCCCTTCCTTCTCCCTCTCTCTCCTCCCCCCTCCCGCCCTCCTCCTCTCAACCAACCGGGCAGCACAAGCAGCGGCGACCTCTGACCTGCCCCCCGCCGCCCTCCTCGCCTCCCCTTCCGCCCCCGGGGGCAACGAAACCTCCCCAAGGCTCGCGTGTCCCTGTCTTGAGTCCCCTCCACCGCCCGACCGGCCCGCCGGCAGGAGGTGACGACGACGGTGTCCTCCGCTGGTCCCGGCCGCCGAGTCCCATCTCGAACTTCAGCGTCCGCTCCAAAGGATAGGCCCCCCGATTCCGTCACGCCGAGAGACCCTCATGGGATAGATTTTGTATCTCCCACAGGCGACCGTGTGCTTCTTCGAGTCTCTCTCACTCTTGCTCTTTCTTTCAAGCACTGGGTGGCCAGCACGTATGTGACGCGTTACGTGACGTTAGTGGCGAGTTACGCGTCGTGCGTTACGCCGCGATTACGACAATCAGGGTGAGCGAGTATTCCCCAAACCCCTTCTAACTAACTCGACTAACTCCGCCTCCTCCTCCACTCCTACGTACCCTACCCCACCCCCCCGCCCGGCCTCCCCGAACGAAATCCTGGGTACGCCCCCTTTTTCTCCCTAAGGCGTACGGCCTGCCCCCTCCCCCCTCCCTTAACCCCACTCCGCTCTCGGTCCTCCCCCGGACCTTCGCGTGTTACGTAATTTATCTCACGTCTCCAACCGAAGTGACAGTAGTAACTATGTAACCTCGATAATCCTCGCGTAGGGAAGGAGTATATCCTGTTTCGCACCAGGGCGCTCCCCTTCGGAACGCTCCTCCTGCTCCTTCCCCCTTTCTCCCTACTCCCGTTTCCCTCCCACCCTCCGCCTCCGAAAGAGGAGCTTCCCCACCCTCTCTCCCCCTTGGTCGGGAGGGGCGAGAAAGGGAGGCCAGAGGGGAGGGAAGGATGTAGGGCAGGCGGTGGCCCTCGCGCGCTCTAATATTCCTGACGCCGTTTGGTGAATTGTGTGATATGACTCAGTGATCCCTCCGTCTCCTAGCTGCCAACAACGTGGATGAGGAGGGCGACGCAGGGTTGTGCGGGATCGGGGGTTCTCGGAGGGCAGTGGGGTAGGGGGTCGAGGGACGGCAGGGGGTGGGGGAGGTTGTTGGGCGTCGAGAAAAACGTGCGTTAAGAGCGCACACGGTGAACAAAACCAGGCGTGTCTTCTTTCCCCGGCGAGGATCGAAAGTGTGGGGAAAAAAGAGGGAAAACCGCACCAGTCCCAATTCTTCACAGTCCGTCAGTCACACGTTGTTCCCTCTTCCCTTCTTTTCAACATTTCCACGCTCCCTCCGCTTCTCCGGGAGAATGAATGTTTGTGTTTCTGTGCAGAGCGAATGTGTGTTTGCGTGTCTGTGAGATTGTGTGGGTGGGGGAGTTGATTTTCACGCGCACGACCGGGATAACTAATGCAAAAAAAAAATAGTCCTACGGGGAAGGGGGGAGAGAGGTCCTACGATCCACACGGATCACATGTCTTGTGAGCTATTGACCGCTCTCTCTCGGGTCATTTCATTTGATTTCTCACCCCTCTGCCTCCTCCCGGATTCTCCCTCTCTTATTATTATTATTTTTTTTCTCTTCCTCTTCAGTTTCCCTTCCTCCTCCTTCTCCTTTTTTTGAAAAAAAAATTAAAACTATCCGATCGTTATTTCACCATGCCGCCGGGGCCGGTGGCCCATCACTTCCGACCATTCCGACGACGATGGGTCCACCGGGGTCGGCGGGCCGCGGCGACGTACACACGCACCAAGGGCGACCACGCACGCACCCACTCACACGCACACGCACGATGGCACGAAAAAAAAATAAATTGCCCTCCGGCCGAGAATGGGCGGCACCCCTCTCCGTTTAAAACGAACGGAGGAAAAAATAAAACATCACTACCACTGCCTCCAGCGCCAACCAGACTCTTGGCCGCAAGGGGGGAGGGGCGTGTAGGGGTGAAAGAGGGGTCCGAGAGGGTAGGTTCGGGGGGTATGAGAGAGAGATGGTCCCCCCTGTAGGGACGGGGGTATGGGGCTGGAGAGAAGGGTGTCTTGTGTGTGTGTGATGGAGAGAGAGGAGGGGGAGTGGGTGATTTAAGGCGGCGAGGGAAGGAGAATGCAGTGAGGGTTCGGATGCGAGAGTGGGGGAATGAGGGCTACGCGAGCGGGCGGGCAGAGTAAGCGAAGTACTTCGCCGGGTACTGCAGTCGTCGCGGCGGTGGACGACAGCGGAGGGAGGAAGGCAAACTTCCCTCCTCTCTCTCTCCCCTCTCCCGCAAACCGTATATCTCTCTCGTTCTTTCTTTCTTTATTTTTTTTAATTTTTCGCTTCGGCCTCGAATTCCCGCCGAGCTCTCCTTCCTCGGATGGTTGGTTCACTCCTCCTTCGATTAACAACAGTCGCGCGCGTACGTCCGTCGATCGATCGAACGAACGAACGAGACGGTCGAGGAGTGTTAGTGGTGGGTGGGGGAGAGGAAATCGAAAATGAATGAAAGAAACAATTGCGTAAACAAATTACGCACGGTTCACGGTTGCGTTGACTCTTCGGTCAAATTGTCCATAATTGTTGGTTGTGAAGGGTGAGATCGGGAATGGGGGCGTGGGAAGGGGGTCAGGTCAAACGACTAGTATGTAGAGGGAGAGCACAGGATCGGTCCTCTTCCCGGCGCACACCCCTTAGGGTCTCACACCTCGGGGAGGTCATACGATAGAACACCGGGGGTGGGAGGGGGGGGGGCACCCACGAGAGGGAATGAACACCCGAGACTCCCTGTCCCCCTCTTCGGAACACGCGCACACACAACACACGACACGCACGCGAGGAGTGCGCGCGTACCAGCCAGCCCCTCTCGACCACGCGCCGCGGGTTCCCCTCTCTCCCGCGGGCGGCTTCCCGACGCACCACTGCTACACCGAATCCGTCACACCTCCACCCATTCAAAACCTCTGAAGCAGGGGGGGGCGGAGTTGGTGGGGATCGGAAAGATAATGGCTCACTCGAATGAAAGTAAATACTCTCACACACGCGGCCTGATCAGAAATCCAGGTCTACGTACGTACGCGTACGTCCACCGCGAGTGCGTATTTGTGTCTGCCCCGTCGTATTTACGTGCGTGTGGTGTAGAGGGAAGCAGGGGCTCGTTGTTGGTAGAGGAGGTGGGGGTGCCTTCTCGCGCCACCACCGCAGAGCCCAGTCACGATCAAACAAACGATCACACACCAACAACTTCTTGCACCGCTTGGTGCCGGCGTGATACTTCACGTAGAGAGTAGGTGAAAGGAGGGGTGGGAGAGACAGGGTGTTTGGAAGTAGTGAAGGGCGGGTTTTATAACTGCGGTGGACCGAAAGAGAGAGATATATAACGGTCGTGGTGGGTTGGGTTGGACATTGAGGGTGAGGGGGGTGGTGGTCGGGGAAGTTTGGAGTGGGGGGTGCAGAGAAGCGGTGGAGGGGCGGGGACTGAAGGATCCAAACACCACGAGGGCGCGTCGGGGGGGGGTGGGGGCGAACTCTATGCGAGTCCGATGGGGTGATGTGCAAGAGAGCGACGAGCGTGGGGTGAGAGAGGCAGCAATACTCCCAACGCGGCAGATAATTTGAGGTTAATAATGGCGCTCCTCGTCCGGCTGACTATTTCTCTCCGGTAAGGAGTCGTTTGCTCTCCCCGCAGTTCCCTCGTCCTCTTTGGCCTCCAAACCCTCCTCGGACGCCTCTCTCTCTTTCTCCGCCCACAGTCTCGTTCCAGAAGCCGTCCGACTGTGTCTCTTCGCTCGCTTCCTCTCCTCACACACCCCCCTCCCACTCGAGGAAGATTTCTCTTCGCCACTCCTCCTCGTCTCCGCCGCGTGGAATTCTCTCCCCTTCGCCCTTCCTCACTTCCACCACCGCGGTGACTCTCCTTTCCTCCTCTCTGAATCCTCCTCTCAACCCGCCATGCAACACGAGAGAGAGAGGGCAGTCGATAGTGCCGGCCGAGCGAGCGACGAGAAGCGGGCGAGAGAGCGTTGGTTCGCCCTCTCCACACGCAGTCACACGCACACACGGGCGTGGGGACGCACGCACGCGGGCACAAGGCGAGAAAGGGAACCAAAGGATCCTCCTCCCTTCCAAGGCCGACCAGGGGGGGGGGGAGCCCTTTCCTCCCTTCCTCGTGTGTCCGCCCGCTTTCAGGCGAAGGGAGTCGTCTTTGCGGCTCCGGGAGCGAGCGTGCGTGCTCGGCGTGAAATGGGCCACCTAGCCCCCTTCTCTCTTTCACCTTTAACCTTCACATCGCGAGGGAGAGAGATGTTACACAAACACGTCGAGACGGGAACCGGAGGGGACAGCCGGGCGCACTGCAAAGCCTTGCACGTAAAGACTGGTGAATATTTTGATGATAAATGTGTTTGTGTGTGTGAGTAATGCACGAGTCTCTTCTTATTCCACTCAACACAGCACAACGGGAGCTCTTTTACCCCCGCACAACACGGAGACCATTCAACTTGACTCGAGCACTCGCTCCCTCCTCTTCCTCCCGCCAGCTTTCTTCGCCATTCCTCTTCCGTCTTCTCGTTGTTCCTCGTTCCCCTATTCACTTTCCATGGCCCCTCTTCTCTCTCTCTCACTCTTTCTCTATATCTCACTCTGTTTCACTCTATCGCCTCCTCTCTTTTTCTTTCTCTCTCGTTCTGCGATAACCGCCCGCCCTGAAACCCAGAGGAGTATGCGTGCGGATGTGTTTGAGCCCAACAGCCACCTGAGGGCAGTGGAATCGGCGGCGAAGGTACAGAGAGGCGGAGCGGTAGTAGTGAGAGAGAGGGAGAGGAGAGGGGGCGCAGGCGAGGGAGGGGAAGGGAAAGAGAGAGAGGGAAAAAAAGACGGTAGAAAACCCGTGCGCTTTCCGCTCCCTGCTTGTTTGCTGTTTTGTGGAAAATGTATACAGCACAAAACGCTCCTCCTCTCACTCTAGCTCTTTCTCTATCAGTTTATATCCTCCTCCTTCCTCCCTTCTTTTTTTTGTTAAACCCCACGAACTGCTTCACACAAGAAAGGAGTTTTGCAAAAATTGTTCCCCCTCATCATTCCTCTCCGGATCTCATTTTTTAGCCGGAAGAAGCGAAGTGCGTCGGTGTGCGTATGAGCTTGCGGGGATCGGGATGGAGAGAGGGAGGAAATACGACAGTTCTCTCGGCGATCACTGCGATCCGGTCCCCTGCGAATAGGTTGGAGGTTATGCGCGCTGGCCTCTTTTTTTTTTAAATATCCCTCCAGACCGAACGAGGGATCGGTTAGCAAGACGTGGGAGTAATTCAAGACGTGACTTCTGCCCTTCACGTTTCCATCTTGTCTTGTGAGCACGAAAAATTCCACGCAGCCCATCCCCCCCGAGTCGCCCGCTCCCCTCCCCTCAACCCTCTCCCTCCCCTCACTCTCTCGGCCACCCCCATCCTCCGCCGCTCCTCCCACCCCCCCGCCCTCCGCCCCCCCGGAGCAGACGTCGTATTCGTCCCCCGCCCACGCCACCCATCCCTCCGCCCCCATCCTCCTTCGCCCACACTCACTCTCTTACACTCCCTCGCAAATCGGCCAAGTACGACATGTTAGGAGAAGGAGAGAAATCGTTTCATATTTTCGAGTTTTCAATTTCTCCCGGTCTCTCGATCTTATATCGTTCCTCCTCCACCCTTTTGTCAGTCAGGGGGGTAGGACGGAGGAAGTGGAAGGGTTGAAACTGGCGGTTAGGGAAAAAAAAGATGAGAGAAATGGGAGGAATGTATAAAAGGCGCTGCCGTTTCATTCTCTCCCCTAATTACTAGCTGAAATTCTTGACCGCACAAGATAATGTTCAGGTAATTTCTCTCACTTATAATAATAATAAGTATTATTTTTTTATTCAATTGGTCGTCTCTCCCCCACACGCGACGATTTCCATCCACTCCTTTGCAATTCGGGAGACTCCGTTCCCTCCCAAGCCATCCTCACGGACGACTGAACTCACTTCCTCAGTTCAAATTCGTACTTCACGTTCCGTCAAAACTCGCCACCGGTTCAATGCGATTCGCTGGAAATTCAAAATGGGAAAAGTCGCCCCCGTCATCCCTCATCAGCTGTCTTCAAAGGAGAGTGTGTTGGATCAAGCATTAAATTTATGCACACAGGTAACGGTTCAGCTTCTATTATTGTCATCAGGATTGTCTTGGGTCACGTGTTGTTTTTCCGTCACGTTCCCAAAGTGGAAGGAAGTATCAAGGGCAGACGTAAAGTTGTGCGCCGCCTCCTCACCCCCCCCCTCAACCACCCTCTTCCGTCCCCGCCCCCCGCATCTAGAGCCCTTCGAACCGACGGTCCCTCAAAGAGGTCAAACGGGGTTACGCGTGGGGAAGGGTAAAAGGGTCTCTTCCGCCACACTCGTATTTTTTACCTCCGGATTTCTATTTTCCTCATATTCTAGGAAAATAAGGTCCCGGAGTCGATATTGACGAATGTTTGCAAGAGATGCGATCCTGACTCTGGAGATGGCTGTTCCTTAGACACTGTAATTGCAGAAGGGCAGGAGGCATTGTGGGGAAGAAAGACGAGATGAAAGGATTTCAATAATAACAAGGGTAAACTCTTGTCTCACTCCTCTCCCTCCTGAAAATATAATGGAAATCAAGCCTCGAATACAAAAAATGAAATCTGATTTATATCTCCCCACTCCAATAATATATAGATTTCAAATATATATATATATATATATATATATATATATATATGATATACATACGAGGTGAGAAATTGGAAAACAAGTGAAATCTTTCATCTACCTCGGAGATGGCATGATGTGGGGGGGAAAATGCAAATCAGTCGGATGATAAGCGTTACCTTTGGCTAAGAGAAGACGATCGTGATGAGGAAGCGGCTATGCTCTTAGAAGATAGGAACGCAAATGAGGACAAATGCCGGGAAGGCATACGAATAGAGCCTAGCTCTGAAAGACACAAGGACCTTTGGAAAAGTAGATCAGTGAAGAAGAGAGGTCTTCATGACCTTATGATGGTGACGGATGTTGAAAATCAAACAGTCGGAAAAACTGAGAAAAGAGAAAGAAGCACCAGAAAGAGGAGAGAGGCACTGAAGCGGTATACCGAAAAGGACCACCATATGGCTTGAGGCACAATTGATTTGTTAGGGACATGATAGTAGGGAAAATGGGGGTGGAGGGATCCCACAAGGAACACCAAGGGACAAATATGTGGGCCAAATAAAGAGGGATGTGTGAGAAAGGTGAGAGATCGAGCCCTGAGAGGATTAACATTGTATTGGAAGGAATGGAGGGTCGTGCGTCCGGCCGCCTCCGGATCGAGAGATGAATGGATACACATCCAATAACGCTCTATGATATTCATCCCCACGAGTATATTGTTTCTTCATCGCCTCATCATCCCGGGGTCGTCGAAAAACGAAGAGGTTTGAACCGAGTCGTCGCCTTATCCGCCACGCCTATCCCGAGAGTGCTGTAGGCTTTTTTCTGAAGGAGGAGGCAGGCGTTTGCGAGGCCGAAGGAAGAAGGGGAGACGGGTGGTAGATCTGGGGAAGGAAATGAGTGGGACTCGGCAGTGTTGGCGGGAGAGACTTGCCCGACCCCACGTCTCTCCACACCCCCGGCCGGTGACTCCTCTCTCACGGCTGAAATGGATGGGACGGGAGGGGGAGAAGGACTGGGAAAGGCGAATATGAAAAGAGAGACACGGCAGCCCACTTTTTTTATGGGTTTACCTTCATCGGGGTGCATCGGGAGAAAGTGGGGGGGGGGACCTTAATCTCGCGTCCACGGTTTTAAAAGAAAAGAAAGCGGCGGACGCCCAGAAACCTGAACTCTTTGCGCTCTTACTCCCAACCTACCCCATGAGCGACCACCCTCGTCTGGGCTAGAACTTTCCTTCGTCCGTCGGCGACCCAAAGGAGAAACCCCACATTAAAACAATAACCCCACGCGAAAGGGGGCCAGCGGGTTCGAGAGTCTGGGGGGGGGGGGCGGGAGAAAAAATACTAATGGGGACAGCGGGAAAAAAAGCGCGAGCATCTCTACGAAAGGGTAGGAAGACTGAACTCATTCCACCGTATAAACACATACCAAAACACAAAATTAATCATCGCCCCTTTTCCAGTGCTCCCTCCCGCCCCGCTCGTCGGCGACTATAAAATAATTCCCCCTTAATAAAGGTTTATATAAACCCTTTCCCTGCCCTCCACTTCAAGTCCACTCAACATTACTCATTCATGCAGGGTTAATAAATAACAGGATGCGTTAAATCTAAACCAATGGCGTGTGGAATAGCAATGACGTCACCGGGCAGAGAGGCGAGTATTGATCCGTTAGTGGCGCTGGTGTCGGTGAATGGAGGAGGCGAGGGGAGGCAGAGAGGTGGGTGGGGGAGGGGGGGAGGTTGGTATGGGAGGGAGGAAGGGAGGGAGAGAGGGAGGGAGAAAGATGTGCAGAGAAGGATAGGGAGATAGAGGAGGATAGGTTATCGCAAGTCGGTCGTGGTGGGGGGAGGGGAGGAGAACGGGGAGATGGTGAAGGAGGAGGGGTGAGAGAAAGGGGGAGAGAAGGGTGGAAGATTTTGGGGGGTTGTGGCTGGTGGGGTGAGTCGTTCGGGTGGGGTTTTGGGGGGAGGGTGGGTGGGTGGGTGGGTGGGGGAGTAATGGGTAGTACACTCTGAAGAGAAGGATGGGAGTGGGAGGATGAGGAGAGGTTTAAAGATAGGGAGTGGAACGGATGGCGAGGCAAAGGGAGATCGTCAGTTACCAAGGAGAGAGCGTCGGGAACATCCAACCCTTCCCCCTCTCATCCTTCTTGATTGAGGGCAATGAATGCGGGCCGATGTCTGAACAAGACGCGACCAATTTTGTTTTAATGCACAACGCACACACACACACGTAAATATAATGTGTGTGTGTAGATATATACACACATACATATATATACTCGTATATACGAGTATATGTATTTGCCTTAGTTTCTGCTACTCAATTCAGTTATCTCCTACTACGACTTCCCTTGTAGGCAATTATGCCTAAGAGCAAAAGATCCTTGTTTAAAATAGGCCAATACTTATGATACAACCTCCGGAGAAATTAATAACGGCGATTTCCTTTGCGAAACAAATAAGAAACTTTATTACTTCAAACTATTAATACTTCAAACTAACAACAAATTAGTTCGTACATGTACCTAGAACCTGAGTCATTTCTCCCCACTTTACACCATTACATGTCTAACGCACATACTGTTTTAGCATTGAAACTATTCTCATTTTAAATCGCCCAATGTCCACGAAAAATATATTTCCGAGGAGATAATACAGTCCACAGCCGATTTCACCCCCGAGAAGATCACGCAATATTAATTTCAACCTCAAGTTTTTTTAAAACTATCTTCCTCTTCCTTTTCAAATCAAGCCGCGGATGTGAAGAACGGAATGTTCTCAAAAGTCTTTTCTCCAATCGCCACCGTTGACAATGCATAAGAAATGTCCCCGGGAGCCGCCTACCGGGAGCAATTACTTGAATATGCCATCTCTGAAACCGAGGTTGGAGCAAGTCGGAGGCGGTCGGGGATGAAAAATGAAACCTATTAGGGATTCCGTGAACTGCTTCAGGTGACTTAGTTCCTCCTAGACTAACCTCGCGGAACACGATTACCCTAGCTTGGCTCCAGAGCTGAAATTGCTGACTGCTCGGCGGTTAAAATACAGACACATGGACTCCCGATCAGTGTGTCCAACTAGCCCCGGTGCAATTTTTCCTCCCCCACGTATCTCTCTTTCTGCCCCTCTCCCTCTCTCCCGACACCAAGTGCTGATTTTTATTGCAGCCGCCCGAAGCCGCCGCGTCGGATCACACCATTCGGGAGTGCGATTAACCGTTTAGTTTTTTTTTAAGGGCCGGTCCAAGTCCCAATGCTCGCTTTATTATGACAGACGCACCCGGTGAGCGGACTCGGCGGCCCTTGCGAGTGCGAGTCTAGCCGAGAGAACGTCGCGACCGGAAACGAACCGATACTCGACAATGTGATAACCCTGCCGTTTGAACCTCCACTGATCTGATCACTTCTGAGCGATTCGTTCGCGACGACACACATTCTCGGAGTACGATCCGTTCTTAACCACAGTGGGCCGCCCACCATCCCAATCAAATTAAATTTCAGTGTTACCACTTAATGTGATTTGTTTTCCCAAACTGATTTGATAGAGAGACTAATCTTATCGCTGGTTCATCATGTGATTTAAAAGACCACATTTAAAAAATCTACGGCGTTGACGTTCTAAATCACTTGATGGAGATACCTGAGGTGAAGGATAATTACTCTAATAAGCATAAATAAGGTCTCACGTGCATTTTATCATATCCTTTGGTTCGTTCCTCATTAAACTCACTAAGGTGTTCAAACCATACCGTGGTACATAATGGAGAGTCAAAATTCGAGACATGCAAATCCCCTCAATAAGTCATGCGAATCTCAGCCAAGGCGCCCGGTAATTATAGACATTATCTGGTTCCGAACCATTAATAATATAACCTGATTATAAAATTTTTTCCGGTGAGGCAAGGTCAAATTTTTAAAGCAGAATAATAAAACCAAGGGTTTAAGACTTCCATGGATTGAGATCGTAAAACGTGTGTGGTATAGGCCAAATGAAGATGCGTTACATTAGTGGGTAACCCTCTCACAAAATGGGACAACAGGACATCAACTCCGAGCGCGAGCCATTTCGAAACCTTGGAGCAAAAATTGAAAACATTATAAAGATTGATGCGATTACTTTCCTCACACATTAAATGGATTTAAATGAACGCTGAAGCAGCACCAGACCAGTAGCTGTGAGTTCTTCTGCAGACGAACTCGATAATAGCAGGTATTTGTGCTTAATTCGAGTCATGTACTATTCCATACACACAAGTGTACAGTTTTCTGGAAGAAACTGCTGATGCTGTCGGACTCCCTATATATCCTTCTACCACTATCAGCCAACGAAGCGCAACTTGTTTTTATGGGCACCCATAAAATTAATTGATTTACGTCGAGCGGACATCATTGAGGCCTTAAAGTCAAGTAGCTGATTTATTTTGGCAATTAAACCTCATTTCAGTCACAAATTTTGACCCACCAACCCATTGTATAATCCAAAAATATGGTAATTAGAGTGACATCAAAGCTAAAATTCAAATGAATGTATATTTCACGCAATTAATTACCTTTGCCCCAAACACAAAGGTAGCTGCTACATATTAATGAATAATAAATGAAATAACAGCAGATTTTAATTTATTGCATTAGAAAGAGACTCGCACATCGCAGAGAAGCGAGCACGACCAGGTCAAGCTGAAGCTTGAGAAGGATTGTGCGAGGGATTGATTGATTGAGAGGGATTCGTTTTCCAATATCGACCGTAGATACAAAAAAATATTGAGGTGGCGAAATAAATGGACATAGATATTTATCAGGCGTATGGAGTAATTTTGACCGTATCCACTAATATCGAGCATATTGATTAATGTACATTTAGCATATCGACTCTGAGGGCAATATTGTCTGTACACAATACCGTCAATTGCATGATCATCGCCTATCGATGATTAGAGCATACCACAGTAGTCAACCTGAAAGTTGGTTTGATAGGTGAGTTTAGATCTCACCCAAAATATAGCCCAAAGGTGCGTGAATATTCATACATGAGGGTAGGGGGGCCAGTTCCCTTCTCTGTGCCGGTTATGACATCCCAGGAAGATCTGGCACCCGAAAAATCACAGCTTGTGTGGAGCTGATGGTTCCCAGAGGCGTGCCCAGAAATCGAACACGGGCCCTCCGATCAGCAGCCCACCGCTCTACCTATTGGACTACCTTCTTTTCTCGTTCATACACTATGAAGATTATTTATTCATTTATATTGACTTGGACGGTGGTCATTATACTCTTCCATGTCTAAAATCACATTTTCACACTGTACATACATGTATATGTACATAGTAATCTCACATCTTCAATATCGTTCGTTTCCCATGCTGACACCTTCGATCATCACCTGTTTTAACTAAATCGTCCATGCTAATAAATTTAAGATAATAAGGGGTTCACTATACATTAGTTCCGTATGAACAACAATCAGCATGATTCCGATAAATACCATATCACGCAGCCCTAATTTTGTTTGAAGGTTGACCACGTCTTATTTGATTCCAAATTACAGCTGACGGAGGTAAAACAACAACCTCCCTCAATCTTTGTCCATGATTAATATTTTTTCATTCCAGTTTAGTCATTGACACACGTTTAAACCATAGCAATATGTTTTTCGGTGTCTTTTTCGATCACTCTCAAATGAGCGTCTAAAAGAAGGCTGAATGGAGTAGGGCGAACATACTGACGACTTAGCGCAATCTAGGCAAAAAAGAGCATTTTTCGAGAAATCAAACGATTCAAATGCTAAGATGGTTGCAAAAGGTGAGAAGCAATAATAGTTTCAATGAAATCTGTGAGGCAGCTGTTTGAGGGAAAGAATGAATGTGAGACAAGGGTGCTTCAATAGGACGGCTTCAAATGAGATTTCGAATACGTAAGAAAACGAATGAGAGTTCTCGGGGAAAGACAAAAGAAAGACGATTAGTGGAAGCCACAGGGAAAGAGTTGACGAGGAAAGGGGATACCAAGGCAAAAAACATTAAACCAAGGGAATAAAATAATTTGGACGTCAAAGCAGAGAATAGAAAGTTAATTTCCAACATCATTTCCTTCCTTACCCCTTCCATCAAGTCAATTAGCCTCTAATTAGGCTCTAATAATTGAAACACCAACAAATTATCGCCATGGATTGAGACAGCAATGAGATTGATCTGACCTATGTAGAACACATTTTTGTGAAGATCAAAAAGACGTATGATAACGCTAACGATTATCGGCAAGGTTGTAACGAATAAAGAAAATCGATTTATTTACATTACATCTCACTAATTATGACTGACTTGCCATTATTTGATAGCTTCAGTATAGATAATATAAAGATAAAGATAATTGAAAGTAAAAACAACCGTTTCGAATCTTATAATCTGCCTCAAAACGTCTTTAACTTGCTTATGAGTAGAAATATTTTTTGCGGGAAAAAGAAATAATTGGCCAAAGCACACGACACATGCACAGAGAGAAAGCAAAGACGCAAATACCTTTAATCTGTGAGCCTCAAAAAGACGGTAAAGTTATGGCTTTTATATGCAAACGAAGCCAAGAAAAGACAGGGGCGTCGAAGAAGCAAACAGGATGGTCAAAACTTACGGTTGAATAGATTAACGGCATAACAGAAAACAGCATAAGGAGAGCCGATTTGCAGGAATGACTTGGTGCCAGTTTTACCGAACACTAGACTGTGGAAATAGACGAGCAGAGAAATAAAAGCGAATAGCTGCAGTCTCATTGAAACTGTCCGCTCCCATGAATAAGCCATGAATTTCAATAATGGAAGAGTGAGAGATAATCTCAATAGATTATTAAAACAGCAGCCACTTTGAAGTGGAAGATGCGATTCATAATGAAATGAAAACAAGGGAATCAAACTGCAAACCTTTGAAAAAAAATTCACCGCTACTTGAAAAACCAAATTGAAAGATAGCCGAGCCTAACGAATGTCTCAATATTTCTATTAGAATGAGGCATTAAACGAAATCGTACCATATTAAAATGCGCTGAAATATATGTGATATAGCAGAGGAAGGTCCAATTAATTCAATACAACTGTTTAATGCAAAATATTTCATTTTCTAACATTATAATAAATTTAAAATTTAATGTAAAGCTACGAGAGACTTTATATTTCATTTTATTATCAATCAATTATCTCGTCAACAGAGAAATCCTTTATCCTTGTAGGAAGGATATGATGAGTTATTGGAAATATCGATTACTATTGATAAGAATGGCACTCAAATACGGCCATCTTTAAATAAAATAATAACGATTAGTCTTGATGAACAAAGAATCTGATTTTAGAGCGTGGTGAATGATTTTTGGAGTGGTTCACACATCCTATCATGCTTAGAATAACTTAGAAACGCTGATTAAGTAGCTACTTCATTGCCGTAACCATTAATTACCTATAGGAGGAGAGCAAAGAAAAATATATTTGGATATGAGCCAAAAAATTACTTCAATCTTCAATCTATTTTAGCATAGAAAAATGAACGAATTAAATATATACCCTAATTCAAACAACAAAAATTATATCAGAAATGTTAAAGGCTGATTTATTAGGAGTGCTTGTTCGCAGCTATTTTTTTAATCCTACATACATTAATTTTTTTTCAAGATTTTATCCGACAGATATTGCCTTTTACTTTACTCAGAATACTGAAGTATACTTTCACCACCGATATTTGGTGGTACCCCGCCAAGCAGTAAGGAGATGAATTAAGAAACTCCTAACTAAAGAGAAGGTCTATAGCCATTCATCAAGGAAAATAATTTTTGAAAGCTGAAGAGGACTGGTGGAGAATTTCTCTTCATTTCAGAGAGGTTTGATTTGAAAATTTTCATCATTCCTATTGCATTAGACCCCAACGTGGTCAGGAATTTGGCTAAATTGAAGAATATATAAGAAACATGGATTCGATGATAACATGTACCCCATATAATTATACAATTTGGCACTACATAAGAATGGTGAAAATAAAATAAATATACAGGAGAACAATTGAAAAACTCCTCCGAAGAAGAAGTGGGTGAAGAAGGAAGCTTATGGAGGGCAGTTATAAGAAGAGAGACATTTATTGGGCTCATCCTGAGGAACGATAGCTATCTGAAGACCGTAATTGAAGGAAACAGAGGAGAAGAACTACAGAGAAAGGCCAAGGATGAACTGCGAGGAGTGGTTAATAGAAAATATCGGTGCAAGGAGCGATGATAGAATGAATATATTAGCAGGAAACAGAATCGTTTGAGAAGCTGCAAAAAACCAATTATCACACTAATTACCCGTGATGGCGATAATTATATGGGATCCTGCAAGCCCAATGAACTTTATTGAGCAAAATTGGAAGGCGAGAACGCCAAGAACTTGGATGACCTTAAGTCAATGATATTCCATCATAGAATTCACACGAAATTTTATTCACTTCATTGGAGACGCACATTTTCCGTTAAATTATAGAAATCTCTTAAAAACATGGGTAAAACTTTGAAATACCACGTCACTCCCAGAAAATGTGCGATTACGAAAAGAGACAAAAGGAAGTTCTGTTGCATTTAATCTATTTATTCTCCCACAACGGTAGAAATCCACTACTCTAAAGTCACCAAAGGTCGAGTGATAGCCTCTAAAGGCCTTCATTCCAACAATCAAGCATCCATTACCTTCCATTCTATTGTAGATGAAGATAACCATGCAATGTGAAAGGTAAAGAGACAACTTCAAGGTCGCAAACAAGGAAACTCAAAATTAAATATTTATTTTCCCTAATCAATAAGATAAGATACTTCAGTTTGTCTTTCGGAAGACATAGCCATTAGCTTTTATATGAATATTTAGTTTTAAAATCACCATGAAGCTATCTATACAATCGAAAGGGGTGTTACATATACTAACATATGTTTTAAAATGCATCAATACGTGTGTACGATACAATAAATACGTGTGTCCATTTATACACACGTATATTTATTCCATGTGAAGAGATAATTTAAAACACCATGATTTGTAGAAAATCTGTATTACAAGTATCAAAACGATTATCAAACATAAATTTTCTATGATCTCAGAAGACGGAACTGCTCATGACTGTATCTTTCCAATTCCTTCAATTTGCTGGATATTGCGATAAAAACGTACGAAGCGAGTACATTAGTATGGCGATCACTCAAGAGCGACTTGAAGTTTTGTCATTTTATGACCAAAGCTCTTAGCAATGGGGAAGAAAGTGAAATGACATCGCAAATCTAAGTAAACTCTTCCAACATTCATGTTTTTCAATATTTGTAAATCTAAACAACTTTATCCGTAGAAATAATTCTTACTGAAACTAGAACAAAAAATTTAATGAAATAGCGGTATTAAGAAAAATAATAGAATTCAGGTTTTTTTAAGATCGTGATTCTTGAGTTAAATTCATTCAATTCGCACATCAAACGGATTTTATTCAGAAAGTATTCAAGGTTACATAAAAAATAATGGAAAATTCTCAATCATTCAACCTGCAACAGAGGTTCTGTGGGCTTCCCACTTATTGATAGCAGGAAACCTTTTCTTTCTCCCAAAAAAATTCCATTCAGAAATTTTACAAATATAATGTATTTGATCACAATAAAGAGATTCTTTGGGATCGTGATAGCGAGATTCAGGGTTTTTCATTCAGAAATTCTTGAGGAAGAAATATGGAATGTTATGCCATAGACCGGAAGCAAACTTCAACAAAATAGAGAAAACACTATTTTTAAGTATTCTCAAACCTGGAGCAATCTACTTCCAAGTTCCAGAAAGAATATTTTACTCCAAATGTTTCCAAAATTTCACCTAAAAAATTGGACTTATTTTATTTCGATGGTTCCCACGGCATGGATTAGATGAGATCTGCATGCTTATCGGGTTTGCACCGCGTTTGCGGACTTAGACTGATAACAGTTTCGCCAGCATTCCTGCTGACATCTCCAGGTCGAAGGTGATATTCTGCAATTTTGGCAACAAAGATGGCCAAAAATGTAGAAATCTACCTTTGATCTGAAAATGCCAGTTGAAATGCTGGCAAAACTGATGTCAGTCCGAGTCAACAAACGCGGTGAAATCCAGAAAAGCATGCATAGCTCAATTGGTATTATCATTATTAAGTTGCCTATGATAGCATATAAGCAATACATAAGACTGACTTTTCGAGTACGTGAGTAATCCCGATTATATTTTAAAGACTATTAGCAGATAATCATTAAAATAATCAATACCATGTATTATTTCTTAAGAAAAAGACAGTTTTAAGCCTTAGCTCTTGGCTTCCAACCTTAACTTCCAAAAATCATGTTTCATGGCACATTGAAAGGATTATTTTAATTGCTGAAAGATCCATCTCACCTAATTACGTCCTGACGGATGACCCCAAAGTAGTGATCACAGGGTGGTGAAAAACATCATTAATAAGGAAATGTGTAACTCCGACTTTATTTTTCGATGACGAAAGGGAGGTGCCCCTTCAGATACGGCAACCCGTCACGTACTGCGGGTGGCCTAAGCTTAGGGATGCGCGAATAATCTCATACCTACGCAGCAGATCCGCTCAACGCACCGGTATTGCCTCGTTAATTAGCGCCCCTGTAGTTAGCGACACGGTTACCGCTGGGGTGATATGGAATGAGTAAATGAAGGAGGGAAATGTGGCAAGCACCCGATTGAAAATGCACTTCCCGTGTTACCCAAGAAAGGGCCGGGTGAGCCACTGCAAGGACACAGCACACATAAAGGGCACGATTAAAGGCGACGATCCACAGCGTGCAGCGGAATGAGCTGGAGAGAGTGGCAGCAGGTCTCCATTACTAGTGATCCCTGCACTCAACTCTCCCGTGTTTTTACGTGCAATCATAGGGACGCCTGTTTTCTCCTTCCGTGTCAATTTACCACAAGATTGGAATATCACAAGCCTCTTTATATATATCATTACAATGTCATCTTCATGTTATAATTGGCTGCCTGTCAACTGGAAAAGACTATTTTCCTTCTCTATCGTTAATAATCATTAATCCTTGAATTGGTATGATTCAGCTCTCCACAAGACTTTCTACTAATTTCTCACTCTTACTCTTCTCGAGATGCACTTTAAATCTAATTAGAAGATAAGCACGTTTTCAACCACCAAAATCTCATGAAAAAAGAATAATATATTTTGAATAATGCCAGCCTTATTTTCATTCGAAAACTTTGACAGTAATTTCTAATATTAATTTTTGGGGGAGTTAAACATTATACATATATCGAAAAGAAGAAACAAACTCAAAGTCTCGCGTTACGTAAAGGTTAACATTGTAAAAATCATAGGTTTTAATTTAGGGTATTTTAATGTAAAAGCGTTGTTACAACAAGGGCTGTCTATACTTTGTGATTAAATTGTCAAAATAAAGTTTTACCGAATTTCCCCGAGTTTACATTTTTCTCAAAAAATCGCAAAAAAATACACTATTTAGAAAATGTCAAATATTGTCAATCCAAACTAATTTTTCTCGCATTATTGATCAATTATAATGTATCTAATTTGATAAAAGCACTCATATTTTATTCAAGAGATATCGAAACTATCAAATACTTCAGACGAAAAACCGCTGGCGAGGTCATGTCTTTGTATTATATCGAAGGTAACAACCCGAAGGTCTGTAATAGCATTTCAAAAGACAAATTAGCTTTTTTTGTTCATGGTTACATTTCTTTCAAATCACCATCGTTCACACATACAGGCGACTATCCTCTTCCGATGAAACATACTTCACCTCAACTCAAGAAAACATTCACGAGGATTAATAAAATGCTTCGCTTGAAGAAACAAACACTTTATGCCACTCGCAGAAAAACTTCGAAAAAAAAAGAAAACGAAATGATCGCAAACCAGATTTTTTGTTTCCTCAAATAGAAAATAGACCAGTTGTTGAAAATTCCATTCTTTAGGTCAATCGAACACAAGATCACTAACGCTCATAAAAATGAATACATCCAGCAAGCCTTTTATAAAAAACTTCGTGATAAAAACCATATACGCAATAGCATGTATGAAACCACCAATTTATCTAAATCTGGCATTTATAAACTCACACCAATATTATGGAAAGAAAAATTTCAGATTTGTTAATTTTACTTAATGTTTTAATCTTACGACCCGGGTTTTAATACATACAGTAGTATAATCTTCGGGTACATTTTCAAGCTTTACTTTCCTCAAATATATACATTCTGCTCATGGGGCAAAGGTATGGAGGCGAGAGGAGATATTTGGGATTGGGCAGGAGTAGGGTGAGGGGTCTCAGAGGAAAAAGTACTGCTCTTCACATAAAATTGAAAAATGCATATTGCATTGTCCTTTTGATGATTTTTTTACATTACAATGTCAAATATTAAAACATTATGTGGGAATAACAAAGTTACAATTTTTCTTTCTGTAATAGATAAGTTCCACAAAGTCAAGCCTGAAATTACCGATTTTATTCGAATTACTGCTGAACTTGTACATTTTGAATAGATATTAGTTAAATCCTATCTATCCTGGAAGAGATCGAAACCATCCAAACTTATTTGGACACTTGATGCATAACCACTTTCATTGGCTCTTTCTCGCGAATTACTCAAAATCTATCCAAAAGTAATTTAACCCAGCTACAAAAAACCCACCTCGCTGTTTGTTACCCACCCTCTGCAACTTGTCTGCCTCTCCGTCCCTAATAATTCCCAAAGAAAATACGCTTGCCTTTAATACAATATATTCATCAGAAGGCAATACTCTTTGAACTTGTGGTAAACATTGTTATGGGACAATACGATGAGTTATAAATGCACAAATAGTTCTGCTAAATATAAATGCGGAAGTAAATTCAACGAAAAGTCTAACAGTAACCTTGTCCCAGTGCTCCATTAGTGAGTTTTATCTCAGAAATTACTATAAGCAAAGACAAAATGGGTCATGATTGTATTAGAATAATGGACCTGAAAAGGTGACCTAATGTAATACCAGTATTGAAGGATATTGTAAATAATTCAATATGCAATGCAACAATTCCTAACAGTTTTTAAAAAGCTGTCATACCACATACTTGCTAAGGAGGATCTCATAAAGACTTGAATAATTATCGCGCACTATCAATACTACCTGCCATTTCAAAAATCATGGAAAGGTTTATGGTAGACAAATGACTGAATTTCCTGGATAAGAATAAAATAATATCAAAATTTCAATTTGGTTTCTAAAGAAATACAGGAGCCACACAAGCAATTGAACTAGCTGTGAACAGTATTAGAGATGGAGTAGATATAAGGCTTAACACGGTAATAAAATTTATAGAACTTAGAAAAGCTTCTGACACAGTTTAACACAATATATTGTTATAAAAATTATACTGCATTCGAGTTCGTGGACCCAGCCATTTTTGGTTTTCTAATTATTTAAAAGATAGAAAATTAGTCACCAAAATAAATAATGTACGTAGCAAAGATCATAAAATAAAATCAGATGTGCCACAAATATCTATTCTTGGCCCTTTGCTATTTATAATAAAAACGTGTATAAATGACATTCAAGTGCTATCATTTCTGCGAATTGATATATTATGCTGATGATGCAGTACTCATATCGAAGCATAGGTAACTAAAAGCAGCTATTCAGGGCATGAAACTTGACTTAAATAATATCAGTAAAAGGGTACATGACAATAATCTTTTTGTCAAAGAGAAAAAATCCAAAGTCATATTTGTGAAACACAAAACCTCCGACAACATAGATTTTCAATTACAGATTATTTCACATTAATGTCTACATTACATCACCAATAACTGTTATTTCCCCACGCTGGAACAGGCAAATAAATATAATTACTTGGCGGTAATCATTGATCAAAACATTAACTTTGGTAAACATATTTCAAAAATAAATAACAAATTAAATTACATCCTTCGTCAAGTTCACTACATTACCAGTTTTGTAAGTTTGAATGTCATCAAAATAGTGTATTTTGCACTGGTTTAGACTATTTTAAGGTATTTAAGATCCACTGGCTCTACAAAAATGAATATACTAAAAAATAAACAGCAACAAATCCTAGAGAGGATTTTTGAGGCAAGAAGAAAAAATACGAATACTCGAGATGGAAGAAATAGATTGGCCATCATAATAGGAAACTATTTTTATGACAAACATAAATATCTGATTTAAAGAAAAAGGAATTACCATTAAGGGACAGTATTAAGTACATAATAAAGATACCTCATACGAATCGAGGTAGAAGAAAATTGGAGGTAACTGTGCCTCTACTTTTTAATGAAATAACTAAAGATTTAAGAATATTAGTCAGTAAATGCTGTGAAATGGAGAATAAAAGACTGGCTATGAAATAAAATGAATTAGGGCTTGGAACAAAATGTGACTCAATGTATGTAGCTTTATAAGTTTAACACTTTAAGCTATAATTTTTGTTTATGTGGCACCTGCTGTCACGCCAGAACTTACTGGCTTAGCAGGACCAGAGAGTGTATTCCATTTATAAATTTTTACTACTATTGTATATTATGAAGATCATATCACTATGGTCTATGATAAAGATTGTCTGTAATTGTATTGATGAATTAATTATTTGTATGTCATATTTGATGATGATTATACTAAAATTGTAAATTTAAAAAAAATGCATTAAGTGAATCGATTCCTCAAGTGATATCGAACTCGCGTTTTTAAAGGTAGTACATAAAATATCCTATTGATTAGGCGAACATTCACATTTTCTACATCCCAATTGGAGTTTTATGGAAATGATAATAATTCTGCCAAAGACAATAGCATTTATGAACCAGAATAAAAGCATCTATTTGCATCTAAATTGTAGAAAATTCATATTTGTCACGTGTGAAGAGTCTGGAAGGAGAAGAACCCTGCGATAGTCCTATATATACTCATGCTTCGCTTGAAACACGGTCTGGTGCTTGCTCGACGAAGATATTTAGCAAATACACCAATATGTTAAAGCTTGGACACTATATATGCTCCCGAGATAGGCGAACATGAAGTTAGCATATTGGAGCGAATAAATTTCCCAAAGTGCCACGCTGCATCTCTTTTACTGCCGTCATATTATTAGGGATCGTAATCATTGTGTTGAAATAGTCTAGTACTGCAGAGAGCAATGAAATGGCGAATAATACTTCCATTATTGCTCCGTAATAATGGAAGTATTAAAATAAAATAATTAATTATAAAATAAAAACAAAGAGTCGCAAATAACAAAAAGCGTATCTAGTCAAAAATTTCGGGCATTGAATTCAAGAGTGCCAAGTACAATTCTTTTGGAATTGAGCACTTGTCTTTTCCATTTGTTAGGCAAATATTCTATATAAATGCAACATTAAATAGTAAATGCAGTGACAACATCAATCAAGTGACATTTAAAGACTATTAACATTCTCTAATATAAAACATGATAAACATTTAAAATACTAATTTAGCAAATTTCCATTTAGCTGATAAAAAAATCCTCCTCTGAAAATGCATTAAAACACTAAATTATGCATGCATTGCATTGAAATTGCATGAAATGCATTAAAACATTAAAACACTAAATTTCAGGTAATATTTTTTCTGCGCTTTGATAACTTTTTAAAAAGTTTACATCCGTGTAAAATATAATGAATTTGTATAAAATATGCATAGATAACTTTATATTTAAAAGATTCTTTCTTATTAATTAACTTATTTATGTTGTCAGCGGATAACTGCAGTTCTAACACTGGAAATATTTAGCTTCAAATTGCATGACGTTCTTTCAGTTTAAATCGATGTCAGAACGCATTCTAATCTCGTCTCTTAGCACATTGAAAATGATATCCGAAAAAAACTCCCATTTCCCCGAACATCGAAAAATTGGTCATCACCATCGATTGACGTCAATCCTGGAATTGGCTCGACGCTCAACTATCCAATCAATCATCTAGCCGCTTCATGAATTGAGTTTCTCCGCTTTCGCATCTTCCTTTAATATGTAGGTTTCTTCGCCAATGATTCTTTCCTACCCCTTTGCCTTCCGCAATTGTTATCAACAGTTTTTGTAACTCTAATTCTCACTGAGCGAGTCCTTCGCTTTTTCAATGTCTTTCATAGGTTCTTTCATCTACCACTATCCATGGAATGTTTTGTTAGTCACTATATTCATCTCTTTGGTCTTTATCATTCTCCGTTAGCTTTGTGTTTCCCATGCTTTTAATGCTCTTTTCTCTGCAGTATTCCATCTCTCCCAACCGTAAGATACGCATCGGATATGACTCCGTGCTTTCTTGACATTAAACTAGCTAAAGCCGATAGGAAAGTATTAATTCTTTTTAAACCTTATATATTCTTATAAACTCTTGTGTAAATCCTTTTTATCTTAAGCTATTCTCAAAAATACTTCTTTTTTTCATTTCCATTAATCCCGTTTCCCAAATAGCAATGTCTTCAGCCCGTGCCAGCAATTCTTCGCCCATTTTAACATTTATGTTGGCATATGTTCTTCCGTGGTGGCTTGTCACGGTTTAGCCTATCTTAAAGATCTCCTTTTTCACGACCTTCAAATTAACAAGCATTCTCTCCAGGTTCTCTTCTTCCATAATCATAATAGCAATATCGCCTAGAAAACACAACTGTCGGATTTTGTTCTCCACACTTTTAACCACAGAGTTTTCATAAACTGCCTCATTGATTCCCTTTTTAAAAAATAGTAGTTGAATTTCATATCCTTTCAATATCGCTTACTTAACTAATTCTCCTTTACTGTGCTATATTTGCAGTCACATGGTCTTCAAGGACGTTCATCCCTTTTCCGTCATTATAACACCCAAATAGTATTCTTAAGAATATTTGTATTTATTTCCGGTCAACGTTATCGATTTCTTTCGCCGAAACCACAATTTTGATGTAATTTAATGGCTGTTTTCCTTTATTCTTCTCCGTAAGAAGATTAAGATTTGATGTCATTTCATATATACCTCTTGTTTTTTTCTAACTCGAAACTGAGCTTATCTAGGAATTTCTACCATACGTTGCATTCTTTCGTACATGGTTCTATGCCGGATTTTCGAAGAAAGTGTCGTCATCGTAATAGCTTGAACATCGTCGCATTTATCTGGTCTCTTCTTTTCAGGAATAGGTATTATTACATTTTCCTGGAGGTTCACGGGTATTTACTTGAGCATACGTGGCGCATTATTTTATGCGGCTTGATTACCGTACTCTCTCTCTCGGAAACCCAGTAGCTTCTCAAGGATTGCACTAATACCTGTGTCCTAGTTTAGCAAGTGCCTAATTGCGCCGCCACATTCTATATTCAATACATCTCCTTCACTCTGTTCTCACGTCCTCGTCAACAGTATATCCATCGTCCATTTGGCCTCGTGATAAATTATTTGCAATTGTATAATCTTTCAACATCTTCACTTTCCCCTAATCTCACTTTATAAATTCAGATACCACATCTTGGAAAACTCTATAGTATGAATTATTGTCTATGAAATAGTTTCTCGCTGTCCTTTAAGCTTATCTAAACTTCCCTGGGCGTGCAATTCCATTGCATTTCTTCATTATAAATTTTATTTTCATTCATTTCCTCCTTTCATCACACATTTTCATCCACCATTCAGTCCTCTCGGGCTTTCCTCGTCTAGGCCATAATTTGGTCACATGACATTAACCTTATTATACCACCACCGTCCTTCTTCAGTTCAAGTTAAAGGTATTGCATTTTTTTCTCTCGTCGATCAGTTGCAGAACTTAATCCATTAGCCTTTCTCATAATGGTTTTGCTGATTTGGCGGTTTGTAGTAGTCCACTTATAATATTTTGCCGTTTTACCTTCTATTATTTCAGTATCATTAATTTAATTTTCATTAATATTTTATAGCGCTTTGGGATGCTCGCCTCTGCTGAGCTTATTTTAACTTTCTGTTTCCATGTGTTTTTGTCGCTTTCAATAGCCCGCTGAATTTAAGTGAACATTTCATCATTATGAAGTAGTGATCAATGCCGCTGAACCTGGATAGATTTGGACGTTTTTGAATCTGCTTTGATAAGTTCAAAAATCCTACACCCGACCATCATAAGAAGTATTTTCTGCGCGTATTAAAATAAGTTTATGTTCACGAAACGGAAATAGTAAAGGCATAGTGCTAACCTATGTTACACTCGAACTCAAATTCATATTCAAAATAAATTTTTATAACACGTTCAATCGTTCGTGACATATCACAGCTTAAAGGAACGGTACACCATCCATAAAATACTCCTCCTGGAATACATGTAACACCCGCAGAGCGATGAGATACGAGTGATTCGATGAGCCGAGCATCTAATTCACGGGTCGTACATTATCGGGATCACCTCCCATCTCGTTCATTTAAAAGATGTGAGATAACTTTATCTCACCTCTTTCTCCTGCCCTTTTAGTACACCAGTCCAAAACTCAAAGTCTTCCTCCAAGTACCTCCTGCTTTTTCTTTAAATTGTATCAACTTGTCCACTCTATTTGGACATTTCAAAGCAGGTATGGAACATCATGACTTCACACAGCTCCTCTTTGTCTTCATATCAACTCGTTTAGTCCGAGTTTTTTCGGGTTTTTAATTTTCGGGAACGTGTTCCGAGTTGTAGTTCCAAAGGGTAGTCAAATGCATGTGGAACAAGAAGGGAATTACAGGGGCAAGAGTATTTACAGATAGATTGTAGATTGAGGCAAATGGGGTGAGGAATATCCCGAAGGACGGTAGCGGGCTCTGGAAGAGGGTCTAGTAATTTTATCTACGTTTCCATTGATCGCAAACAGATCGAGCATTTCTTCACGCCCGTGATGTGAGGGAAAGGTATAAAGACAAGTTGTGTAAAATGTAGGCCCCTTCGAGAAGAGTTTCATTGTTTGAAAATAGTCTCATGTTACTCCAGCCCCTCTAAAAATACCCTAAGCGCTAAGGAGACATGGTCTCTCCAGGGCGCAATGAGCAGACGTAGTGCTCGAAACACGTTTATCTTTTTTAAATAAAACTCTCGCTGACTCCGGTGGTTCAGCAAGTAGCTCAAACAATTTGTTAGGTTCTGTCTTTAAATGATCCAGTTAAAGAACTAGAAGGAATTCCTACAAGTAACTTTATAATCCTAATTTTCATGGCATATCCATGCATAATCAATCCACTTCATTAGATTTAGTTTCCATTAAACATTTGTTATTTTTAGCTGTTTGGCATAAATCATCTTGAGAGCTTTATATTATTCCCCCATTTATTGACTGCGTGCTTTCTTGCTTTCATAAATTTGATAGAACTGGTAGAAATGAGAATAATGAAGATTGTCAGGGAAGACACAAGAATTTGGTTAAACGTTCATAAAAGTTTAATCACATCAATACTGAAATATATTTAGCCCCATCACTTTGTTCATAACTTCAAAAGTGGGTCGCGGAAGTCCAGTGGTAGAGCATTGGATTACTGACCGGAGGACCCGGGATAGATTCCCGGGCAAGCCTTTCTGGGCATCTGTAACTCGACCCAAGCTATGTGATTTTTTTGGTACCAGATCTTCCTGGAAAACCATAACCGGCACAGGGAAAGGAATTGGTCCCCCTACTCTGTGTGAATTTCACATGCAATCGGGCTTAATACTGGGTAAACTCTATCATCACCTACCAAATTGACCTTATGATTGATCACTGTGTTTAGAAAGTCACGAGATATTTTTGTTTTATGACGTAGCCGTGACCAAATTAAAGTCAATCCACTTTAAAACTGGTAATATAGAAAAGGACTTCTATGCAGTTTTTTCTCAACTGAATTTTTTATATGCCGTTTTAATTGTTATATGTTCAAAAATTAATATCAATATTATTTCATGAGATATATCTTCCTGTTTTTAGCCCACTTCCCCATTCTTGAATTAATTCCTTATTTCCACCATCCTACTGCTTTTCCATTGACAGTGCTGTGCTATTGATATTGGCAGTAGGAAGTTTTTTAAATGCTATGATGAACTCATGGCTTAAGGATATTCTTGACATTGGCATCCAAATATGATGAAGAAGCTCTCTTAGTAAGGTCTAAAAATCCAAACTGCATTTGGAAAATAAAAAATTTGTAAGTTCCACTGAATTCATTGAATAGCTTCAGGTATGATATGGTGGAATTGGAACATAATATTTTTTTAGATTTATAATAATTATATTGAAACCAGTTGTGGATTAAATCAAAATCTAATGGAAAAGTGTTATTATTTGTTCATAAATTCTCCTCCAACCACATCCATTCATATAAATGTACATGGCAAAAATTCTGTATTTTGTACCTAATGATGATTGCTGCTGTTCAAAAAAGTTGCTGTTTTTTGGTACTGAAATCAATTTTTTTAGATAAAATTCAGTGGAACGTACAAAGTTTTATTTTTCAAATTCCATCATGAAGTTCCATAAAATGAGCCAAGTACCACAGAATTCGTCAAAGTTGAATGCCTTTAGCATCCTGGAACACCATAAAGCTAAGAGTCTGATGCAATCAATATTTAGAATGGCATTCGCAAAAAATATTTTATTGTTACAGCCTATTTCTGGCTTGCTCTATTGCATACCTTCCAACAATAATTGTTGTTGGATTTCCACTACAATACATTAACTTTTAATTGATAATTTATAGCAATAGATGAAGTGAAAACAATAGCACCAGGGAGACAACCGAATTCATCATAGAAAACTACATGCTCATAATGTAATAAATCTATATCCATTCATCTAACTGCCATGCATTAAACTTGCCAGTGACCCTTTCAGAATGTGTTTATTCATGTATCCAGCAAAACAAAAGCTTTCAATGCAATTATAAATGTGCTCTCTAATTAACAGTTTAATAGAAATGTTTTAAGTTATATTTTAAGGAATAATTCACTACTATTGTCTCTAGGACTACAATTGAACAACTGAGCTACCTCCAATAGATTTAATGCCTTAACATTCAAAACAAAGTCAGTTTGTGTCACCATTTCATTGAAGCAAACCTAAAATCTAAGAAATTAAGAGAAAAAATTTTTCATTCTCAACAAAAAAAAACAGAAGTTTTAGAAATTTTAGAAAAATTACACAAAAATAGCATTTTTAAGCATATACATTTAAATATTTTCGACTAACAGGTTTTCTGTAGTGATCCTAAAATAACCAGAAAAATAAAAACTAATATTTAGCTAATTTTAGAAATGCACATATTTGTTTAAACTATATAGATAAAAAGAAGCTATGTAGTAAGTAATGTAATAATCATGAAATAATGTCAATCTATTTTAGGTTCAAGAAAATTAGACCTAATGGCTTGGTACCAAAGAGAAAATTTCAAAAGAAATAATAGTTTGGTGAAAGAGACATATAATAAATTTATGCAACTCAATTAATAGACGTTAATTTTCAATTTAAAGTTAAGAGACAGAGACAGAGTACGAATCTAGTGACTCTAAACTAGAATTGTACATGGGGGGGGTAATTGCATAATTCAATAAACACAACCTATATGCACTGGGTGCTTCCTCAAAATATTTTAGAGTGGAGAGAAACCAGGATCATCTATATCCTAATGCTTAAACAAAACAGACATACCAAAGGATCCACAGTTTTTGGCACTCATATAGGCACTGAAAGAACCTCTCAATTCCAAAGTCAGAAGTTTGTGTTGAAAGTTAGAGCTGCCATGCAAAAACAAATATGAACATTGCATTCCCTTTCAATCTATTCATTCATGGGATTCCGGCCGCTGGCTTCCTTTCCAATACACATCTTTCTCCCTATTTTCTGGATCCCAATAGGATATATATAAAATAAAATTATAAAATATAAAAAAATATTTCCTTATCCCGGATAAGGAAATATTTTTACATTTGTGATCTGCTCAAATCCGCCTTCCCCACCTTTTCTGTGTTCGTCTTTTATGTGTTTTCCTATCCCCTTTCCTTATATATATTTCTATGTGTGAAGTAATGTATATAACCATAACCGGCACAGGGAAAGGAACTGGCCCCCTACCATGATGTGTGAATACTAGGCTAGGTGAACTCTACCATCACCTAATAAACCGACCTTTGGGTTGATTACTTTGTTTATATATATATATATATATATATATATATATATATATATATATATATATATATATATATATATTATATATATATATATATATATATATATATATATATATATATATATATATATATATATATATATATATATATGGGTCGCGGTGGTCTAGCGGGTAGAGCATTGGACTGCTGACCGGAGGGTCCCGGGTTCGATTCCCGGGCAAGGCACTCTGGGCACCTGCAGCTCCACCCAAGCTAGTTGATTTTTCGGGTACCAGATCTTCCTGGGAAACCATAACCGGCACAGGGAAAGGAACTGGCCCCCCTACCCTGATGTGTGAATATTCACACGCCGTATAGGGCTTGGTACATGGGTGAGCTCTACCATCACCTACTAAACCGACCTTCGGGTTGATTACTGTGTTTATGGTTTATATATATATATATATATATATATACTATGTTTATATATATATATATAGTATAAAACACAGTAATCAACCCGAAGGTCAGTTTAGTAGGTGATGGTAGAGCTCACTCATGTACCAAGCCCGACGGCATGTGAATATTCACACATCAGGGTAGGGGGGCCAGTTCCTTTCCCTGTGCCGGTTATGGTTTCCCAGGGAGATCTGGTACCCGAAAAATCAACTAGCTTGGGTGGAGCTGCAGGTGCCCAAAGTGCCTTGCCCGGGAATCAAACCCGGGACCCTCTGGTCAGCAGTCCAACGCTCTACCCACTAGACCACCGCGACCCGCATTTATTTACATTTATATTTATTTATTTAATTATATATATATTTTTACACATTTCTTTAGATATATTCTGAAACTTGCCAGAACCAGAGAACCTTGATTCAGCTTGGGATGTCCAAAGCCACCACCTGAGGATTGCAGCTGGGCTCTCCAGTCCGTTTATCCAGGCACTCTAAAAACTGGGTTACCACATCAACTGCATGATATTATGATCATATATTTTGCCCCCTTGGAGAGCTGATCACATGGAGAAGGCAGGAAAGGAAAAGAATCATCCTAGGTCCAAATCCTGAATTCCTCAAAATGGGTGAGGGGTACATTCACTTATCCAAGGGTCCAACCAAATGAACACAATCGTCAACTTATTCTGAAACAAAATAAATATAATTCCATGAAAAAGAATGAATTTTGTCATTTTAAAATTGAAATATTGCACTTTTCCAATGTTAAGAAAAAATAATTTGTACTAAATGTATTGTAATTAGAAGTGATATAAGGATTAGCAAATGCCATTCCTGACATTTGTAATACCTCATTTTGTGTATAAATCTTATGGGATCAGAACTAGCATCGTCAAGGCTGCTCTCTGTTCCCGCTCTGACATAAAGCCTGTGAAATTCATTTTATTAATTATTTTACAGTGGAGAACCTTTTCAAATGCCTTTTGAAAAATCCAAAAAAAGATCGATCTACTTGCCTACCACTGTCACCCAATAGAAGTAAGTCAAATGTAAATAACCCTAATTGGGTCTCACATTAGCAGGTTTTCCTGAATCTGTGCTGATTGTTACTTAAAAGGTTAATGCTATCGAGGTATCTCATTATCAAATTGACAATAATGTATTCCAAAATTTTGCAACTAATAGAATTGAGAGAAATGAGTCTGTAATTACTGGGGTCCTGCCAGCCTCCCACCACTTTTATAAATAAGTGTTATCTTGATGGTTTTTCAATTCTTTGGAACTTTGCTCTCTATGAAGGATTTGTCAAATTTTCCTTCGAGATACAGTGCTAAATGTTTTAACACCCTAGCTGGAATATTTTTGGGACCCAGGGATTTGTTGGGTTTAAGCTCTTTGAAAATACCTTGCCCATTTGCTGTAATGTTACCCATGAGTTCAGTATGTCTTGTTTCTGTGAAATCCATGGTTGAAATATCATTCATGAAACTGCTGTGGAAGGACATGTTCAACTAAATCTGTGGGAGAAAAATTATTGGATTTCAAGTATATTATGGCTTTAACACCCAACAGAAGACTGAATGCATCCAAAAAATATTTGAAAAAGCCTGTGTGGGATCAAAACAGTGGAAACGATGAAGAGGAGGCAGAGAACTTCTGAGTAAAACAGCCTAGTGAGGGGTATTTCGCTGTGAGGTGGAATAGTTATACTTGGTGAACTACTGATACAACAAAATCATTAGAATGTATAGATTAATGTTATGGCATTCAATAGCCATTCAACACAAACTTTTGATTTTTAGGTTTTTGCATGAAACAACATAATGGCAACATAAAAAGTGGAATTCACTACTTTCAACCATGGCAGTTAGAACAATGACTCACCATGAAGAACTCAGTTCCACAGAAAATGATGCCCAAGGGAATTTTAAGCAAGCTCATTTCAGAGCCTAGGAAACTTGAGTCATTGAGGAAAGAGGATAAGGGAGAATTTTGAAAAGTGTAGAGAAAAATGATATAAATAAAATGGACAGAAAGAAAAACCAGCGTGAAGTTCTAGCCTAGGTGGAAGGAGAGATAAATGTTGGGAGAAATTCAAAGAAAGTACAAGTGTGTACATAGGGAATAATATCGGGAAAGCAAGTTGAAGGAGGAACAGGATGGAAGTAAGAGATGTAGAAAGTATAAAAAGCTAAAAAATGAGTTAGTATGATATGTAGGATGGAGTTTAAGGATAATTTAAGCTACCTTAGGGCTTACTACTATATTAGAGGGTACCACCAAGGTCCATCATAAACCTACCTTAAGCCAATAGATTACTGCTAAGAAAAGGTCTAATGTTGACCTATCGTGTCACCCAGTCCTTCTATGGAAATTTAACATAACTTTTGATTCCTTCAAACAAAGTTTTATTTTGGGAAATTGATATTCATGCTGAGATGATACACATTTTAAGGTTAATTCTGGCATATTAGATAACACTTAAGGAATGTTCCATATCTTTTATTATGATTGCAACATCATGTAACATGATTTAAAATGTAGTCAACACATAATGGGGCATGTATTTTTTGTGCTACCACAGCAACCAACCCAAAGGTTGGTTTGATAGGTGATGATAGAGCTCAGCTAATACTAAGCCCAATGGCATGTGAAATTCAAACATTAGGGCAGGGTTCCCTTACCTGTGCCACCTACAGTTTCCCGGGAAGAATGAATGCCTCAAAAATCACAGTTTGGGTGAAGCTGAGGGTGCCCAGAGATGTGCCTGAGAATGGAACCTGAGCACTTAAGTAAGCAGTCCATCACTGGAGCAGTATGTACCATTTTTGTGGTAAGCACATATTTTAGAAGCACATGAAAATTAGTGTTAAGTCTTTTGCTTGAAACTGAAATGATACAGCATCAATGCCATTCTCTCGGTCATGCTTAATGTCCTTTTATTCATGCCTAGTTATAATCATAAAGAGCAAACAGTAAAGAATATTAATTGATGGGAAATGCATAAGGTTAATCTCAGATGCTTCTTGCCCTCAAATTAATGCATAATGGAAGCATAAAAGGCCTTTACAACCCAGCTGCAAGTAGTCTCATGTTTGAGTATGATTCCATATGCTTTCAAATCATTTCACATTCATAAACTTTTTAAATTGCAAATCAAAAGCATTGAAAATCATATAGAAACATTTGATAGTATCAAAATGTAAAGCAAGATCATTTTTTGACATTTTTAACAAATAATAGTACTTGCAAAATTCACTATTACAAAGTGCCAATAGTGTATAATTTAAAGTTGGTTTCCAACCATAAAGTTAAAGTTAGGAACAATGTGATTCAGTTTCTCATGAGCAGATGTGGATTTAAATCATAAGTTGGAATTAATGCAATGTAATGTCAAATTCAAGATGCACAAATATTAAATGGTACAAAAAAGGAATGCCAGGAGGCAGTGTAAAAATTGAAAAGTGAGTGCATGGAGGTGGGTGCAGCATGTAGAATAAAAATGGGAAGATATCTAAAAAGGGATATCAAAAGCTAAAAACAAAATAGTAGAAATTAATTGAGAAGCACAAGGAAGCTAGGGATGGCAGATGAGATGACAAAGAAGATAGAGGAGAGAAGGAAATGGAAGAATGCACACAAATAATTAAACAAAACAAAGTACCAAGAAATACATAATAAACTGAGGCAGAAAACTAATAGGGTGAAAGAAGTGAGTAGGAGGACAGTTTTCAAGGATATGGAGAGCTTACAAAGAAAGGGAGAAATGGGTGTGCTATACAAAAATGTGAAACCATTTACAGAAAACAAGAAGGGAAAATCCAAGCACACTATTAACGATTATCAATATATGGTAAGAAAATGAATTCACTGACAAAAGATTCAAAATAAATGGAAAGAATTCTAAGTGAAGTACCTCCCATCCAAACCCCCTTCCCCTAGCTCCACGGAACCTCAACCCATCCCTCCCTCACCTCTTTCCTCCTTCAGCCTTCACGTATGTATAGTCTTGTGTCCTGTGAGAAATTGTTTCTGAGTAAGTCACCTATGCGATGAAACTGTTATTGTCATATAAATAAATTTTTGTGAATTTATGAAGTTTATCTTATTGATCAAGATGAATGTTCACAAGATTGAGCCAGATATTAATGAAATATTATGAGGATCTATATTTCAAATATATTTGGCCAGCCAGGTTAGACATAGAAAATATGGTGTAGATAGAGATAGGTCCAGGCATACTTGATTGCGAGAGAGAAAGAGCATTGAGGGAATTGAAATCATAAAGTCGTGGGGATGGATTAAAATCTTTGAACAGCTACTTAAGGGATACAGGCTACAGAAAAAGTGGATGGAAGAGTTTTTTCAGTGGCTGATTCCTAGCATTTATGAGGGAGGGATTTGACCAGAAGATTTCATTAAATCAGGATTAGTTGCATCCCAAAACGGAAAAGTATACAAGGACTATACCACAATAAGTTTGAGATCGCTCTTAGCTAAGGTGCAGCTCGGGATCAACAACAAGCGAATACAGAAGAAGCCAGCTTAGATTACTTAGGGGATGACCTGTCCAAATTCGGGAAGAAGGGTACTCATGATCCCATAGCAGTAATTAGGTCAATAATTAAAAGGAACACCAGTGTACAAATCAGGATGTATTTGTTTGTTTTGTAGACATGTAGAAGCATTTCATATGGTAAATGGGGGTACAATTAATGAATACATCACAGAAGATAGGGTTAAATTGGAGGGATGAGGCACTTAATCCGCAACCTGTACCAGTCTCAGACTGCTCAAGTGCATGTGGCAGATGGAGAGTTTGGATCGGCAGTATTAAGAAGAGTACAATAGGGGTGTCATTTAACATTCCTGTTTTCTATGCATACATAGAGGTAATGGTAAAAGAGACATGTAAATACCTGGAAATAGAAATGAAAGTCAGGAGGAAATTAAAAAATTTCAGTTAGGCTTGCAGATGATCAAGCTTGAGATAACCAGGCAGCCATAGGGTTACAATAATTTCTGAGTGCATTAGAGAATCTATGTGATAGATATGAGAAAAAATGTAAACAAAGTAAAGGTGTTCGAGTTTTTGATAAAGAAGACGGCTAGTTAAATGTTAAAATACTAGGACAAAAACAGTTTGCTTATCTTTGCAGTGTTTTGGACAAAGATGATCAAATAAGTGAGGACATAAAAAAAAGAATTGTATTACACAAAGATGCTTTCACAAGGTGGTAATTAAGGACAGGGACATTACCCAAGATGTTAAGAAAAGTCTCTATTAAATGTTGATATGGAGTATGGTTTTGTTTGGCATGAATATGATCAATGAAACAAGATATTAGGTGTAAATTGGAGGATTTTGAGAAGGATGGAAGAAGTGAAATGGACAGAAAGGAACGCAAACAAGGTAGTGCCTCGTATGATGGTGGAGGAGAGGGGATTGGTGGGAGAAATCCAAAGGAGGCAGGAAAGGTTGATGCAGAGGATTTTAATAAATAGGATGTTGAAGGCTGTGATAGAGGAGAGAATGTTAGTTAGCCAACATAGGGGTTGGAAAAGGATAGTCATATTGGATAGAATGAAGATAAGTAGGCAGTAAATATGTAGAATTGAAGAACAGTTTGATGTTGTACGGGGATTTCAGGGTGTGTCTTGTTTGATGGTGCAGAGGGGGATGTAGAGATGTTCAGTCTGCCTCTATCCAAAACCTGCCTTAATGGTAGACTATTTAAAATAATAAACTTTCAAATCAATATTGCTCAGTTTTCCCAAAATTTAAGAAAGCATGAAGGACACAAAGGATTTCAGTAGAGTATGATAAAAACATAGCAAAATATCCATGTGTACAACCATTTATTGCCATTTAATTTATATCACCTTCAAGTTAACATAATGGCCTCTTCATACACTCAAAATCAGAGGAAGTTCAAATGAAAAAATACTGACTACATTATCATTCACAGGCATCCCAAGGTTTTGTATTTTCTGGCATGATGCTCCATTAAATCCCCAAAGAATTTCCCTGAATGGAATGAAAAAGAAATGTTCTTCAAATACTTTAAACTAAAAAGGTAACAACTTCAATTAATTAAAAAGGAAGTGAAAATATTTGAGGTAATTGAAAAATTATGCCAGTAACTGAAAGCCACTAACGTAGCCCCAGTGGATCCACACTGTGAAAACTTCCTCTCCCTCCAACAACCTCTTCCCCACGGGATATTTTTAGTACAAAAATGTCAGCATTTACTACCCCATAAAAACATAATCTTCATTTTTTTTCAAGTTATTAATCCTATTCTTTCACATAAACACTAAGCATGTTTTCCCAAGAGTTAAGATTTATTCATGTAAACAAAAAGAGGCAATTGCTTACGTATATTAGAGCAAGTTTGGTTCTTGAAAAAGTATACTTTAAATAACAAGGGCAGTCAGTCACTTTTAGTGACAGAACCAAAAAGAAGAGTAAAAATGTACTAGAAATTTTTAAGAAAAGGACATTCTATGCAAGGCCACCACAGTCATGAGTCATCTTAAACGTGGATCCTCACATGTTCTTTGAGAGAGCAAATATTTACATCAGAGCTTTACAAATTACATAACTTATTACAAATCACTGAAATAAAAATAACATAAAATTTTCAGCAACCAAAGGTTCTTAAAAACTTGAGCAGGTTACCATTGTTACAAAGACCAAGTTTCATTTTGCAATGAAACAATCTTTGCTTGACGGTCAAGCTCTTAAAGAAACCTGGTTTCACCAACCCACTGGCCCACCATCATTTCATCAGCAAACACTCAAATAGTTAAACATAGTTACAAATGAAACACAATTTCAATCAGTCAATGATTCTTACTTTAATGGACAATTTCTGGCCATTAATTGGACAAGTTGATGGGTTACTATTGATTTCTACTGATAGAACACAAGGAAAAGTGCAAAAATCAAGCACTGGTTGTAGCTGGCACAATCAGGCCTTATTAGCACCTTCTACCTGAAAACAATCATTCAGTATTAACTTAGTTTATCTTTGTCAAGTCAAAATCTGCCTCAGAAGGGCATATAAGTTCCAAAATTATAAATTCATACACCTTTTCCTTCCGACTTTTCTAGACCAAACCTTAAATTTAAACACAAGATTTAATTTTCACGTGGTTTCTTCCAGCAGGAATTTGACTTGCCAATATTTCAATTTGATTGTTAACACAAATCCTAATCAGTTCATTATAGAAGACATAGACATATTTTGCAACACACACAACTGCATTTGCTGCATTATGTCAAAAACATCAGTCAACCAGGTAGAATTTCTTAAATGGTCACATGCACATAAGGTTTATAAGGATTGTATTTAAAACATTTTCAGAATTTCAAGTTATTCAATAAATTCCCCGAATTTCCGCAAGTCCCAGGTCTAATATTTATTTTCCCATACTTGGCCCATATTTCCAGGCTTGAAGCAACTTCAGTTATTTTGCAGCAATTATTGGAAGCAGTACTGAATAAACAGCAAAGAGTAACACATTATCAGAGAGAATATGGTAATAATGGGAGCTAGGAATTCATGTAACCTCATGTTTTAATCATTGGCTGGATAAAAAATAACAAATGTCAGCGAGCAGCATGTAAAAAAATATTGTAAAGAATACAATAAATGTAATCAAAATTAACTTTTAAATTAAAAACTCACAATATTAAATATTTTTTCCAATAAAGGGTATTTCAAGGGCATAACATTGTCAACTGATTTTTTTTAACCAACCGAAAACTCGAAGGACATCTTAAGATTGAACAAAAAGAATAATTCCAGCTAAATTTGGCAGCTACTGGATGTATCCGCTAGAGGAACAATTGGTTTATACAAGTATTCATGTCTTGGACACCTTTGATACAAAATGTTAAACTCCCTGGATAATTAATATTACTTTATGTACAAACACTCAATTAACATAGTCAACAGAGCACCTCAAATTGCTATAGTTGTGCCTGATGAGCTTTGAATAAATACCTTATTCACTACTCTAGAATGCAAAATTAATAGCTTTGTTCAACTTCGCAACAAATTCGATAATATAATTCTTCAGTATTCACAACACGTATCATGTGAAATAATGAGCACTGGGCTAATTTACACAGGTATACCCCAATTTATATTGGACTGGTTCGCATTCCTCTACTCCCGGGATACATTATATTGCATGACTCTTTAAACATTCACGAAAAACACAAGTAAAATGAGCATAAGATATCTAAAATCATACAGGTCTGGAACTTTAATAATTATTATTTCCAATTGGATCAAAATGCAAAAGTAGAATCATTGTATTTCACTAGGTCTCAACATTTGTAATGCTTGGCACTAAAAATATAATCCGTCATAACACCACTTCAAGTACGATTAAATGCATAAAAGTCATCCCTCTTTGCTGGTAATCAATAGTATTACATAACTTCCCACAGACCCTTCCTACTTTGACCATGGTTCATTTAAAAAATAAATTCACATTCAAAAAATCTTTAACATAAAAAAACAAGGTTGCAATCGTAGATTGCAAAAATGAAACCAAATAGTCACCTGCCATCATTTCATGCTGTAAAATTTTAATAATGATGATTAAACCATACAATTTCACAACACAATGTAGCTGAAAGAAAATGTAGTGCTTCAAATTACTTGCTGTTTTAAGTAAATTAGTTCGGTATTAATGCAGATAATCCCAATGTTTCCTAGCATTAAAACTATTTGATAAAAAATCCTATGGACAGATATTGGGTTCACATTAGTCACAAAATAAAAAGTGAATATATATTTGCTGTTGATCACAAATGATCATTTTACAAATTTACCTCTGACAACATCTAGTTTGCTAATTTCCTCCATATTTTCAGGGTTCAGTTGTACTATAATAATAATTAAAATTAAAAAAGTGAGGAAGACCACCTCTTGTAAACATTTATGAAAAATCCTTTAAAAAAGTTGAACTGGATAAAAAATTCTTAAAATCAAAGATAATATCTCACTTATTGGCTATTTTCTCGCATGCCTATTGACCTTGCCGAGGTTTAACTCCTGGTCAGGTCATTTTTTCTTTTTTTTTCAATTATTTCAAGATTTCTGAAGAGCATAAACATTTTGCTTGGCCATGAAGTTGATCCAAAATAATGCCTGAATTGTGTCTTTCCACCTTAAAAAAGTTTTCAGTGCCACTGCATAGTCCTAGCATCCCCCATAGCACAAAACCAATTCCATTTCTAATTCCTGTTTAATTAACAAATTTTCATGGTCCTAAAATGCGATTTTATTTCCCTGCCCTGTTTAAGTGACATTACATTACCACAGCAATTGACTCAAAAGGGTGGCTTGACAAGTGAGGGTAGAACTCACCTAATACTAAACCCTACAAAGTATGTGAAATTCGCCCATCATAGTAGGGAGGTCAGTTCCTTTCCCTGTGCCACCCGAGATTTCCAAGGAAGACAATATCTGAAAAGCACAAATTCAGAGGTGTCCTGAGGTATTACCAGGAATCAAACTCAGGATTTTTACTTTCACCTCCCTAAATAGCATACATACTTATAACAGTAAAACTAAGGGCAAAAATTAATCTGAGCAATCTTTTCAAAATCTGTAGAAAAATAAAATATAAAAAAGGAAAAATATTTTCAATGGGCAAAATCCTACTCATGAAAAATCATATCACTGGATCATAGCCAAACACAACAGCAATTATTTATCAGTGGTTTAAAAAATCGCTTTTCATTTTAAGGATTAATAACCAGCTCTTTGAATTCATATGGCTTATACTAATCTCTATTTCAAAAGTTACATAGAGAGGTGCTTTTTCACTGAGTCAATTTCAATTACAGGTAGACTTGTCCTCCTTAGCCTCCCATTTCACGTGCTAGACTCTTTTATGAGCTCCTTTTGCAATTTATATAAGACTGAGGAATATGTGATTAACACTTCCACCTTGTGACTTTGTAATAAAAATCCATGAGCATTTGGAAATAAAAGATTAACATTTCTGCTCAACAAGTGAAGACAACATACCAAGCAATGGACCAACTATGAATTAAACTTCCTCACAACAATTATTAATATCTTCATCCACATTACTGCAAGTTTTTCATTCATGGTTAGTTTAACAAAGCTGCCCCAAATATATTTTCTTATTTTTATGCATCATTATACTGTATCTTTCCTGGAAACATTATTTTTCCTTAGTGCTCTATATTCTATACATTTCAGTCCGCAACGTTTGTCTCTGTGAGTTAGGAATTTGCCAAGTCTATTCTCCAATTTTAATGCATGTGAATTTTCAAGCCATTTTATTGCCCCTATTCCATTAACAATCATTTTAATGTCTCTTTCTTTTAAAAAGTCCTATCCTAAGGAGAAAAATTATATCATATTAATTTTCTAGTGGGTTTCGAATTAAACCCTCTGTTTCCCATGACATTGGTTACTTCTCTTTTGTGGCTTTATTTTTCATGTAGTAATTAGGAAGATATCCCCATGAAAGACAAGATCTACTTGCATATAGGTATTCATACACCAACCCTGCAAATAGTTATTCAATCACATACTCAACCCTATTCCCAATATTCATTCTTAAATGGAAATTTAATTTATCCAGTAGTTCTACATTGCATATACTCAACATAAATCAGGGTATACCTGCACTAGTTATTCGACATTAGTGAAAAGTATTGAAGGACCCAAGAAGTTTGGACAGTAGGAATGACGTATGCCATAGAGAACAATCTTGGACCACATAAAAATGGCCAAAGATTAATCTATTTCACATAACAATAAGTATGATTAGATTCCAGCATTTGTAATGGACTGCAACATGCTAATAACTCATGGGCTATATGTCTCTATATGATGATAAAAATTCACATATCACAAAAGCTTTTGATTGCTCAACAAAAATTAGCATTGCAACCACACGGTACAAATGTCACAAAAATAAAAACTAAAAAAATTACAAGGTCCCTGGAAAATTTACAAAATGTTATGACCTTTGGTAATAATATATGTAAAGCACATACATTAACACAACAAATTTTTACACATTGCACTCACCATTGACTTGAACGAATATCCTTGAAACGCAGATATACAAAAAGAAATTATGCTTAGCATTTTTATGCATACACAAGATTTAAAAAGAATAAAAACTATTATAAACAAAATTTTAAATTTACAACATAAAGATAATCTTTTAAATTAAAATAATTATAAAACTTTAAAAAAATATCTACTTAGATTTTGCAAACATTCACTTTCTTTGGTTTTTGTTCGCAGGAGTTGATGGATTCACTTGGCTGTATGTGCTGTCCACATTACAAAAAAATACAAAGGATATTTTATACCTAACAGAATGAGACATGAAAAAGGCACAAGGTCATTGAACACAATGCTTTTTCTACTCATGTCATCTTCAATATAAAAGGTAGAATAAATATTAAAAGTAGAATTAATTGTAATTTTCCCATCCACAATGACACAGAAAGCCTTGGTCTCCATTAACTCCCATCTCACTCCAATATCCTTACATGAAAAGACACTCAAACATCCGTAAAACATGTTAAATCATCACCCCTGTTACACTCATGCATACATACTACATAGCACCACCATTATCTACCTGCATCAATTACTATTAATCAGAATCCAATTCTTTTCATAGAGTGAAAATATTTGGAAGCCTCTCATTTTTCGAAAAACTGTGAAGGATGAGGCTCTCTACTCTGGATCAAACAAAGTCTCACAACACTTAACATCCATTGCTTGTGAGGTAGGGAACTTTCTTTCGCATGAATTGTTTGCTTTTGCTCACTAGAGCAACACCAGGTCCTAAGGCCAACTTTGTTGAACCATTATGGGATATAAATAAAGGTAAGCAGAAGTTACCCACATCAGCACAAGCTCAGATCATATGAACTTGAAACACTTCTGTTTATCATGAGGAATGCGTGTCTTGAACAATATGGAGTCAGCTCGAAACTGCGTGTTGAGCAAAGGAGTGTAGCCATAAACCTGAACACCATGGGGAAACAAGATATTAATTACAACAGAAAGGCCATTCACAGATTCAATTTTCAAGCAAGCATGCATTAGCTATGATAATAGAAAAACTAGAAAATGTGCACAAAGGCTTATTTATAATTTTTTGAAATGTAACCACAATCACCAGATCAATCAATCCATCCAAAATTAATTTTACAAACAAAAAGGCTGTCTCAATCATAGAAAATAGGAATAAAAACTGTTAATAAGGCTAGGATCTTTTGAATAAAAAAATATCACCTAGTAAATTAGTAATGACTCTTAACTGATGAATACTGCATCGGTATACACGTTCAAAACCATTACCAATAATTTTCACTACCAATAACCACCGATTTTTACATGGACATCTAGAGGAGAGGTACAATTACAATCCCCAAAATTTTAATGAAACTCAAAAATTTCAGGTGCAAGTAAGCGAAAGATAAATAATTTCTTTGAGGCAATCATCATGATTTTTTTCCCCTTTAGATATACTTCACCAATTTTCCTGGTCATTAAGGATACACAAAAGCTTCAAAATCCTGTTTCATGTTTAAAATCATCCTAAACTGAATGCAAGGGTTCATTATTTTTTTTCATTCCAGCTACTTTCAGAGATGACAGCAAGCAAAAATCAATTGACTCTGTTTACTGTTCATTCATTTCACATAACCTCAAGAAGTTACATTTAAGACTGCCAGCAAAAATCCTTACCATGTAAATTTCATAAAATTATGACAACAAAAATATAATTGGAAAACTTCACTTAATATGCATATAATCTGTAGAACTGATAAGCTCAAATGGAAACATAATGTTTCAATGGCTCAGATCCTGTCTAATGCCTGATATTTTCATAAATATTAACTTCTAGCACCAATCCTCAGTACTTCTTCAAATTCACTGCCTAGTGAGTGTCTACATGTATGACCATACCTCACACTATTGACTCTTGACATAAATACATACATGTGACATTAAATTGCCTGTCACAATTTGAAATTTCTCCCTAGTCAAGGATGGCTATTCTAATATCTTTTATAGATTACAAAAAAGCAAAATACAAACCTCTGAGAAAAAATTTATACATTTATGCCTCTCTTGGAAGTGAGTGTCATCCTCAGATAAGGAAACAGGGCACCCGGGGCACCGGAATGTCCAACGGGAGGTTACCTTAAAGATATCAAAATGTAAAGTTGTAATACATACATGCAGATTGTTCAAAACAATATACTACATTCTAAAATATACAGTTAAATAATATTTCTCATGAATAACCACTATTGTCACCATTCTCTCAACATAAATTAGCTGTTTGCACCATAATTTATTCATTTCTGTGGAAGTTGGCTCATTAAGAATAACAAAGAATGGTTGACCAGGCAGTTCTCAGGTGAAAGGCGATCTCACTAAACAACCGGATCTAAATCTATATATTAGGATCATCAAAGAGTCAATCAGATTTCTCTTGATGCGGTGGATGGGCTTTCTGATTGACCCTTAATTCTGATGACCTCTAGAGCTGTGCTGGCAGGAGCAGTGGCAATTTCTCACAACAGACACACCCATACTAAATTGCTCAAAGGGTGAGGGCCAGACAAAATGTAGTCCGAGCAGTACCTCTTCCTAAGTGAGATGACCCTCAAAGGCATATGTCCTAAGTGAGGGTGCCATTTGAGTGACAGTACTACATTAAATACACCATTAAGGAGGGCAACAGGAACTCAGAATGTTAAAAAGATAGAGAATGAGCCGAAGAGAAGAAATATAAATATTTTTGGGCTTTGTGAGGTAAGATGGAAGGATAGCAAAAGTAATAGTCATAGGGTAATACACAGCAGAGAGGAAGAACACCAGTGAGGGGGGAAGGGCAATAATATTGAACAAAAATGTAAGCAGAAGTTTAATGAGCATAGAACAGGTGAGTGGTAGAATATTATTGGTTCAGGTAAAGCCTGAACCAATGAACTTGGTCATTGTTCAGGTCTACATGCCACCAGGCAATCAGAGAGAGGAAGAAGTCAACAGGGGACACAGTCCATTAGAGGAAATCATTGTGAGAGTACCTGAGAGAAAAAATTGATACCGATGGGGGACTGGAATTCATTGGTGGACAAAGGGAGAAATGGGAATGAGGTAAGGGACAAGGAACAAAGAATGGCTAGGGGTAAGAAAGCAATAGAGTTCTGCGAGTGAAATGGTTTAATAATAATGAACCCTTTTTTTCCGTGAATTTAAATACCCTTTTAGAAAGAGATACCATGAGATGCATATTTAACTGAGGGATAGAAAGGAATTGTAATCAAATTAGCCTGTCAGGATAAACCAGAACTTTTAAGAGTCTCTTCCCAGCACTGATTTTTCAATGATTTTGAGGATTTAAGGACAGCTGGCCACAATGGTGACATTTAAAAATTCAAAGTTTGCAAATACATTACAAAGCTAGACCTTGAAGTCAGTAGCCAAGCACTCTACCCATTAGACCGCTGCCCCTGACCACTCAAAATCTAAACTGGGCACCTTTTCATTACTAGTGTCAATTTTTTATACATTATAAAACTTTCTAAAATGTCCAACAACTTTACCAGAGTGCTCAGGATGTTCCAAGCCAGCAGGCACTGTTGTAATAACATTTTAGGATGACGTAAGATTTACTATCAACAAAATTTGTCAAAAATGGAGTTAACTACTGAAACAACTTACCTTTACAGGAGGTTTTCTAGTAACATGGGAAACAAGAAAGTTCATGGCAATGTCCTCACAATTCATGTATTCATCCACTTTGTCTCGAATTGCCTGAGGCATACCATAACTGTACAGGTACGCGAAGTATTTGTGAAAAAAGGCTGCCCCTAGGGAAGAAGAAAACCAAAAATATTATTGGAAAGTGACTGAAATGGAAACTAAATGCACTGTTAATACAGTTAAATTGGGGTGTAAATAATTCTGTTGTCATATTAAAGATCGAAGCAATTGCATGGTAATTAACACTTTTATTAGGTATTATCAAGTTGCCATATAATGGTGAGACGATGATAAACATTTATTTACACTCATATATAAAATACAGCATTTTAAAAAGTTCACCAAACATGATAACTATGTGCTTTTTAAAATGCCACAAAATTCTCTTATTACACAATGGAGTATTGTTGCAAATGCTAGCTTTCCTATGTAGTAGTCTACTCAACAGACAAATTTATAATAACACAACTGTCATAATTTTTTCTAACAATGTTTACTGTACTTACCTGTAAGTACCATTGATAATTCACAAGAATAATTTGAATTATACAGCCATCCACCATATTTTAAATCCCATGCATGAAATCTTCCAGGAAATCCAACAACTCTGTCCCTTTGCTCTCTCCATACCCTGTACAAATTGGAAAAACATGATAAAAAATCACATATCAAAGGATATGTTCAAGGCTTTCATAAAATCAATGATATTCATTGTCACTTTCAACGATACAGTAACATTTTTACTTTTGACAATAGCTGGGTTGGTTCAGTTTTTCAATTCCCAGTTCCATCAGTTCTTGAGATTAGAACTGGTTTGGAATCAAAACAAAAAGTATCAGTTCGAAAACCAATTAATCCTTAGCTCATATTCATACACAACCTAATATAAGTTCATACCATACACCATATAGTATCAATGACTCCATGAAACATTTTTAGCTAAAAGTACTGCAGTATCTCTCCCAAAGTTCTACAGGGGATCAGAATGCTATGGTGACTAATGTACTGGCTTACATCCTGAGGGCCTGGGTTCGAATCCCGGTGGTGGACCAATTTTACAATGATATCCCAATCCCTACTCGGGGTGCCATGAGGAGAGCACTTTGAGTGAGTTTTCAGTCTGTTTGATGGGACGTTAAATTTTGGACCCCTTGGTGCCTTTCATTAAGAGCAGGCTTATACCAATGACAGGTTTCTCTCCACCCTTCCTCCAGTTCCTAAACATCCTACCCCTATAAGATTACCCCCTATCCCTTCTGGTGCAAATGACCTTTGAACTCAGGTCCCCTCCCCACTAACAACTACTAATACCAACGGACTACAGCATTGACGTGATGGAAGAGTTTGCATTTTTACAAACCCTAGGGCTGGTTGTATGTGCTGGTGGAAGCAATCATTTTTGCCACATCATATCAAAGCAGCTCAATCCCTGCGATGCCCTGCAGACTACTTCCAGACTTCCTATCAGTTCCCCAATGCAATTTTCTGCAATTGCAATTTTTTATTCTAAAATTAATTCTAAAAAATACATTCTTTGACTCAGAGCAGAACGGCTTCAGATTTATCATTTACATTTATTTTACAGAAAGTACATTTATTCAATTAAAGTATTAAATATTTTCTTGAAATGCACAAAAGTACATCAGCCCATCTTAAAGAATGTGTTCCAAAACAATGAAGCAGCTACATGGAAATTACTAAATGCTTGCACTCCCATTGCTCCCTAACTAAGGGGTTTCCCAAGCATATGTTCATGTGAGAAAAAAATGTTCACATTTTTATTTATAAATGATTCTGAGGGTCGCCTGCCAAAGCATGTTCTTAACTCACAGATGACACAGTTCTCTTTGGGAAGAAGATGCTGAAGCAAACCTATATTTATGCACATAACAATAGAAGAGAATGCATTGCCTGACCACAAGGCAATGAAAGGCAGCCTTGCACTGCTATTTTGCACAAATGCAAGTGGCAAGTTGAAAACCATACCTCTGCTTGTTTTCTATTCAGAAACTCCACAAGCCCCCAGGAAGGGTTAAAACAGCAGACTAAATGTGATTTGGAGCAATTGGAAGAGTTGACCCCAGCCGTACTCTTATCTACATCTACATCTACATAAGTACCCTGCGAGCCACCAAAAAGGTGTGTGGCAGGGGCTGTAGCACCATGAGGGAAGGGTAAGGGTTGAGGGGGTTGGGAGTTAGGTGAGGAAAGGTGGGGGGAACCTGTAGGAAAAAAAATATATATACATATATATATGTATATATACACACATACATATACATACATACATACACACATGTATACACATCCTCGCGAAGTCCCTAACCTGTACGTTAATAATTATTGTAATGAACTAAGTCCTGGGGAATTTCGACTACGAGCATTCTGTTCCCTTATCGTTCTTGGAAAAAATGACATTTTAAACCTGTCAGTCTTGCAGTCTATCTCTCTAGTCTTATATTCGTGATCCCTTCGACCGTAATACGTTGGGGTTCGTATTATATCCTTGATGTCATCGGAAAAGGGCCCATCTTTAAATGTTTTTAATAAGTTTAATCTATATTGGAAACGCCGCTGTGTAAGAGAATCCCAACCTAAACTGTCTAACAAAGTGGATACGCTGCTGAGTTGGTCATAACAATGTTTGACAAATCTAGCCCCCCTCCGCTGAACTCGATCTAATTCCGAAACCAAATTTATGTTATGAGGATCCCATATACTGGCAGCATACTCTAGGTGGGGCCTGACCAAGGCAAGGAAACATCGTTCTTTCACCTTTTCGTCGCATTTACCTAGCACTCTTTTCACAAATCCCAATTTTTTATTAGCACGACCGCATATTTCTCGTATGTGTTTTCCCCAGGACAGATCGTGAGTAATTGTTACACCCAAGTATTTAAAGGAATCTACCCTCGCGATTTTGGTTTGTTTCACTTTGTAACTATAAGGGAGGGAATTACTCTTTTCCCAAAAATGTATTACTACGCATTTTTTAAAATTCAATTCCAATTGCCATGTATCGCACCAATTTTGAATTGCATCTAGGTCGTTGGCTAACACGACTCTGTCTTCGTGACTTCGGATGTCCCCATAAATTACTGCATCATCGGCGAAAGTGGGCAGTGGATAGGAAGGGGAGTTAGAAAGGTTATACTGTAGCGGAATAATTATAATAAAAAAGATACTAAAACTAAATTAATTAATTAGATACCGCAAATGGTCAAAACGACTGCGTGTCTAATGATTAAATAACAAGTTGTTCTAATAAATGAAAATTAATCATGCACTCTCTAGCTTGGATGTACTTTGCAGAATTGATCCTTGCTAGTCTCAATCACTCACACTCAACCAGGACTTACGAGAGATTTCTCTCTACGCCAGCAGGCCGACAGTCGCAAAAAAAGATTTAAAAAATTAAAATGTACTTACTACTGAAGGAAAGATGCACCCACTCTCTAGCTTGGATGTGCTATGCAGCCTTGATCCTTACTAGTCGCAATCACTCACACCCAAACAAGACTTACGAGAGGTTTCCCTCTACGGCAGTGGTCTGACAATTACACATAATAAAATTAAAAATACTAATAGAAAATTCACACACTCTCTAGTTTGGATGTGCTATGCAGCCTTGATCCTTACTAGTCGCAATCACTCACACCCAATCAAGACTTACGAGAGGTTTCCCTCTACGGGTGATTTGGAGGTCATTGGAAACTTTTGCTTCCTACCATGTATACGAGACATTGCCTTAATATGTAAGGCAGTGGCAATGGGCACCATAAATTTATTAAATGATCATCCTGAATCACATTTTTACCAAATTTTGAAGCATCAGTGAAAATACATGTAAATGTCTCTTAACAGTTTTACAGTAAAAAGGAATTAAGTACATAAATATCATAAATAACAATTTATTTAGATTCTTTTTTGTTTTCACAAATCGAGTTTGCATTCCCAGTTGCTCCATTCCTCAATAGAAGAAAAGGAGAAGGTGATCCACAATCTTAAATATTGTATACATAATTTTCTTTGAAGAAACTTTGTACATATTTTTTTTTCATTATCATATTTTACATTACTTTATAAGCAAAAAGTTGTTTAACTAAATGAGTGCCCATAAAACCATAGGCTGTACCAATAGATGGAATAAAAAGTTTGACAGTACATATACCAATTAGTCTAAAGCACCAAAAGTTACTCACCGAAATCCAAACATGATCTCATCATGTCGAAGATGTGCATCATCATCCACAGACAGTATGGCCTCAGTTTCAATGGCATCAAATGGAAGGAATCGATTATTAAGACTATTCCGACTAGCTTTGACAACCTGCAAAATATTATTTGCAAATATATAGGATAGCCACTAGAGAGAAAACTGACTGCATTAATGAACAATCAAAAATGAAAGTGTTAGAATAAGAGCCATATGTATATTGCATGAAACATTTCAGAGTAGAACAACTATTATAGCATAGTAAAATTGAATTTTTAGAGTGTAGATGGCTATGATCTACATATGCCAGGGATAAAAATCACAAAAAGACCAACAGTCACAACATTACGATCACAATCCACACCTGGGTTGCATTAACACGCAAATTCTTTGAAATGCTTTTTAATAAACTAGAAAAATAAAAATAGGATATAAATAAAAATAGAATATAAACAAAAAATGGGACATGAATAACAATATATGAAAAAAAACATTAACATAATAAGATATGCACAAAAATATCCAGTCCATTTCAAAGAATGCTTTGCAATATTAAACCATCTAATTGAATTTGTAAAGTGTACTTCATGTAATGTTTGTTTTTTCATAGTTCTGTAACTGAGGGTTTATAAGGATATGCTAATTTGAGAAACATATTCGAAATCATATTCTCCACTATATCAAGTTGTTACCCATCTTCCTCCTGAATCACTCTGTATGCCACACCATGTCCCTACTGCACCATGCTGAATTGTATGTTAATATTTCTGTGGAGTATTTTGAACAACTAAGGTAACTTAGCTTTGCCAATTTCTAATTAAATAAATATATCATTTACTGCCAAAAGGCATGGCCAATGATATTCTTAAAAGATGATGCAACTACATTCCTATTATGTAAATAAAATGACCCTGGGTACTATGAGTGTGCTGAGGAATACAGTTCCTATTGGAAAATTATCCAAAGTCCCTTTGAAAATCCAATTGCACTCCCTTCTTGCCAAAAATGTTCAAGAATCGTTGAAAATTGGTGATATAATCACAAAATTAATGTTAAAGAATATCAGAGAAATGACAATATTTTTGTTAATAAGTAAGGACATTTATTTTAGCAGACTCCACAGAAAACTACATTCATGATTATTTATACCAGGTAAGATAAAAAACAAGTAAGTTCCAACCCAATATTAAATTTACCTAAAAGCAGCCTTTTATGGGATGGGAAATATAAATGAAATGAAATTATCAGTTCAAAACATTTCATATTTTGCTAAACCATTTGCAAAGTGTGTCACCATGTGTAAAAAATATAGATTAATAATTTATAATGAATCAGGAACAAAAAAGAATCAATGTCAAAGCAAATATGATAGAATGTTATTAAGGAGGTATAATATTTATAATAATTTATTTAGTAAGAATAATATTTATTTAGTAAGAAACTTGGAAAAAATATTATTTCCGGAACAAAAAACACAAAACACATCATTAGTCAATCACACAGTCATATGAAATTCTTTTATTAATTTATTTGGCAATAATAAAACACAATGATTGTTTTGGTGAATTATAATACCCACCTAAAATGCATAAAAGACAAAACCTATTTGGGGTTGTTTTTTCTTCCCAAAAAGAGTTATTCACTACATTTTATCAATCTCTCTACGTCAGTCAATCTCCAAGATAAAATTCATAAGAACTCTTACTTTATGTGAAAGAACTTAGGTATGGCACCTTTTAAAAGTATTTTTTGGCAATTAGGGCAACATTTTATTTATATTGCCTAACATTTCATCCTGACAGATGAAGTTATCAGTAATTTCTTCAGTGAAAAAATATGGGGCAAACATTTCAACATTTCACCCATGTGGCAAGCAGTATGCAAGATATGGCATATTCAAATGAGGATTGGAGTGACAAACACAAATATTATATTCCAGATTCTATCACAATCAAAAGACCAGGTGCAATACATCATGATGAAAATCATGATGCTTGGTACTTGGTTAAGTTTAATTTAATACCATTTAACATAAGGCTGTCACTTTCCACAATCTTTTTCAGAAGTTTCACCTGTGTATAAGACTATCAAAATTCACTTGTTTCAGTCATTGAACATATCTCATTCAATAAAAGATTATAAAGAATCATTACAAGTCAAGAATCACTTTGCACTTACATTATTTGAGATTTTTAAAAAGCCAAAAGGAAACAGTTTTTGGTGAGAGAAATGTGTCAAGTGGAATTAAGTTGGAAGCAACTACAGAGATTTCCACGATGGAAACATGATAAAAATTATCTTCAGAATACTGAAATGGACATATGCTGCTCATAATTTTTAATAGGAGTAATAATATGGTGACTTACATGTATTGGCACACCTATATCTGGCCACCGTAAATCTTCCAACGGTGGCTTTGGAGAGTTCCACACCACAACAACTTTATTCAGGTAAGGAAGTCCATAGAGGCGACTAAGGGAATTAATAAGTACCTAGAAAATTCAAATTTACGGATATGAAATTTTCTCTCCATCACTGAAAATCCAACACCTTTCTCCACAACTTATACAGGGTGCGGCAACATAACTTCTTTCTCTATAAGGCAAATTGAATTTAAAAATGGAAGTTATGTTGCCGCACCCTGTATTCCCCTCAATTTACACTAAAATTTCCATAAAATACATCAATAATAGTAATTTTATCATGCAAAATACACTATCAAAATATGTTCCCTGTCATACACGTAGAATGACATAAATGAAAGATGGTGGGTGTCATACTATTCACAACATGTGATGAATGAGAGTGTGATCATATGAATATTATATTACAACTTATTATTTGAGTGTACTGCATTACATCATTAGTGCCTATTTCTGCAAAATATGCACAGAATTCCATTGAATGTAAGTATCATCCAAAAACAAAGTTAATTATGAGCTATCAACTCACTTATGGTTTGGCTGAGCATAGCAGTACATACAGGAATACTGTGTGGTATGAATGAGAAACCTTATATTATAAACAGGAGTTTGGAAATAACTTTGCAGCTTCCACATAAAATAACTTATTTATTTTCTACTAGTTTCGCTACACTGTAGCATCTTCAGGAACGTACAAAGAAAATATTCTTTTTTCACACATATATATACTAGTCCAAGTTGGTGTGGGTTGGGTGGGTGGGGGGGGGGGAAACTGCGGGACGCGCTGCCTGGGTGGGGGCGGTCAGAGTGGGTGAGAGTGGTTGACTGTGAGTAGCGGGGGCTAGGGAAGGATTATGGAGGGACGTTATTCGCAGGGGGGGGGTAGATGGCCGTAGGCGTCATTGGGGATGAGTTGTGGAATGTCCAGGAGAGGGGAATGGAAGGGAAAGAGGTGGTCGTTTGTTAATGTTTTCTTCTCCCTTAAGGCGGTTAAGATCTCCAATTGTTCCTTGATGTCCAACCTCTTTCCTTTCTCCCCTTTGTGTAGTAGCTTTGGTATGAAGTCTGCGTTGTGGCCTGCGCTGATGAGGTGAGCTACAAATTGGGAATTCCCTTTTTTGGTACTGAAGTCCCGCTGATGTTCCGCTGCCCGGACGCGGAGGCTCCTTCCCGTTTGTCCTATGTAGGATGCCACGCAGTCCGCGCACTCCAAGCTGTAGACTCCGCTTTGATCCAACTTGTTAGTGGAGTCCTTCACTTTGGGGAGCAGGTTCTTCATATTGTTTTCACTGTAATATGCCGGTCTAATGTTAAGGTCCTTAAGGAGTTTGCCTATTTTTCCGGAGGTAGGACCTAAATATCTAATACGTCGCCATTTTTCTTTTTCGGTGGGTGGAGGGGGAATATACTAGTAGTAACTAGTAGAAAATAAATAAGTTATTTTATGTGGAAGCTGCAAAGTTATTTCCAAACTCCTGTTCGCAATGGATTTCCACAAAGTCTCGGCCTCAACCATCAGTCACTTATATTATACATGGCAAATAAAGAGGTCGAAAAAACTTTACCACTATTAAATTAATAAGTAGATGAAATAAATATCAAAGTGTGCAATGAGTTAATATATTCCCTAATATAGAAACCGTGAGTCACGGTAGTCCAGGGGGTAGAGCATTGGACTACTGATTGGAGGGTCCCAGGCTCGATTCCCGGGCAAGGCACTCTGGGCACCTGCAGCTCCACCCTTCAAGCTATGTGATTTTTTGCGTACCAGATCTTCCTGGGAAACCATACCCGGCACAGGGAAAGGAACTGGCCCCCCTACCCTGATGTGTGAATATTGACACACCGTGTGAATATTCATACTGGGTGAACTCTACCATCACCTACCAAACTGACCTTCGGGTTGAATACTGTTTTTATGGTTTTTTTGATGACCTCATAAATGACTATTATTTTTGTTTAGAAGTGATTTTATACGACACCTCAAAAGACTAAAAAATTAATATTTTATTAATACTACATGTGCTATAGATACTCTAGCATGTGCTTTCCTAACAAATGCTATTAGACTCCAAGCTAAAATTCATGAAATGATCTTGGCTTGCCTTGTGTGCCAAGCAATATTGTTCATATAGTTCAGAAAGCAGTGTTGATACTATAAAATTCATTCTAAAATCTAATTCTCCCTGCCTCTCTTCCTAATGTGGATTATATACGAGGAGAAGGTGACAAGTTCTCGGCCTGATACAGAGATGGCATTCCAATAAGAGAAAATTTATGATTCCTGCCTGGGTGCACGTGTCATTAGTTTGCAAGACCAACTTTTTATCTTAAGTACTTTGTTTACATGTATTGTTGCAGTAGATGTCTTTTGCCTTTTTTGTTAAAATGGTAGGACTTAAATTTTGTGCGGTCATAAAATTCTTCATTTTCGATGCATTAACCATTAAGGAAATTCATCCAAAGTTTAAAAAATTGTACGAGGACTCTACTCTTTCAATATCAATTGTTAAAAAGTGGGCAGCTGAATTTAAATGTGGTCACATACCCCTCGAAGATGACCCACATAAAGGACAGCCAAAAACCACATGCCACCCCACTGAAAACCCTCGAAAAAGTGTACAATATCATGTTGGATGCTAGGTGAATGAAGGTGGGTCAGATAGCTAAGACCATGATGATATCGGAAGGGGGGAGACATCTTGCACAAAGAATTAGGGAAACGAAAGCTATGCACAAGGTGGATGCCGCAATTGCTGAATGCCAATCAAAAGCAAATGCACAAACGATTTTTGTAGCAATGTTTGGACCAATTCAAGAGAAAATTGACTAATATTCTGCAGCTATTAGTCACCACGGATGAAACATGGGTCCACAACTACATGCCAGAAAGGAAATAGCAGTTGAAGCAGTGGGTGAAAGATGGTGATTCAGCACCAAAGAAAGTGAAGTCGATTGCAACTGCTGGAAAGGTCATGGCTAGTGTGTTTGGGATGTGAAAGGGGTCCTATCAATTGATTACCTTGAAAAAAAGCAGAAAAATTACAAGCAAATATTAATCCAACCTTCTTGACAAGCTGGATGCCAAAATTTGTGAGAATAGGCCAGGCTTGAAGAAGAAAAAAATCATCTTTCACTAGGACAACCTGCTGTCACCTGCTCACAAAGGTGTGTTCAAGATAGGAAAACTATGGGATTTGAGGTACAATTTGCTCAGCCATCCCACCTATTCTCCTGATTTAGCACCCTCAGACTTCCATCTGTTCCCAAACTTGAAGAAATTTGTCTCATACAGTAACCAATAAAGATGTTGAGAGGGCCATAGATGAATATTTTCACTGGCTTTCAGACTCTCACTTCCATGAAGGAGTACTGACGTTGGAGAAATGCTGGACGAAGTGTGTTGAAATCAAGGGACACAATGTAGAAAAATAAAATAATTCTTTAACTGAAAATCGCAGTCTTTCATTGTCAGGCCTATCACCTTACCCTTGTATTTGGTTGTGTGTCATCCCAAGATTTGAGTTGCATAAATTCATAGAAGTAGCCATATATTCCTTCAAAATAAATAGAGACCATTGCTTTAACCATCAGTGGAAATGAAACTGAATACACTAGAACATTTGTAAAATATTTTTCATATGTTTGAAATTACAAAAAGTCACTGTCATTTTACGAAAAAAGAAACCATTAGTGATTTCAGAAAAATTAAAAGAAGTGTGGGAGATGCCAAGAGAGTAACTTTAACAGAATCATCTGTTAATGTGCATTAAAATGCAATAATTCCATCTTGCGAAAATCATTCCCCGAGGGTGCCACCTTGAAAATACTAATTCATAGAAAAATAAACAATTTATACAAAAACATTCATATTTCCCAAAATGCATAAAGTTATATCATCCATCTCAAAGACTTTTGCAACATTTAAGAACCTTTATGAAAAGTATGGAATGTGCTCGATGACGTATTTGCACTGCTGTAACTCCCTATAGGGGTTTAATGGCATATGTTTATAAGAGAAATAATGTTCACAATGACATTCGCAAATACCTTCAGTAGTATTCCACCCACCTACTGGGAACACCCTATGTGTGCTCATGAATGTGCTCGCCATATGCACACACACACATAGTTGCTGATAACAAAAGCAATATTTGATTAATGATTTCATTAAAAAGGAACAATTAAAAAGTAGTAGATGCAAAAAAGAACAGATAAATAAGGCAATCTAAGGTGGGTCCTCATGGCAAAACAATGCAACTGCTCACCTGTTCTCTTTCATAAGTTAACATCACAATGGTAAACTGCTCTCGTGGTACATTGCCCCCTAGGCTCTCACAAAATTCCTTGCCAGCTCCCCCAGCTCCACGGCCAATTGGTCTAAACCCAAGACCAGATCCTGGAGACCCAAAACATTAGAAAATAACAATTCTTCACCTCAATATTGAAATTAAAATGCTTTCAACTACAAAACTACAGATAAAGTTATGCATGCTGAAAAATACCACCACCTCTGTGACTATTATATCATAGACCAAGACTTTCATATCGGCTTAGATTAAATTTTTGCACCTCAATGCTTCCTTATATTTAAAATACATTGCTAAATTGCAGAATTTAAAAATATCTTAGGCAAAAAATTTCAAATTTCTCATGTGTTAATTACCCTCCTACAATGAAAAAATTAGTGGGAACAAGTTTTTTTTTATTTCAATCAAGGTAGGATCAAGATTTCTTTTACAATACTGGAAACATGAAGTAATTTTTGTCTTTTTTGCAAGAGTAAGCTTTAACAATTTTAAAGCTTTCATCATGATATGACATAGAAGGTAAGTACAATAATGATTTCACTGTATTTACTTGCGTCCTGGCCTGGTGAAGGCCCTGGTACCTAATATTTTTTTCTGAGTCTGTATAATTAAAACTAAGTTAGTTCAATTAACTATACTTGATACTATCAGTAGATATGACAACGAGTTTACTCATATCACAGATTCTAACAAGTAATTTGTGTCTCTTTTAAATTTATAATTTTCTAGTCAACAAATGCTATACACTTGATTATTGTACACACAGTCATTTTAGAAAATAGAAATTCTTGCCATCTCAATCATTAGCTGAGAATGCATCAATAGATACTGACCTATGAACTTAGCATCAGATGGCAGCACAATGTCAAAGGGAAGCTGGGGATAAAGTCGAAATGGATCAACCCATTCATTCCATACTTCATGCCCCTGAGAAAAAAAATATCACTACAATTAAAAAGTCTTCTTGAATGAAAATATTTCTACCTTAAATTGAACTTTATAACACATTTTTCACATTTCACTGCCCATGACAAAATTTATCTAACAATCATTAGATGTCAGATACGATTTTAATGGTAAAAATGCATTTGTCACTGAAATAGAGGCCAAGAAATAGGGTTTTACAAAAATTTAGGTACTTGGCTTAAATATCTCTACCCCTCCTATAAGGCAGAGCATATGTATACTTGTTCAAGGCCACCAAGCACTAATTAGTTTTCAGTCTTTTGCACCACATTCTCATAGCCACTCATCATAATACTGTACGAGTTTACAAGGGTGCAGGATTCTTGAGGTTGGGGCAATGCCTAGATGGACAACAGACACACACACTGCATATCCATACATTGCCAACCTAGACAAGTATAGTTTCTAAAAATAATTGGTGTAAAAGTTATTTCTTTTGCTAGTTCAATAAAAATTACAATTATAGCACCAAAGATAAAAATTATAGTTTAGTAACAAAATCGCTTTTTCATGCTTATAGTTACCTTCTTCATTATTACCCATGAGATACTTTTGAAATGGCTGGGGTTATGACAATCATTTCACTATCTGCCAGATGCTGTCAAAATTAAGAGTCAAACCTTGAAATTAAAAAGCGGTCCAGGACTGAAAAAACAGGGTGTTCATTTAATGGAGGTTCATAGTACAGATGAGCAATATAAATTACACAATTGCAGGATCAGCCCATGCATATGCGAGTGAAGCATACTAAGTGGTCTCTTGCTACAAGACACAGAACTAATTAATTGAATATGCTAGTACACCATGAAAATACAAGAAGAAGAAGCCAAAGTCATGCCAGTCATACCACTAGCCATCCTTGTGATGGCATTTTATTGTACTCCCTCCTTTCTCACTCGAGCAGATTGGTTGGTCAAATGAGGGGTCAAGGTTACAGTGCAACTGATACTGGGATCTCAGAGGGAGGGTTCACAATAAAAGTAGAATTGGTAGCCTCTTGAGGTATGGGAGACAAAAAGTAGAGATTATTAATATCTAGAAATGAAGACTAAACAATTACAACTGTTTAAAATGTCAAACTGTCACTCCTCTCTTGAGCCCCTTTTGCTCCCAAGTAGGGCGGAAACTAAAGCCCGTGTCACCTGGTGCAAACATGGATTCCAGCAGCATCCCCTGGTTTCACCCTGCTATGCCACCACACCAATTTTCCATTTCATGGAAATTATTTTGACTGCCAAAAAAGCATTCAGTACACAAGTATGTATTTTGCCAGTATTTGGGACCACAAAGATCAATTTTGCCAGTGTTTTGGTGACTCCCAAAATAGGCCACGTTTCCCCCACTCCACTTGTGGCCTTAACAATAATTGGAAGTGTTACCATTAAGTGTACGAAATTTTATTTATAGCAGTTCCACTCATACTCTCTTCTGAGAATGCACACCAGGAGCACTACAGGATAATAAGAGTAATGCAATGACTTTTGTCCAAAACTAGTCTCCTGCCTTTCTCCCAAGTATGACAAAGATCATGAAAAAAGTAATTAGAACAAAGTTTTAAAAGCTCACACAACTGGTATTACAGTTAGACTACATTTGCTGGATGCTCTGATGGCTGCTGTCATAATAACTTAAACATGGTGGGTGAGATTAATATGAATGGAAAAGATACAAGGATGTGGCAAATCAAATATTTCCTACTTTTATTTTGATGAAATAAGCCAAGGAGCAAATTTTTAATGATCTAGATGAATTAGAACTACCGGATGAAAACATTTCAGTTAAAGTTTAATGCTCAGATATTCCCCATGGTAACATGTCTAGCAGTTGGACTAACATGTCGATTTGCTGGTAGTTCAGAATCTCTCAAAGGAGTGACACTTTCTCCAGTTAACGAGTGCTGTTTCCAGCAAATTAGAAAATTAATAATCCATTGAAATTTGCAGCTATAAAAATGTGTTCTGCAGTTTCAAGCCAAGCCTGTAAGACCTATTTCACACTAATAGCATTATACCTTATACACCTTGTACCATATATATGTTATACTTTATACCTCATATACACCAACACAGTTATTGTTTGAACACCTCTCCCCAATCCTGGAAGCATCCCTTTCCTTGACGAAAAGACCTAACTAGCCTTCCCCCTCCCCCACTGTGAACCCCACTAATTGCCTTTCTTGATGCTTAACACCCCTCTCCTCCTTCCTACCAACGCCGATCACAACCCCTCTTCTTCCCCCCTCTCCTTCCCTCCCCTCTTATCAACCCTTCTCCCACAATAATGAAAAATAAATGGACCGCAACTTGACTAATTTGTACCTAATGATAACACCTAGGTATTAAAACTAGTAGTACCAAAACAAAGAACAGTATAAAAATACATTGTGGTCTTCATTTAATCTTATATACAGTTCTTTGAATAACTAATAACCTTAGTTTGATTTGCAATTATTTTCATCTCATACCTATCACACTGATTTTATAATGCACTTAGCAATTTGTAACCCCTTGGCTGACTAGCAAACTAAATCTTGATCATCTGCAAACCTAACTGATAGTACGAACTCACCCACTGACTTTATTTCTTACCTCCAGTTCTTCCTATACCTCTAAAATCATTTCTTCTGCACACACTATGAAAAGCTCAGGTGATATGGGACATTTCTGTCAAATCCTTCCCTCAAATCCCTCTTACCAAAATCGCTCATCCTCTCTATCCACCACTCACTCCTGAACAGTCTGAGACATACAGGTTGATGATAAGGCCCGTATTCCTCCAATCTACTCCTATTTTCTGCAATAAATTCATTAATTCTCTACTTTACTACTATTTTTTATGCCTACTCTTTTCTACTTCACTACTTTTTTTACTATTCTCTAATTTACTCTATCATATGCCTTGCTGAAATCTACAAAACAAAAAATACACCCTGATGGTACTAAATTCTATACACGTACTCCACCCAATAAATACACAAACTGGTGCAATCCGCCGGCCATGATGTGGACTATAGCCCCCTACATTCAACATTGATTGTTCACCAGTTTCTGGCAAAAAATTCAATCACCATCCTTGATCATCCGCCCAATTTGCCAGATCTCTCTCTCTCCCGGCTCTCGCCCCCTGAAACTTTTTCCTATTCCCAAAATGTAATAAAGCAAGACATGATGAGAAACCTAAAAAGCCTAACTGCCGAGGACTTCCAAGGGTGCTTTAAGCAGTAGAAAAGAAAATGGAATAAGTGCATGCCAACGAATGGAGAGTACTTTGAAGGGGACAATATCGATGCAGACTAAATTTTGCAAAATAGTTTTTATGGCCTCAGTTTTTTATTTATTGGACAGGCTAGTATAATCTAAATAAAGATAAAATCTAAGTTTCTTTCTATAAGTGAATTCACTATGGTTATAGCATCACATGTGCCTCTCCCCTTACAGAAACCAAAATGATCATCCTCTAGGTAATCATCTCCCTTCCTCTCCATTCCCTCATAATAGTTGCCTTAGCTATGTGTGATATCAAACATTTCTTCATAGTCCTCAACAGGAAATATGGCCAATTGAATATTAGAAAGTCAAAAATAACCAAAATACCTGAGAGACATAAAATGTATAATTCCTCTTGAACTTTGGCGAAGGATAAGGTGGTTCAATTGGTCCAAGGCTCTCATCAGGTTCGGTCTCCGGCAGTACAGCATCCATTTTAAGTGGCTGAAACAAAATGGGATACTTACAAATATACATCCAAGAATATATACTAAAACCTTATTTTAATCCATCTTTGAAATTTGGTGAAATTTCTTTGAAAATGCTTTGATCCTATTCAGAATTCCATTGTAGCTATATAGTTTGCTAAAACATATCAGAAAAAAAAAACAATGTAAGTTGCATACAAAATTCACTTTTTGGATACAAATATTCATATTGGAGTAAATTATAATTATTAATCACAATCTATTGACTATTAAAAAAATGTTCCATTGAAGTCAAAATCCTTTGGTCCTAAGAATGTACACCCACAAGAAAACCTGAACCCTTTAAATTCAGTTCAAAATTTTAATCAGACAAAATTTCATCACACAATGTGTCTAAGTTAAAGTGTGGCTTCTTGAAGCTTAATGAAAATAAAATTGATGCAAATATAGATTGTAAAGAAAGTTCCCAAAAATCATCATTAGTTAACGTAGTAGTTATTTTCCCTCCTTACTTTACATTTGTCCTGATGGTTTTTGGCCAACCATCTTAATAAAAAAGCATTCAAGACGAAATACTTCTTGCACCTGATTATGTCAAATGGTTGGATTTTTAACAGCCAGTGATGACATATTTCAATGTTATTATTGCTATAAAACAAAATTTTTTTCCTGAGGAAAAACTGATAATACCCTTAGTTCAAATGCTCATCAACTGTAGCTATGGTTGTATACAAAATTGATGCAGTCATGAGATGATGCTTCTTGCAGCAAATATTTTAGTTTTTGTTTTTTATTAATTTATGTTAAATAGGATATTCATATGCAGAATTTGCCACAAACATAATGGAAATACTTTACAAGAAATGAATATACATTGGGCCAGGCTTGTCGTGATATTTCGTTCTCAAGAAAAATCAATTTTGATAATATTAAAAAAAAATTCTTTGTTAGTCTCAGCAAAAACAAGATGTCATTCCTTGCAATGTATTTTTCTAATTCCGCCAACTCCAAATAACTCTCCCATCAGGAAATAATAGGGTTTCTGAGAACTCCTACATGTAATTTACCAATTACTTAGCCACTGCTTTATAAAAAGGAATATCTTGGAAATTCTGTGGGAAACTATTGAGTTATGTAATAGAGTAACCAGCTATTGAGTGCTCACACTATGCTATCCAAGGGGAACACTTTTTTATTGACTTTTGAATTCATCAACCCAAGGTACCCCACTGTAGCGCATCTGTCACTGCTCCTTTTGCCAGTGCTTTATAACTATTGTGCAATCTGGTAACATTTCAGCAACTTTTGAATCACTCAAAGATGGGAGGAGCATGAAGGAGTCTCCCTATCTAGCAGGAAACTTGAGTTGAGGAGTGTGCTTGGCTGTTTCAAAAGTCTTTGAGATGGACTAATACACATTGTGCATTTCAGGATATATAAATCTTTAATGAAATGTAAATTCTTTTTGTCTACAATTCACTATTTTCAAGAGAACGCCCTGCAATTCCATGTTCTTTCAAATTTTGCATTTTACAAGAGCTAAATGTCCTGGTCATAATTTTGTTTTATGTATGTATTGCATTGACTGCCATATTTTTTGCCAATGTTTAAACAATTAACTTTAATTACATAAATGTATGTATCATTTCAATATCCCACTTTTAGCATTACTGCAATGAATACTAGTGCTGATGCCACTCAGAGCTATCTAGATGACACAAGATATATTACATATGATTTGAGAAACAAGATATTTCAATCCACAGTCTCTAAGAAAAGAAAGGCAGGCAGGGCTTCTCTGCGGCTGCTATCACAACTACCACTGTAATTCCAGCAGCTATCCTTGAGGACTCATCTTATGCAGCAAGATGGCCATGGACAAAGGGAAGGGAGAGGAAGGAAAGAGTTGTGGTGTTGTCAGATCTCACCACAGAAATTTGACCAAGGTAATGCAGCTGAATAAGTCAGGGGACAGTGGGCCAGTAATAAATGCACTCAAATGAAGCATGTGTATTATCAGAAAAAATTAAGAATTCACCCATTTCCCTTGAATGCTACACCTTAACTACTCTAAAGTTGGTTATCCCCTTCCTACATGCTTTGAATGCATGGGCAATTCATCCTTTAAATAGTCTTTTCATTTAACAGTACCCTGCTGCATCTTAATTTGTGAATCCATTATGATATGTTTAGGCCAGTTTTGTGGTAGTAACAAAACTTTAAAACTTTTAATTCATTGGATTACCTATGTCTTTAATGTTGAAGAGACTAAAAGGGTCACCAGACCATGTGTGGATATTAGCAACTCTCAGGCACTATATCAATCTACTCTCAAGATGCAGGCTTAGCCACTTCTTTCTAGATGGGCTTGGATATCATGTTGCTTGGGGATGATGGCAAAAGTCAAGTATTTTTATTTGCACCAAAAAATAGTTCTATGCACCCTCAGGATAATTGGCCCTTTTAACAAAGCAGCATCCCAGCCATGAGAGGCAATGGCATAACAAAATCACCATCAATTGGTTTTAGTTTTAGCTTCTAGTTTTTGCCCTGAAATCAATACATTTACAGATTCTCATTTAGACAAACTTCTTTAATGCTTGCTACTATTCAACATCGACCTTATGTTTGCGATGTTTGTTTCATATTTTAGAATTGTATATTTTGCAAAGATACAGTGTACTATTTGATAGTTACTTATCACTTGTGATTAGATCATTAAGTAACTTGGTTGGATTTACTGTCCTCATCAAAGCAGACACTGTCTATCAATGGGAGCACAAGTTTTAAAAAATACCCACCAGATATGGCTTGAAAATGTATATTCCCCTTGGTGGTGCCTCAAACAGAAATAATTAATTGCATGAAAAAAATAGGGAGAGAATGGGGACAATTTAGAATTCTACAGTCCCAGACATTAAAAAGAATTGAGTATGAAAACACCCTAACAATGAAATCATTCCTTAGGTTTACTAAAATTTTAGGACCAGAAAACAATTCATTATATTGTACATAGAGGATCTACTATAGCAAGATCTTTCTATATGCAAAGCCCTATTACTAGATATTTGATTATTTAAAACAAGGTTCAAGGTTTTAATTTAATCATCTTAACTCCAGAGCATTTTCCATTTAAATTTCTATGTGTAAATTATCACTTATTCCAGACGCACCACAAAAGTGCTGTTGAAAACACTGGGTGATGGTTCATCATCAACAGGTGCAGGGGGAACTCCAGCTCTGCATCGAAGTGCTGCAATTGCTGCATCAGTGACAGCTTGAACAGATGCCAGGTATCTGAGGGAGAGAGGGGGGGTGTTATTCAGCATACATTACTTTCGTTACTTGTATTAATATTATTAAAAATTGAAGCAACTTTACCAACTTAACATTTTAGCTGGACCTTAAAGTTTCTGGATTTATCTATTTCCCTCAAAGAAGATCACAAAGTTTTCCAGGTATAACAAAAACTTTCTCATGCTGACCCTGCCATTCTAGAAGTTTCAAAACATTGTTAAAGATAAAGGAGGAGGTTCATAGAAAATTAGGAGGGAAAAAGAGCACAGCAGGAATGGACAGCATGAGGAATTTGGAAAAGGTCAAAGTCAGGGAGGCATTTCATCATAAATGTGTTATTCCAAAGTGGGTAGTTTCATAACTTGGTTTAAGAGACTTGAATTTGACCCATGCTGAAGATAAATGTACATTAAAACCTGTATTTTCCTAAAAACTAATTTATTAATCTTGATTTCAAATTAGGATGAGCATATAATGATACCACACACCTTTCACGAAGCAGCCTTCCCTGCCTACGAAGAGCAGCCAAGTCAGGATCATTAACAGCCCGAAGCAAAAAATGGAGTTCTGGAAGGCGAGCAGTGGGAAGTAAGATGGCAGCCCTTGCCCAGTCGACCCATTCACCAAATGGAAATGATAACCTATCACCACCAAGCATCACAGGGACTGCTCCAGCTCGTAATGCCTCCCACAGACGAGTCTGCAAGCATTATCACAGATATATATTTTCAAGGAGGCTGTGGATTCACTAATTCTCATTAAATGCTGACATTAACCACATCATCCTTCATACTTTCACTTCCCTTCTGAAATGTATATAACGAATTCTATGGATCGTATCACATTAAGTATGCCATTTTAAGCATTAAATTACCAATTTTCAACCTGATATAATAAAACTGCCACTAAACAGGCAGTTAAATGCTTATGACAGTCAATAAATTTACAATAAGTCTATGAACTTCCTACAAAATAGCACTTTCGGAATGTTGCTAGGTTAATTTTGAATTTATAATGCATTACCTGTTCATTACATTCCTTCAAAATTTACTATACTAAATTACTACAACTATATCTGAATGCAATGGAATAGGATTGGCAAAAAATCTCACAGAAAAAAATCATCACTGCGTAATAATGAGATATATTTTTAAAGTGGAGTAAGCTGTTTCCATATCCATAAGATTATTTAAAAAAAGGATGAGTTAAGGGTTTTCCTATTTTAATACATTACATTCAATTGGGGTTAATCCTTTGTTATGATAAAATAAAATTATCAATGAAGCCAGGTTCATTATGATGTTTTACTATATTATAATTACCTGAACAAGAGTGGTTGAGGCTATGGATGGGTCACTAGGTGCAGGTATTAGGGTAAAAGTGGAAACTGACAAGAAAGCCATTCTGGAAGAAGATAAGCCACACAATGTCCACTCTCCAAGGCTAGGATTTTTCTCAGCTTCCATATCAGGACCATCGTCTCCCTATTCCAAATGGAATCAAAATTCATGAGTACCTGAAATGTTCACCTGTCATCTATTTAAATTGACTGTAAATCGACACAATTTGAACACAAAAGTTACATGAGACAACTAACTAAGCACAGTCAACTATATTTACTAAAATTAAAACTTATATTTAATTTATATAAATTTAATTTTTTTATTATCCAATACAGGAACTACAGAATTCACACAAAAGAGGACGCCAATATTATGAATGGAAGTGGTTCTTCATACAGAAAAATTGTGTAAAATTGGATAGCAATTTCAAAAAATGGGCAAACACAAGAATAGAATTAGGAACTCTCACAAAATGTTTCCCCCTTTGCAGGATTTCTCTTTCGCTAATAGATTAAATTCTTCTAAACAATTGAGGTTAAAAGAATTTCCATTGCAAATTATAGCAACAGAATACAAATATGAGAAAATATTGGCTGATGGATGAATGAATAAAAAATTAATTTGATAAGCAAAACAAAAGTAGAATAAATGTTCAATGATCTTTTTAATGCATTATGATGATTTTTCTATTTACCTGTCACTCTTGTGACAGGTAAATTGTGATGACTTTTTCAATTACTCAAGAAATTTCTAAAAATTTGTAATACACAGATATGGATAAAAATATCAGGGTTTTCTAGCGACACCCTTGCTAAACCCAAGATTTTACATGCCAACACATTCACTAACATTGAGATCTACAGTAGCCCCTAAATGCATCAATTTTACAAAGTGAGAGCAAGGTGGTTCTACCCTCCATGATCAATTCAACCTTAGATGATAACTGTGACATAATATATTAAACTTTGTGAAGCTGTGCCACATCTGAAAAGAATCATTCCAGGAATGTTTTCTTTCAAAACAGAAACAAAGGATTCAGGGCAGGGACTCTGGATGGGGACTACTAAGAAGGTGAAAAGACTGAACAGCTTCTGGGTAATTCTATTTTATGAGTTTGCTAACTTTCCAGACAGGACTAATTTTCTGAGATTGTTTTCACATATGAAAATCTCATATAAGATTGTAATAACCATCTTAGAATATCAAAGATCCATATAAACATAACAGTTTTAGGCTTAACGTGGTGGAATTCCTTCATGATGAGGGCAGAAAAAAGAAATTTTTGCACTTCCAAATAAAGATTTGTGGACCCACCTGACGATGATGCGCAGCATCAAAACCATGGTCATGTGAAGTATTAAATCTTTATGTAAAAGTGTAAAGTTTTTTTTTCTACCCTCATTATCAAAGATCCCACCAAATGTTTATGCATCAAAGTATGATACCAAATTACCCTTTACAAATAGTCTCTTCATCGAAAATGAAATGCCTCCAAATCAGAGCTTGTCTTGTAAAACTACACAACAATTTGGTACCGGAGAAAATGATTCATGAAACCCAATGTGGCTATTATTATCTCTAATCATGCATGCATGGTTTCATTTATCTGGTATGGACGAAGATGCATGGTAATATTTCACATTATATACACTTCAGATATAAAAAGTATCTCCAACTGCAAGCAAATAATTAGAATTTAGAAGGAGGCACTGAGAAAGATACACAAAATCTAACTGTACTCACATGATTTCATCTATTCAATGTTTGATAGAGTTTTGTATGGCCTTACCACATTTTATGAGCATTGTGCATAAAAACACAGAGATTGCATATAATTAATATTGTTTCCTATCAATTCAGTTTGAATCTGAAAAAGTGGCCATTGAAAAATTGTGTGCAGAAGCTAAGTCATACTTCCATCTATCTATATTCTGGTTTGTTGATTCCATCATCAAAAGCACTATTTGAAGGAACAAGTGTTGCATCACAGTGTACTTTATTGGTATCAAGAGCTGGTATTTATGTTGAAAAGTTCAAACCCAAATACCACTATTAAAAATAGATGGACAAAAATCAATTTCCAGTCATATGTGCAATTTGAGTTCATTCCATTTCATATTTTATTATATATGTGATGTCTAATGAGCCTTTATGTCTCCTTAAGTTCACCAGGAAGAATTTTGACAAGCCAGTACACATCTGTAATGGGTAGGCAAAAATTGCCTTGCCATGAATTTTAATCTATACATTCTTAAGCCTGTAAAAAAGACACCAATATCAAAAGTGTAACACCAACATTTTTCATATGGAGGTCATCACTTGGATTTTCACTATTCTCGATAACTATTTCCCAATTATCCCACATCATCCAGGGTGTCTACTGTTCTTATGTCTCATTGAGCCACAAAATTTTACCTGATATGCAGATAAATAGGCCAAATTGTTTAAGGTTAGTTAGAACAATTTAGAGTTAAGTTTTTATTAAATATTATTACAAAAACAAGGAATACTGCCCCTACTTATATTACACTTACATTACTAACTTTTTTGATATGAATACATGCAACATAAGTCACTTGATAAAAAAACCATAAACACAGTAATTAACCCAAAGGTTGGTTTAGTAGGTGATGACAGAGTTCACCCAGTACTAAGACCGACGGCGTGTGAATATTCACACATCAGGGTAGGGGGGCCAGTTCTCATCATCAGGGTAGGGGGCCTTTCCTTGTGCTGGTTATGGTTTCCCAGGAGGATCTGGTACCCAAAAAATCACATAGCTTGGGTGGAGCTGCAGATATCCAGAGTGCCTTGCCCAGGGATCGAACCCGGGACCCTCCGGTCAGTAGTCCAACGCTCTACCCCCTGGACTACCAGATCCACAAGTCATTTGATATATTCTAATAAATCAAAGTTTTACACACATTATGGTGTGTACTTTTGTAGCGTCTGAAGTTCATCTCCAAATTCAAATATGAAATTTTGTGGAATTCACAACCTTTAAAGCTCATTAATTTTAATTTATCAAAGTGAAAAAATTAATTTGAAGAGTTTCTCTCCTACAATTTTTTCATCCTCACAATATCTTGATAGCTCTGTGGCTAACATACAGGCTTCCCACCAAGAGGCCCTGGGTTCAAATCCTGGAAAGACAAATATTTTCCAGTGGTATCCCAATCCCTACTTGAGGTCTTTGTGGAGAGCACTTTGAGTGAGTACAACATCCGTCGGATGGGACATTAAACTGTGGACCCCTTGGCACCTTGAGTCATGGTAGCCCAGAGGATGGAACTCTAAGCCAATGACAGGGGGGTTTCAGGTTCAAATTCTCCAAACACCTCTCAACACCCCAAGCTCAGCCAAAGTCATGCAGTTATCAGGTCACTAACCTTCAGGACACACTGCACCTGGCACTAGTAAAGAAACTATCCTCCTTATCTTGAATGTAAAAGTGCTGCATGTCAATCAACTAAAATAAGTACTGGATGAGCTCTTCCCTTAATTATGAAACCAACCTCTGGATTGAATACTGTGTTATATTTTCATGCTAATTATGAATGACCAGTCTTATCATCAGTCATTAGCACTAACCTTATCATCATCATTCTCCCCACAATCAAACTGAAAAAAGAATTCATCAGACGTTGCAGACCTGGACATTGCTCTAAGATGCATATCGAGCAAGGCAGGTTCAGATGAGCTTGATGTTGCAGGTCCAGGAATATATTCCCCCTAAAACAATGAGGAAAAGATTTATAACTGCAACAAGTCAGAAAAGTAAAAGAATAGTTCTGTACAATGCTTTAATGCACTCCATGAAATTTTCTAACTAATGAGTTTAATAACTGAGATAATGTAGTTTTTACAAATGATCTCTGAAAGACATGCTGAAGATGAGTTACAGTGGAGTTTTGGAAATTTTTTTCAATGTGAAGGAATTAATAATGCCACAACTGCAAAACAATATGATGATAAGGAAAAACAAATATACCATGATTTAGAGCTAGTAAATCAGGGTTGCCAATCATTGCCAAAATGAAAATTTCCACGCTTCCATAGAACAAATGCGAGACTTGTCTTTATCTTTCCTTTTATTTGCTATATTTACACTACAATTGTTGGATTATTTCTCAGTGGCATATGCTTGCATTTCTCTTACTTTTTCTGGCATATGCAACTCGGAGGGCTATTCTAGTGATACTTACTTGTGATACTGATAGCAAATACTGAGCATCAGGAATTAGGTAAAACAACTCTTCCTCCCCCATTTAAATAAGGAAATTTTATATTCATATTGTTACATACTTTCTTATAATGAATTAGCAGCTCGAAGAATTCCATTTCAAAGTTATTAATAATAAGTGGTCAACTATTTTTTAAGGTTTTCTATCAAGGTCAAAAACATAGTTAGCCAATCCCTTTCAAAATTTGATGTTCAACCATAAAGCCAAAAACTTGATACTGAAAATGTATGTCATACCCTATACACTTGATATTGCACATTTCAAAGGTAGGTAAACAAGCAATGAAGATGCAGAGTAAACAAATAGAAAATGTAAATACACATTTACACTATTTGCTAAAATGCAACAATAAGATATGACCACACAATGGATTAAGAAGGAACCATTTCCTCCATAGGTGTGAGACATCCTGTTTCATCGGCATGATCACTACCTGTTGTTCCAAATTTAATCATTTCCCAGTTCAATTAATGAAGACCCTATATTTGGTATCCCTATATTTGTACAATTGAAATATCATTGCAAATTTACAACAAACTTTATGATACAGTTATTTACATCACTTCATACAACCTCCTCAATGACAAATCTTATCTCCCAATACTTCAAACAATGAAGCAACAAAACATATGCTTCAAACTATGAAAATACAAAAATAAGTATTCTCAAGTTATAGTGCATATATATTGATACTTAAATGCGATTAAAAGGATTACCAATCTAGCCAATTACCAGTCAATCTTGATCAATAAAAATGAAAAAGTTACAGTAAAACTTATTAATAATTTTATAATATTCATTATTATGCATAATTAAACTAAGATTGTCATACATTGTTCATTTTTTACTCAGAGTACTTACTTGAAAGGATAGCAGAAACTGTCTCCTTGCGGGAAGAACAGGAGGGACTCCTTGCCAAACATCTCCACCCGGGGGTCCAAGAAGAGGAGGAAGTACTAAATCAAACCGAGATCGAAATGTTCCAGGTGAAAACTCAGACTGAGCCACCATTGCTCGACCAGTGTTGACCCCTTGGAATAAATCTCCTATTATCCTTCTTTGTCCTGTATTGTGGATTGAAGCTGAAAAGTTGAAAGTTGACCTTATACACTTATGATGGCATGAATATTAGGAAATAATATTATAAATATACATGCAGTTTATCAATATTATTCAAGAAAAGTATTTTATTACTTTATTTTAACCATTATTTATATAACCCTTATGCCAATTACTGGAATTTCCTACATTGCACAATAAATGTGGATATATGGGTACAACCAAGCATTTTCTCTCATAAATCTCAATTCATTCTCATTAACAATGTATCCTTGCATAGTATTTAATAGCTGCAGAGCAGATATTAGTACTCAAGTCATTTATATTCCACCCACGCCCACAATAGCCCATGTAATTGGAATCTGATTAAGGAAATGTGGAAGGGACAATCAACCTGGGCTGCATTTTTTTATTGCATCAAAAGATTAGCAAAAGCCTTCCTTGGACAGCATACTTTGAAACATCGGAGTATACAGACCAGTTTTCAGATTGCATATATATGCTTAAGGCTGAGAGTCACTCAGGAGTGTTCTTTCAGTATCGGCAAATTTTCCTTTTTTATTGCATTTGATTGATATGGCTAAATTATACAATACTACCTTGTTCAAAAAGTTCCCGGAATTTATTCAGAAAATTAAAAATACAAGTTTATTCATCTAAATCTATATTGTCCCCTTCAAAGTAATCCCCATCGACTGCAAACACACTTATGCCAGCGCTTGATCCAATCCTCGAAACATTTTTTATATTCGGTTTTCGGTATGTCCATCAGTGCTTCCTGCGATTTTTCCATTACTTCCTCTCGGCTGCTAAAACGCGTTCCCCGTAATGGTTTTTTAACTCGATTGAACAGAAAGAAGTCACAGGGAGCCAAATCAGGTGAATTCGGTGGCTGTTGGATGGTATTTGTTGCATTTTTCGTCAAAAAATTACGAATAATGATAGCACTGTGCGACGGTCTCGACGCACTGTGCGACGATTTCTGGTCTCTTTCGGCGAATTGCTTCACGCAAATGTCTCATAACGCCCAAATAATACTCTTTGTTTACTGTCTGGCCTTCTGGCAAAAATTCATGATGCACTACACCGTTGTAATCCATGAAAACCGTCAGCATTGCCTTCTTTTTTGACTGAAAACGACGTGGTTTTTTTGGTCTTGGCTCATTTGGTGAACGCCATTCACTTGCCTGATGTCTGGATTGCGTGTCGTACTCATAAACCCACGTCTCGTCTCCAGTAATGATCCTTTTGATGAATGTGGGATCGGATTCAGCTTCGCAAATCATGTCTTTTGCGACGTCAACACGGTCTCTTTTTTGCATGAAATTGAGGTCTTTTGGCACCAACTTTGCTGCTACACGACGGAAACCCAAATCATTAACCACAATGTCTTGGGCGGATCCATAGGCAATGTTCAAGTCCTCCGCTATTTCTCTGATGGTTAATTTGCGGTTATTGACCAACATTTCTTTTACTTTATCAATTTTTTCACCGACTTTCGATGTCGATGGTCTGCCACTGCGTTCATCATCTTCGATTGACTCACGACCACTTCTGAACCGCTCGTGCCACTGGTAAACGACCGTTTTTTTTAGAGAATCGTTGCCGAAACACTTTTCCAACATTTCCAACGTCCGTGCGCCACTAAATCCGTTTTTTACACAAAATTTAATACAAGTTCGTTGTTGCAAATTTAAATCCATTTCTGCAATTGTAAAAAATCGCCAACACACACAGAGATAGATGTACTCTTGGCTACGTAACTTTTGCAAATGTCAAATTATGACACTAAGATTTAAAGGGAATATCAACAACATATGTACCAATTTAACAAAAAAAACAGAACTCAAATCGGAACGATGGGAGCGCCACACGGTGGTTATTCCGGGAACTTTTTGATCAAGGTAGTAGGTACATGAGGTGAGGTGTGTTTATCACTTGTTTTGATATCATCTTAGTGTCACTAGTGATCACACAATTTCCTAACTTTTGTTCAGATATTATTCGTGATTTTTTTGTGCAAAACTAAATAATATTTTCTGCAGAGTTTTTAAAATGTCCCCAGAGAAAAAGTTGTAAAAATACAGCTATTAGAGAATCGAAATAATCAAGGAAATGAAAAGTAAAATCAATGAAAAGCAAGAACGAGGGGTGAGCATAACTGATCTAGCATGTACATACAATCAGGTGATATCAACAATGTATACTATCCTCAAGTACAAGGAGAAAATTAAAGAGATAAGATGCTTCTAAGGGAGTGATAAGAATATAATCACAATGGTTTCATACTCTCAAAGAAATTGAAATGCAAATGAAAGATTGTTTCACACTGCTATTTTGTGCCAATGCAAGCAGCAATATGAAAATTAAATCCCTGCTTTTTTATCATTCAGAAACTCCACAAGCCTTGAAGAGGTGTAGAGTCCAGAAGTGCAGGCTAAATGTGATGTGAAGGTCATGGGAAAGTATGGGAAACTGTTGCACTGTACATTGAGAAGCATCACACTAATAAGACAGTGGCTATTTACACTAGAAATTTATATTATGATAATACTGTGTTGCATTTTCACAATATTTTTAAGCATTGGCAAAAACTAATGTCTCTAGACAGCTTTCTAGCAAAAAAGAATTAGCCATATATCATAAATAATAAACTAATTATTTTCATTAATTCACACATTCTTTTTTTGTTTTCTAAAAATCAAATTCATATCCCAGTTTGGTTCATTTCAAGAAGAAAAGATGAAGATGATTCATGATCCTAAACAATTAATAATTAATATTCTTTAAATAAACATTGTACATAATTCATTGTTTTTGTCATGGAATGCATTATTGAATGTTGCATTAATTCATATGGGAAAAATTGTTTCACTTGATGAGTGTTTAACTCTATGGGAAAGATTCTGCAACAAATAATACCCCTTGTGTAAGAGTCCACTGCAACCTATATCAAATAGCTGCCCTTCAAATATTATAAACTAGATGAACAGTCCAAACCAACAATTTGCTAAATATTGTAATGCATGATTTTTAAGATCCTTTATGGTGAACGAATTCTATACATCACATGCACTTCCTCAGCCTCACCATCTCTAAGCAAATGACTTTCAAAAATGAAGGGAATATCTTCAAGGTTTTTACAATCACTATTTCTTCACTTGTGTCACATTCTTCTATATTTTACATTTTGAGCAAACACCAATATAATTGTTTTTTCTGATACAGAAATTTGGTAGACTATAAAGTTACCAATTACAGATAACAGTCATTACAGTTATGTATATTGTTAGATGCAATTTGAATAGCTAAAATGCTGACTAATCCACTTAAAAATCAATATAACAAACATTCATACACACCTGCTGTTGTATTCCTGGTTACTGCATGTATTATTATAATATATCTATTACATAATTTAAATGCGTGGTAAATTTACCATCAATAATCACAAAACTTCCAATACAATGATTGAAATGGTTATTTACAAAAGTATTCAAAGGTAAACCCTGAATTTTGCCTTAAGTGTTGAAAATTAAAAATATTGCACTATTCATGGTATTCAACTATTTATGAAATGCATTTCTGATTAAAACCATGGTTGAGGTAAATAATTCCTACAGGGTGAGTATGAAAAGAGATCGTGACATAAAGAATGATATGGTTTAAGTATATGTAAGTATAACTTATTATTTTCTAAACAAGTTAGACTCCTGTGGAAGCTACAGAAAGTAAATAAGCCCAACTATCCTTTGATCCAGCATGACAGAGAATTTTTCTAAGGCCACATGGGCATGATATGATTTTTCTTAGTGTAAAAAGTGCTATGACCAGAATATATAGCTTATGAATTAGAAATTACATTTTAAAAAACCAGCTTTGGTCTCTAACTACCTACCTTCAACAGTAGCTCTGGCCAGATTTAAGAGTACATGATTTCTTCCATCACCTGCCCAGTAAGGTAACTGTGCCAACCGTTCTGCCAACAATATTTTAGGAAGAGTGAGATTGGACTGGGGAGTCACAAGGCCTATGTCCATGTCAACAGCAGCTAGCTCCCCAACAAGAACAAAGAAAATGCAGGCAGTAGACGGGTCATCAGTGAAATGTGGGTTGTAGCCAAGAGTTTGGCGAACAGTTGTTTTCACAAAACTTTCAACTTCCCCAAGAACCTGCAGAAAAAAAGTCAATGCATAAACGGTTCAAAAAAGATAATTAATACCAATATAAATGATTTGAATTCAATGATCGACTAGCTACATTTTATAAAAATTGCACCATGTATTAGAAATAAAATCAAATTTCAAAAAGGCATGAATATTATAATAGCATTTCATGGCTTCGTCAATGGCTATACCTAGCATAAGATGAATGCACTTATATTGGTAATGACTGGGTTCTGAAAATCTATTTATATTGCCTGTACATGAATTTATCTTTATACTACCTTGATCAAAAAGTTCCCGGAATAACCACCGTGTGGCGCTCCCATTGTTCCGATTTGAGTTCTGTTTTTTTTGTTAAATTGGTACATCTGTTGTTGATATTCCCTTTAAATCTTAGTGTCATAACTTGACATTTGCAAATGTTACGTAGCCAAGAGTACATCTATCTCTGTGTGTGTTGGCGATTTTTTACAATTGCAGAAATGGATTTAAATTTGCAACAACGAACTTGTATTAAATTTTGCGTAAAAAACGGATTTAGTGGCGCACAGACGTTGGAAATGTTGGAAAAGTGTTTCGGCAACGATTCTCTAAAAAAAAAAACGGTCGTTTACCAGTGGCACGAGCGGTTCAGAAGTGGTCGTGAGTCAATCGAAGATGATGAACGCAGTGGCAGACCATCGACATCGAAAGTCGGTGAAAAAATTGATAAAGTAAAAGAAATGTAGGTCAATAACCGCAAATTAACCATCAGAGAAATAGCGGAGGACTTGAACATTGCCTATGGATCCGCCCAAGACATTGTGGTTAATGATTTTGGTTTCCCTCGTGTAGCAGCAAAGTTGGTGCCAAAAGACCTCAATTTCATGCAAAAAAGAGACCGTGTTGACGTCGCAAAAGACATGATTTGCGAGGCTGAATCCGATCCCACATTCATCAAAAGGATCATTACTGGAGACGAGACGTGGGTTTATGAGTACGACACGCAATCCAGACATCAGGCAAGTGAATGGCGTTCACCAAATGAGCCAAGACCAAAAAAACCACGTCGTTTTCAGTCAAAAAAGAAGGCAATGCTGACGGTTTTCATGGATTACAACGGTGTAGTGCATCATGAATTTTTGCCAGAAGGCCAGACAGTAAACAAAGAGTATTATTTGGGCGTTATGAGACGTTTGCGTGAAGCAATTCGCCGAAAGAGACCAGAAATCGGCGCACAGTGCGTCGAGACCGTCGCACAGTGCTATCATTATTCGTAATTTTTTGACGAAAAATGCAACAAATATCATCCAACAGCCACCGAATTCACCTGATTTGGCTCCCTGTGACTCCTTTCTGTTCAATCGAGTTAAAAAACCATTACGGGGAACGCGTTTTAGCAGCCGAGAGGAAGTAATGGAAAAATCGCAGGAAGCACTGATGGACATACCGAAAACCGAATATAAAAAATGTTTCGAGGATTGGATCAAGCGCTGGCATAAGTGTGTTGCAGTCGATGGGGATTACTTTGAAGGGGACAATATAGGTTTAGATGAATAAACTTGTATTTTTAATTTTCTGAATAAATTCCGGGAACTTTTTGAACAAGGTAGTATGCTTTGCCATTTTAACCTACTACTAGTTCATGAAAATGAAAATTGTAAATAACTAACTTTTCAAATGGTAAGAAACCTACACATTGTACAGAAGCGTATTCGTCATTGAAACGTTAAAGACATACCTGATGCTCATCAGGGTCATAGAGGTACACAGGGAAACCAGAAGTGAGGGAGCATCGGGAGTAATCAAAACAAAGATGCATTGTACAAGATGATCTTTCCTCCAAGCCAGGCGGTGAGAGTTTTGGTGCTTTTGAAGATGGATACAGGCGATGTGGAAGTGCTAGGTCGGGACTATTTCGCTCCATTGCTTCTCTCCTTGCAACTTGAGCCTGGGAAAATATTAAAAGGACATATTACTTACAACAACCCACAGAGACACAAGAATGCCCTTCACCTCCATTAATATTTACAAAAATTATTGAGAATCAAAGAAATTTACAGGTGCACTTTTAGTAACTACATTAATAATAAAAATATGGACAGATATTATATAGCTTAGAAGATTAAACATAAATTTTCCATATGGCATCATTTTTTTCCATTTTCATCTTGATATGTGATGAAAATACCTATCCAATATAAAATATACCTATATAATATAAAATACCTTATCTCAATATATTACAATTAATATGCATTTATTATGATTGCATGCATTTAAAAACACTCCTCAAAATATATAAACTATGATTCACTGCAAAGATCAATTTTCAAACTCCTACTACATACAAAATTTTGCCATAGTGAATGACAGCTATCTGAAAATTAGTGGTTGCTAAGATCTCAATCATTTATTAATAGTCAAAAGAACAACAGACAGCTACATCCAAAACAGAAAATGGGTTGAATCGCTACTTTTGTAACAGCTTTTGGTTGAAAAAATAAAGAGAAATATGAGCGATGCTATGAAAGGTTTGAGAAAGACTACATCGCAGTCTATAATTGCCTTTCCAAAAAAGCAGGTCAACATTGCCTTTCAGAGTAACACGTTCAAGTTGCGACTTGCTCGGCTTATCGCTGTCACTATGCAGTCTTTCTTTGTTTCTGTTTACATGGCATGCAGGTGTGGGAATGGAGCCATCAATAGAGCACTTTCAGGCATTGATTCTTTATTACTTTTAAAATAGTTTAAACAAATCTGAAAGCCTTGATCATTTGCATTGGGCCTTTAGGGACCTTTGCTCCTTCCCATGTGGAAATTTTTGGTGGTTTCAAGAATTTTGACAAGATCAAACTTGGCTGAAAGATGAGGAGAAGAGCAGGGATCCGGCGACTGCAGTGGCTGAAGAAAACAACATCACTGCTATAAAAAAACAGGTGCATGAAAACAATCGCATGACATCTAATAATGTCGAAAAAATTTTATGAGTCAGGAAAGGTTCAACTCGATGGGTGCATCACACTTCGACAGAATCACAAAAGGGCATCTGTGTTGAATGTTGGAAAGAAATGTAAAGATTTGACAGAGGCAACTCTGGGTGTGTTTCTGACAGAGTTACTGGTGACGAAATGTGGATTATCAGTTTGATCCTGAAAATAGGTGCCAGTCGACTGTACGGATTTTGCCCAACGAATATCCACCCAACAAAAGTGGAGCCGCCTCAAAGCACCATAAAGAAAATGGTAACAACCTTCCTCTCCAAAAGTGGTCCTGTAACTGTTCTCCTGGAAGAACAAAGACCTGTTTCTGCTCTGTGGTACACAACACAGTGTTTTGAGTATTTTGAGAAAATGTAGTTATGAAAATTATTTTGAAGTTTCTTAATTTTTGTGTATCACAAAACTTTTATAGCGACCCTCACACTTTTCTGTTTTCCAAGCATCTACTTCCCAAGTTTTAGAAGGCAAAACATCAACGTATGTCCGAAACATTGGAGTAACCTTGCCACACTGGACCTCACTTCAGAAATATACTTTTCCTTCTTGCAATTCTCATCCAAGCTGAATGGACAGAGTAACTAAATTATAGGATGATACCAAATAGTCACCAAACTTGGACGTTGAAGTAGAAGGATAAGCATAGTTTGAAGGCCTATGGTTATCCGATGTGGAAGTGCAGAGGAATGGAATAACTTATTTGATGGAAAGGAAAACAAACAATTAAGTTCTGGGCATGATAGGGGAAGAAAGATGGCTGTTGCCAGAAATTGCCAACCTTGGTGGCGGTAGGGTAACGTTCTCATCTGCCATTCCAAGGGTCGCGGGTTCAATTCCCGCCTGGGTGGGTTTTCCTCCACCTAGGGCTTGGGTGTTTGTGAATGTGATAAATTGTTATCATTGTTGATAGTCTGATGTAAAGATCAAAATGTACTGTTTTCGGACTAATGCTAAATAAATAAATTCAAAAAAGGCTGGACAAATGACTGCAGACAATACTAAAAGAGCCCAATGGGATTTTGAAGAAGGTAACAGAGGGCAGAATGCTGTGAAAGTGAGGGAGAGAAAGAAAAAGAGTAGGATGAGGATGGATGTAGAGTGGATGAAATAAAAAAAAATAATTAGTATAACATGGGGTTCAAGGCTAGTTCGTATGATGTTAGTTATGAGCTAAGGCTTAGGATTCAAGTACTGTATAGTCCCAGGATCTGTCAAAATCATAGCCTAAGGCAGTAGACCATTGCTAATAATAATTTTATAATTGAATGAGCCATCTCATTATGCATTATAATGCACTCTAACGAGGAAAATAGAATAGTGCAAATCATTCATACACACAATTTGATGTACATGCTAGGTCAGTTACACTCATACCTCATTCTCATTATTCAATGATTTTAATTTTCATTTCTACAGTTATTTTAATTCTTTACTGGCTGTCTTTCACTGTTATTTCCTTTGGGGAGATTTTTTAAACTATGCACAAAATATTATCAAGCTTAGCACATAAAAATCAAAACTAATACATCTGAACCTAAGTTAGGTAAAATGTGTGATCACTTGTGACACTAAGATGCTAGCAAACGAGTGCTAAACATGAACTGAAGCAGCAGGTGAGCAATAATTCTGGGAATTCACCTCTCTTCATCACTTGTAATGTAAAAAGTCGTTTGTTAGGTGAGCAATTTTGTTTTAAATATTAGTCCTCATTAAATGAATTAAGGCTATGCAAGGTGCTCACTAAGCAAGGTTCCACAACATTAGATGCACTAATTGCATTACATATTCTTTGAAAATATAACCAAGTTTCCCAAGAAAACTATATACAAAAATGGAAGCAAAATAACACCTACCTGTTCCACAGATATCTTTAGCCTTTCTAATTCAGTTTGCTGTCTGAGAAGTTCACCTTTTAGTTCATCTATTCTTTGACTGTAAGTTACCACTTCCGACTGCAACCTCTGTCTCCTTGCCTCCAAATCTCTCAACTCCATGCTCACAGACCCTTAAAGTTACAAAACATTTTCCATTGTCATTTGCAATTTCAAAAATGTTCACATGCTGGCAAAATAATGAACAGAGCTAGACTAATGTGTTTGCTAATAAAAGCATTTTAATTTTTGGTGGCTACAAGTCATAACCATTGCATCTCAATCAAACAAATATTCCAGCTTAATTTCACAGCAAGCATTGAAAGAATACAAGTCAATAAGTTGGTAAATAAATTTACAGGGCACATCCCATTCTAATGACAGCTTCAATATGCATGCAGAACTGTCAGAGAAGTGCAAATGTATCAAAATTTATTTATTATGTTTTTATTTACTTCTTTGCCCCACCTAATAGAACACAGTCTTAAATTGGGCCCTACTACAGTAAGGCCCTCTTCATATCTGTACACATACTCCCTTCCTCCCTTCATTCCATCCAGCATCCCTATCCTAGTCCTTTCCCTTTCTTGTTTGCCCAATTTTCTCCCCTCTATCACAGTCTTCAAAATCACATTGCCAATCCAAATGATTTTCATCCATCTTTCCTGCATCCTTTGGAGTCCTTTCAGCAATCCTCCCTCCTCCCACTTTTTTTTCCTTTCTGTCTAGTTTACCTTTTCCATCCTGTTACAAACCCACATTTCAAAAGCTTCCAGTCTACACCTATTTCCTTGTTTCAACTATCATGTTTCCATGCTGTGCAAAAACAAGCTTCATATCAAATGGTAGTTAGTTCCTCTTCTTATTCCACATATAGTTTCCCAGAAAAATCTGGCAGCCAAGAAATGACATAGCTTAGGTGAAGCTAACGGTCTCCAGAGGTGTGTCCAGGAATTGAACCAGGCCCTCTGGTCAGAAGTTCAATGCTCTAACCCTGGACTACCAGGTCTCCTACTACTTCGACCATTTTGGCCCCAAACACTACTGAGATAAGTAAACTGTTCCACCAGTTCTACTTCCTGAATTCCTATTTTGATATGTAGCTTAGCTTTCCCTTTTCTCAAAATCCAAATATACTTTGTTTTGTCTACATTTATTCTCTTCCCATACTGACTTTCCAATATGCTCAGCAATTCTTATAACCCCTTGGCTGACCAGGGAACTAAAGCTTGGTCAACCGCAAGCATAATTGATTTTATGAATCCTCCACAGATTTACATTCCTGTCTCCAGGTCTTCCCATGCCTCTTAACAATTTCCTCCAGATATACCATTTTCATTGTTTCTTTGAGTTTCTCAATTACACCTGAGGAGCCTGAGACAAGTACAGATTGCAGATAAGTCACGCATTTCCCCATAAATGGAGTAAAAATGGGAGAAGCATGCATAATACCATATCATACCACTGACAGAGGGGAACAAAGAATACAATCAGGCTGCATATATCTGTTTTGCAGGTTTCAAGAAAGCATTACATAGTGTCTAGGGTAGAATTAATGAATGTGTTGTAGAAAACAAGAGTAGACTGGAGGGAAAGGAGACTTTATCTGCAACCCGTACATGTCTCAGACTGCTCAGGTGCAAGTGGCAGATGGAAAGTCAGGGTGGGCAGTGTTAGAAAGAGGAGCAAGGCATGGGTATCCATTATCCCTGTGCTTATTATCATACATGTGGAGAAAATGTTTCAAGAGAAATAGGAAGAACTGAAAATAGAAATGCAGCTGATATATTCCTTTTGGTTTCCTCCAAGATTCTCATCCAACAATAACAACAAAGTGCATATTTGGAGAAACTGGAAGTTTTGCAACTTGAAAGAAAGTGTCATTACATAATTGCTATAGTGGTAAGACTACTGAAATAACAAATTTAACGTGGTTGTGCAAATTACAATCAAAATCTTCAGAAAAATACTTTATTATTCTTTCCTTTTTTAATAGAAAATCAGAAAACATACTTTGAATTTAATCTGTAACCTTGAAAAAGTATTTGTGATTTCAGACAATCCAGCAATTTTTCATTCAAATGTTTCAAACCTGCAGAGGCAATATAAGGAATATAATGTGTTTGTAATTAGTCTCGTAGGGCAAAATTTTTCCCCTGTAATATACACAGTTTACATTTCTTCTAATGAACTACAATGAACCTGAAAAAGTGAATATTCGTATCCCTTGATAAATAAATGTTAGTTACCTCTAATCCTTAGCATTTCCTCAATTCTAAATTTCAAGTCAGAGGCTTTGAGGGATGAAAAATCTTCAAATGCTTCCAGTTTAGACCTCGTACGATGAATATCTGAATTAGGAGCATCATTTTCCACCTGCAAGTATATGATATGTAATTAACCCTTAATAACATGGCTTGTCGTATATCCAAGTTAAAAGTCATTAGATACCTACCTTTGAAAGGTAATAATAATTAACGAACACAATGGCAAATAGTATGAACGGAAATAGAATTAGTATGCGAGATAGCTTCACATGGCTGAGAGTATGGCACATAATCTCTCTGGAACCAGCCGCAGAGGTTCGGTATCCAACCGAATCAAAAGATGCAGTTGTCATAATAATGACCTCACTGCATACATCTGCTCAATTTTTGTTTTTCACAGAGGTTTCATGGAATGTATCTCATTTTTAGTTCCTGTAAATCAATTAATGAGACATTTATTACCAGTCAAAGTTTTAGAAATAGTACATTCATACAACTTTACATTCCAATATGTTTTAATATATTTAAAAATTAACCAATAAACTAATTAGATACTCGTTCGTCAGTTACTGAGCATAACAGAATGGAAATAACTACTAGTGGACAACTTGTTAAATCATATGATCAATGTAAAAATGTAGCTGGAAATCAAATTATGAGACAGAAGAAAAATAATACATGGACAATTTGGCTATCTTCTGGAAAATTAATTATAACACATTATGGTATCGAAAAATGTATGTACAGGGTATCTTGTTAAATGTACTTCATGCCTGATGAAATTATTCATGTGGCGTTCCAATTGCCAGGTATGTAAATAAAACTATTAAACTTTTTCCAATGCATTCTAAATTCATTAATATTTCCATCGCACGTTTCCGCTAATTCATAGCAATTAAAATACATCACCATATACATTTGGGCAACATCACATCAATGTTGCCCAGCATTTAAGAATACTCTACATATCCGACATTGACCGAAACAGTATAAAATTGTTGAAAAGCAAACAGACATACGTCAAACAATAAAATTTGCAATTCAATTAGCCAATGTCCGATAAAGTGAAATTCATAAAATGTACTAACCAGAAAATACTGCTACGGCATCAGGCTCATTCCTTCATGGGAATGGTATTCTTCGTGTAAAACAGAGGTAAATTATCGAATACTACATCTTAAATTTGAGTGCTCTATGTTTCAACATAGTGAAAACACAAAGAACTATTAGAAGTCGAACTAAACCTCATTCCGTGACAGAATGGTTCTTCATCGCCGGATCTTTCGTAGAATCCAAAAACAACAATGAGCTTCGCTAATGAATTTTGTCTGTCAATTGTTCTCATACAAAATTTGTTGACGTTGTTGGCGTGTACCGCCGGTATCGCCATTAAAATTGACGATAAAAATTATGTAATGTTTGGAAATTCTTGAAATGGGAGAAGTTGCAATTTTCTTGCCTCAGTCTAAAATTAAGATCAACTTCCGCACCAGGTATTTCATTGAAAGCCGCGATTATACGGCCGCAATACCATTGACATTTTTCAGCGTCATATGTCTTTAATATTAACGTCCCATGATAAAATTGAAATGCTTATTTTCACTCATTTTTTTAAATAAATTTTGGAACTATTAAGTAATGGAAGCGATGTTAACGCTGTGATTTCCACCGAAAAATGTTACTAATTTGTCTTTAGATGACATTAGGCAACTCTGAGAAAAATGCCTAATTTCAGGGAACTCTAGAAATAATATTTATGTCCCTCGTTAACAAATGTGGACGAATTTCAAACACTTCAGACATAACAACACAGATTTTTAGGCTATTATCCGCGTAATTCATTTCGAAGATTCTCTTTCGCCAATTGCGAGCAGAGCTCTATCGTGAGAAAAAGTTGAACTAATTATTGAGTTGTTTCCACATGTGCTACCATCTATTGTCGGCTTCAAAACAATAAAAGTGGTAAAATGTACGATCTGCAATTATATCATGAGAATAGGAGTGTAAGAAGTCGATGGGCAACGGAAGTGGTCGTAGCAATGAATATTGCTTCGCTGTTTTGTTCGTGAACCTTTGAACTTTTTCCTGTCACAACCACCCTTTTTCGGAAACTGTAATGGAGGACTTCGGTGTTTCTTAATGATAAGGTTGCTGTGATTAAATCTTTGTGATGGATACCTTTAAGTGCATCTTCTCTATTTTGCCTTCATAGTAACATACCCCTGTTTCTCTCGTTGGCTTCATGTAGGCAAAATGAATTTGGCGGCTTCCTCCTCAGACACATGTGAGGTAATTACGCCTACCGAAACCAGCAGCCATAAACATCATCATGCACTGGGAACTCCTCCTATTTCTTCCTTCGGACCAAGTCCACCAATATCGAATCCAGGATTTCAACTGAAAGACTGGAAAGAATTTGCCTGTGGTTGGGGGGCCGCTTTCATTAATGTGACCGTCACCTACCCAATTAATAAAGTAATGTTCAGACAGGTATGTTTTTTGTCGTTTGCCGCTGTGTAAATGGATTGGCTTGTTGTCTGAAACAAATAGTGACATGATTTTCTTCGCCAGATGCTTCATGGCGTTAAAACTAAAAGTGCTGTTAAGCAACTTTACACCGAGGGTTTTTTCTACTTGTATCGTGGAATCCTTCCACCCCTGTGCCAGAAAACTGCTTCAGTTTCAATTATGTTTGGTTGCTATGAAGATTACCAAAAACGGGTGCCTGAGGAGATACGGGAATCTTATCCAATGATGACTAAAGCTGTGGCTGCTATTCTAGCTGGGTGCACAGAAGCTATACTTTCGCCATTTGAAAGGATACAAACACTAATGCAGGTACGAATGTGTCTTATTTCCTCGCTCTAATGTCAACATGCAAGATTTCATAGCAGTTCCCTGTGGTTCTTTGAAGTCGTTACAAGTTTCAATCCACAGTGCCATTTCATTTTTTTAGAAAGGTTAGTCTAAAAAAAATATTTTTTTGTATCTCAGATTCCACATGAACCTTGTTTGATATCTTCCGCCTCCCTAAATCCTCGCAGTTCTAATTGGGTTGCATAACGTATACAATGCGGGTATTTTGAGACCATTGATATTTCAGGGACGCGGTCATATTCACAGCTGAACGATATGACGTAATGTGATTGAATATAGAGTTAACATACAACTGTTGTAACTCTATTTGGATCAGATCGCCAAGAAACTGTCAACCACGAGTTCGATCTTTGTTGAACTTACGTTTGCATCTTTGAGCAGCGATGCTGAGTTAGTTATTCATAGTAACCAGGTGCTTCGTGACTACGATTAAAAAATTGGATAAATACCGTAGGTTTTATTTGCTACTAAACTCTGGGTAGAGCTAACATAGTCGACATTCGTTGCGGTTCTTGTAATGGATTTTCATTTACGCTCGCTCGTCCGAGGTTCGCCTAAGCTTTGGCTTTTAGAGTTTTGAGAGAATGATAAGACAAGTATCCAAAATACAGATACTACGTGCCATGATTCTTGATGTCACAAATTCAGTTTGCCGTTTCATTAATTCATTTCCCGGTCAATAGTGTATCCTTGGCGACTATATAAAGTGTTATGATTATCCCCCGAATATCAAGCAGATAATTCACTTTTAATTCTTAAGGTCGCCATAAGCATTTAGTTTAAATTTAATGTGTGATAAATTTTAACCCAATTTCGTATAATTGAAAATTACTCAATCCTATTTTATTCCAAATACCACATCATGTTATACCTAAGCATTCAGATAGCCGGGGTTAGTGCCTTTGACAATTGAATTTCTACAGCCCTGCCACCATATGCCGATTTATTCTTGTTTTAATACCATCAATTCTCAGAAAACTACCACCCCACCCAGAATTTTAAGCAATCCTTGAAAATGTGGAAGAAACAAATTCCGTTTAGGATACCATAGAATTTTTGTCGCTGTGGTTTTCATTTATCTTTTCCAACCCCAAACTGAATCTTGAATTTATTCAAAAATTACCCTGTGATTATAAGCTGAGAAAACGTGCAAGTTAAGATCCTTATTATCTAAAGAATTCTTACAAGAATAGCCTCATAAGTTTTTTGTATGAATGAGGCTATGAACATGGTTTTCATAGGTGTATTGAAACACTAATGTGCTCCAAAGAGAGACTAAGAAGCCAAATGCTGTCAATTTATCCCCATTACATACTCTATGCATATTCATATGTACAGGGGTTGGATCAAAAAGTTAGATTCGTGAATCAAAAGATAGATACAGTACACCCAATCCCACTTGAGTTATTTCCTAGTTGCTTGCCAATGGCAACCAAATAATTATGTCCACAAAAAATTAATGCTTATTTTACTTTGCAATGCAGTCCTGTAAAAAATTCCATCACATGAACATGAGGGTTGTATTTTTGAAAAATACCGTAGTTGTTAAGCCAAGATTACATGGAAAACTATGGATCAATGAAAAACAAAAATTCAATAAGTATATGTTAAAATCATATTGATATTCACTTCAGATTGAATGTTTAGAAGCACATTTGCAATTTCCCAAAAGTGGATGCAGATTCAGATCATAATTTAGTACTAATGAAATGTAACATGAGATTCAAACAGATAAAGCAGCAATAGTGGAAAAGGAAATTGAATGTAGCTGTTTTACCTGGGGTGGAAAGAAGGTAGTACCAGGAGGCAGCGGAAAAATAAAACTGGGACAGCAAGATACGTACAGTAGAAGAAAGATGGAAACCTCAAAAAATAATTATCTAAAGTTGAAAATGAGATAATAGGAATAGTAAATAAGAGAGGGGCATGGAAGAATGTAAACACAGAGGTAAAAAAAAGTACTCTTAAATAATAAACTGAAGTGAGAAATCAGCAGTGGAAAAGAAATGTGGTGGAAGACGGTGTAAATATATGGAGACTTGGAAGAGGTTGATTGAAATGGATGTGCTGATCAGGAAGGTGAAAGGACTAACAGGAAATAAAAAGGGAACATCCATGTAAACTATCAAAGATAAAGCAGGAAAAGTATTTATTGGCACAAATAATTCAAGAGGAATGGAAAGACTGCAAAGAGGATCTCTCTGGTAAGGAAGATCAGGAGGCTTAGAAAAATGAAGAGAGTATAACTAAGATGAGGATAGCTTAGGAATGCAAAGGAAAGGTGGATACAGTGTGTATTGCTTGGCAATGGGATGGTGATAAAGGGGGGTGATAAGATAAAGAGGACAGTGATAAAGGGGAAAGGTAAGAATACGATAGGCATGTTGTATGGAATGAATGGGGGAAGGAAATATGCAGAGTCGAAGAAGGTTGTATCACCATGTTGTGTGTCAAGATGAGATACAGAAATGCATTGTTCTTCAGTCAATGTGCATGAAAACCCCATCTTAAATGATAGACTGGTTAATAATAATAGATTGGCTCAAAATGTTTAAAATAGGCTTTTCTGAAGCAGACTTAATAAAGCCAATGAGAAATGACTTGGTTTTTAATTTATGTGAAAGCCACTTATTTATAAAAATGCTTGCTTATTTTCAAATCATCTTGTCTAAGCAAAGTTAAAGCTTTTGGCTTGTGTGAAGGGAAGCATGTGTTACATATTGATTAAATGAAACAGGGTTTGTTCTTGTGCACTCAGAATATAAACGTTGACCTACTTCTTGAGCCGACAGGCTTAAAGAAATATATAATCTACTTCAGCAAATGTGCAGTGTTGGAAAAGATATTTTCATTGCTTCTGCAATGGCTTCTTTGAGCTTTTTTAATGCAGAATACTTTTTGCTTAATATTCTACATGAATACCAACTTTCAGATTTACTACTGAAATGGCGGTGTACTTTTTAACTTCCTCATTATTAGGTGTGCACCCTAAAATTCTTTTAGATTTCTTTTGTTTATGACACCACAGTAACAAATGGAAATTTAAGGGAATTCTACAGTTTTTCTCTTTTCATTCCAAAATAGTGTTGTCTAACAAAGCTTTAGAGGCTGCATAATTTCCATGACATCCTTTTTAATAGTTCTCAAAAAGCACATTATAAACAAAAAATCACTTTAAAAGTCTAGTCTTATGGTTGACAACAAAATATTTTGACATAAAATCTGTTAATTTGAAATGGAAATTTTTAGACATTTGATAAAAAACATTGGTAAAATAGCTTCAGTCACAGGCAGTCTTTCATCTAAAGTTAGGTTAAAATATCTGCAAATTATCCAACATTACTTTTCTGTTGAGTCACAAATTCACACATTACTAACTGTACTAGTGCTTGGAAAGTGTTTCCCAATAATGATCAGTCGGAAAATTTTAAGGGTTAGTAAATATATAGTAGATAAATGTTTCACAAAAGACATTTCACAGTCATGTTCATTCTTTCCTTTTTATTTCATCTTGTAGGACAAGTCCTACCATGGGAGATTTGTAAATACTGCTCATGCTTTTAGAGAAGTAGCTTCACAATATGGTGCAAGGGAGTTCTATAGAGGCATTGTCCCCATATTATTTCGAAATGGGCCCAGCAATGCAGCATTCTTCATACTGAGAGAAGAAGCTCAGAAACCAGGTGTCTTATTTTGGCTCTCTTCTCCCAATCCATCTCCAGCTGCTCGTGCACTGGCAGATTTCTGTTCTGGGGCCTTAATTGGTGAGTTCCGAGTGGTTTTATAAGTTCATATTTAAACAGTGAAGTGTGAATGGACCAGTGGCTGATATGAATTATCTCTGTGAAGAAATTTAGTAAATATTTACCTAGATCTAAGTAAATACAAATTCTAATGCTGATTAATGCTTTCCAACTCTTCAAGTGACAAGTAAAGTTGCAAATTATGTATTGTTTTATAAAGGTCTGTCCTATATTGAATTTTCTTCCCCTTGCATTGAATATGTAGTGATGAATTAATATGACTGAAGTGGAATTACAGTTTAATAATGAACGTTTCACTCACCAAAACTATGTAGTTCACAAGATCCCCATCAACATTGCTTCCCAAAAGAAATCTTGTCAAAGACTTCTTCACTACCATTTACAAAGGGTAACCTTCAAGTTAAATATTCCTTCTTTTGGAATAATTTTGGAGGGTGAGAATTTTGTTCGATACTGAAACATGAGAATTCATAGAACATCAGGCAGAATTTAAATGTTTATGGTTTGCCCCTATATGAGATATTTCTTGAGGGTGCCTGAATAGAAAATTACATCTGATTTTTTTAATGTTAAAAGATCAAGAACTTACCTGGAATAAGAATATTAAATTTCAGGTGCAGAACCTCAGCATATTAGCAATAAACATTTCTTATGGCCAATAACTGCTCAAATATAACATTTGCCAGAGTCATGCATGAGAGAGAGGATCTTGCAGTTTGCAGTTCAAATTAGTAATAGTTATACTGCAGTGTAACTTGCCTTCCATCATTTTAAATAATACAAAATTAACTGAAAATCATCTAATTTTATTAACTTCTGTGTACAAAACATCACTGCAAGTGTAGTTAATTGTTGGTGCTAGGTGCTTAACCCTTTTATGATGGTCCACATTCTGCTAAGGGAGTGGTTTACAGAGGTTTTGCTATGTTTTTTATTCTCTCAGTACAGGTACCAACTGACTCAATAGTCAGTTACCCTTTTCTAAATCAAACCCTAATTTTCCTTAAAGTGTTAGATCAATTCTAATTTAAACACAGATTACTAATGGAAAATTAGTTTTATTCGAGAGTATAAAATGATTAAAGATAAAATACGCTGTGATAATTATCATTAGTCGACTGACTTACCTTTTTCTCTTTACAGGTGCTTTTATATCCACAGTCTTTTATCCTCTTAACGTAGTCAAGACACACATGCAGATTCGTCTTGGAGGTCCATTTGTGACACTAAGAGAAATATTTTCCGAAATATACCATGAACGACAGTCATGGAGGAAGATGTACAGAGGGGTTCATGTCAATTACACTCGTGCCCTGATAACATGGGGTGTGATTAATGTGTCATATGAAGCTTTGAAAAAAATGCTCACATAATGAAAATTTTACTTTATGAGGATGATTATGTGATATTGAATTTGAACATGAGTAGAGGTGGCTGCCATTGTGATATCTCGCCTTGGAGTTGTCCATTCCACATTGTGGATTCAGCCAGAAACAATAGCCAGTGGTAGAAGACAAATGTCATTCCAATTTCTTCACAGTTTTATCAACTCGCTGCTTACAATTGATGTACAACCTAAGGAATTGAATCTTTGCTTACATGAAGTTCCACTCTTCCATTTCTAATTACAGATAAGCTACAATTTTCAAATAGCACAAGAATATTCAGCATTTGATTACATTTGGTAATACAGATTTAAGCTCAATCTAACAAAAATTCCTGATTGGTGTACAATGAAGTCTTTCAGTATATATTTTGATGTTTAACTTCCTAAATTAATTTATGCATGAATTAAAAAGTAAATTTGTGTGTGTTTGATTGTACCCTTTTACTACTCATTTTGTGATACTTTTGTTATCCATTTTGTGATCATGTTGTTCATTTGGATTGTTGGGATGATGAAGTTAGTTGTTGGTTGTTTTTTTTAACATAAATTGTGTAATGATCATTGAACTGTGAAAAGCGTGACTACCTGTTATGAAGTGTTATTTATTTTTACATAACACTCGAAAGAATGTTAAATTGCTTGGCTAATAAACTTGTAATTTATATTTTTTAATGGCTCACTATGTTGTTCAATTGTTGAACAATGTCCTTTTTCATAGTTTTTACCAAATACTTTACAGTTGTTTTATTTTCATAGCAGCTTCTCATTGTGTGTAAAGATAATTGTGCGTTGTCAATGAAATGGACCAATGCAAAGTGTTAGTTATTCTGCTGTTCAAAGGCAGATACATGTGTATGGAAGAGAGAGAGACTTGACTTTCAATACAAGGATGAAACAAAAACCGTTGTGGTTATTAAAGGATGCACTTACATATTACATTGTTCAAGTTCATACAGTGCATTTGTGTATTGAATATTTTCTAGTCAGGTTAGTGCTATGTGAAGAATGAACTTTTCCTTAAGAATTTGGAACATTGTACGAATAAGTTTTTATTCTGTATTCCAATTTTTATGAGAGAATCACAGACAAGAATGCTTCAAAATGGTTTTAATGATGTTCTAATAAAAGAATTGTGTTTTAAAATAATTTAACTTTTTATTTAGAAACTTAAGGTATTTTACAGAACTTATTCACATGTTCAGTTGTATACAAATGTGAAACAAAATCTTGTATTTCATCAAAGTTATTGGACATTCCACATTTAAATCTATCCTATTCCAAAACTATTTCAAAATAGAATACAATTTTGGTGTAATTAAACAGTTGCATTAACTACAAATTAGGGGTTATCACTTTCATCTTTCGCATTTTGTGATACAACCTTCCATCTGATTTTTCATGGGGGTGCTGGCATTGCATAATCATCATCTTACCATTATGAAGAAAAACAAACGATCTTAATTTTAAGCAATACTAATTGTTGTCATTGTCCTGGCGGCTACGCATCTCTCTCAATCTATCATTCACCATTCATGCTTTGTAACTAGCTAAATAAAAACATTCATATTATTCACTCCATTTATCATATTGCATAGACCTAGGAAACATTTAAATTGAAATAAGATACACTGTGTTTTAGACTTTACCATTGCAACCCTGATAAGATCATTTTCAGGAACATCTACCAGGATCTTATTTATTTTATAACATTTTTTTCAGGTATGGAAAATCACACTCAACCTTGAGTTACTCGTAATAATAGCCTTAGAGGGGTTAGCTTTAGGGGCCACACTTTCAGTGGCCCCAGTACATGCAGCTATTTCCTCATCTGTTTGGTTGATTGCCTACCAAATAATGTGTACTCACTAATAGCAATGAGGTATTTTAAGGACTGTACAAAAGTTGTTCCGACATCGGTTTTAAGTGAATGTATCCATTGAATTACAGTGAAAGTCTCAATATTTGTGTAAATTAAAATTTTGAAGAGATTAATTTACATATGGGCAGGTCCCCAACCTATGTGTAACATACCCTCAATCTTTGTGTAACATACAAAATTTGAAGTAATTCCTTATACAAAGTAATCCCAAGACATTAAGTATCAAGCCAACTGGGTTATTAGCCTTAAATTCTTGTTCATATATTCCCATACTAAGTTCAATAAAACTGTTACAGAATATCAATCGTAAAACTCAATATTTAATTAATAGTAATTACATGCAGCAACAGTAAATAAAATTATCTCCAATATATTGAATAAATCCTGGGCCAAAAATTTTAAACATTTCAAGTAAAATTACTAGTTCTACAATTCATATGTAACCTAAACTATATCATTAGTTTTGTCTTCATAAAATCTAAAAATTTTAATTCACAAACATTTATCTAACAGTTGCTCAAAAATTGTTTAATGAACAATATATTTTGGAATGCATATGACTTGACAAGCTTACAATTTTATAGCTACCTTTTAATAACTATTTGTAACTCTCCATAGCATCATTAGGACAAAATTGCTATTGTAGTGACTAATTATTACGTACCTAATTTCAAGCCATTTGAAACTACATGACAGGGATGGAAAAATTCCTTCTGTCAAGAGATAAACACCAATCTTCTCTCTTATAAGTGAGAGTTAACACAAAAGTGCTGAATCCAAAGGGCCTGACTTCTAATTATATGTGGTATACCCTCAGGTTATTGGTTTTAACAGCAGCATATATTGGCAATGAGTAAATTTTTTTATATATATCAATTTGAGAAGGAAATTTAAAAATATTTGTTTTAGTAATTACTAGTCCATTCAACGTGACCATTGGAATGAGTTCATGATTTTTTATATTGGTGTTTATCCTTTGCCCAATCATGCACATCAAATGTTGTTAATTTACACTAAATTCACTTTTGAAGAAGTTAATGGTGCTTATGCTTCATACCTAGCTGTTCAGTTAAATTATTATTGGAAATGATATGTCAAGTAAAATTCATTTGCCTTTATACAATGAAGCTTAATAATCACTGGCAAAATTTGGGGTTTGGAGGGCTTTCAAAAGTAAGGTAATAAAGTATCACAAATTTCTTTTGGTGAGAATCATGAAAATGAAAGAACCATTTTAATCAAATTAGCAGCCTGAGCATTAGTTATTATTACAGCAGCCACCAGAGTTGCCACCAAACTGGGTTTTAGTTACTCACCTGCAGGTTTACAGACTAAATCTCCATATAGCATAAATAAATTCATGTATTTTAACTACACTTGGCCATTCAGTTACATTGCCTGTATCACCTCTTGTCATTAAAGGAAATTTATCTTTAGTTACAGCTTTTAGTAAAAATCCAAAAAAGGTGGCAACCCTGAATCCCACTTAATTAAGGCCTCAAGCCGATACTGATATTTTTCTAAATATATATATATATATCATTTCGGCACTTTACAAAATAAATATAGGTATCTTGATTTTTCTTGTTATAGATTATTACGGCAAGCATTGGCATATTTAATCATGCTCATAAAGAACTATGCCAATAGTGAACATTCCATATGCTTTTATTTTATGAACGGATAACATTGTTAAGGACTAGCTTTTGAGTCATGGAGAATAAAAATGATTTATCAAAAGAGAGAAATTATATTAGGCCATGATGAAATATTGCTTGAGTTATTTAGCAAATTAGCACTCCCATTTCTATCATTGAGAATTAATGTCTTTTTCTTAGAATTACAATTCAAAAAATTACCATCTCACAAATAGAAAATATTTAATCTTAAAGTCAAGACAATGCAAACCACATACCGAAATATCATAATAATTTTCAAACAGTGAATATAGAGGGAAAATAACTGTAACCCTAAGCCTAAAAATCTGAATTTCATACACTAAGTTTTATTACCAGTGCATGAAATACAAACATTTAGGCTTGGTATCAGACTGACCTCGAGTCTTATCTCAAATTAGACTGGTTAATTAATGATACCATTGAGTGTGGCTATCTATAATTTCTACTTGCACAGCAAGCTTGTAGTAAAATATCAAAGAAAATTTTAGAAAACATAATATTTACTTTTACACATAGTTGTTGAAGATCAAAATAAATCATGTCATGCCAAACTATGAACTCTAAATGTGGTATAATATTATTGTGTTAAATAGTTAATACATACACATTTTATCTCCTTCATGCACAGAAATATGAATGACCAACATTTCATGATGATAGCAAACTGCATTTTATTTACCTCACTATTATGATGCACATACCAAATTAATATATTGATGAATAAAAATGTTATGTGCTAATGGAGATAAGATAGTCAGTCGTATTACAAAATAATTAGTAATCCAGTAAATGCACTCTGGAATTCAATTGCATACTTAACCTTTGCTTAGAAGGAAACTAAAATGAGAATAACTGGAAATTGTGAAACAATTTCAGAAATTTTCATACGTAACATTCTTATGATAACTAACTTTGTCTAGTTACATCTACAGAGAATACCAAAAGCTGACATTTAAGATTAGTCAGATTGCTAATGATGGCCATTAAAACCCATTTCATACCATCGCTTGAATATATTTTAAGAATGCATTCACGTATCTGGCAATTTTAAGGACTGCTTATAATATAATGGATAATTAAAAGTTTGTATAGCATACATAGTTGTTCATATAAGCAAATAATTAAGACACAATCAGAAGTTGATAACAAAACAAATACATTAATAAACTAGGCATAAAACTAAACTAATTAGTGCTAATATTGGCCAATATTCATACTTATTGTCATATATATGTACAATATTTCAATACTAAGAAACCTGAGTTGTGGCTGAAATACCTAAACAAAATATATGTACACTTTACAGAATACAATTTTAAATTAGATATGTAAATATTAATTTTTTTAAGAACATGCACCAAAAAAATAAAAGACAATGAAAAACCCATCAGGCTTTAATGAATAATCATGATTATAATACCATATGAAATTGCAATATCTTGCTTAAATTCTTCAGCAATAAGCAGTAAAATTACTTCATGCATTAATACATATGGTGCATCAAAGTGCCTGAACCAAAGCTATATCTATGCTGAAATTTGAATGCCTGTTTTCTCATGAAACATTATTATTAGACAAGAGTTTCAAATAAAATATATGTGATTTGTCAGAGGCAACACAAACTGAGAAAAATATTACAAAATAAACCCAGAATCTGCCTAAATTCTGGTTAGAGTCCCCAAAACGCCACATTCCACAATTCCCACTTGCAAGAGGTTTTGGAAAAGTAGTATGGTATTGCTCACCTTGATTGTTCATTCAGATTTATAAAATTATACCTATCAAGGGTTACCACTACAGACATTTGTCACACTAAAAGTTACCCCTTCTGATTTAAGTTATAAAAGTATTTGATTAATTTAACAATCAAAATGCAAACCTATCTAGTTCCCTTAAATGATCTTTCAGTTATTTGATGCATGCAAAACTTATTACCCTTGGCCATTATAATACTGGCTTCTCTTGGCCTAAATATAAGTACTAAGTGGGTTTAAAATGCATGCCTTTTGACAGGTATGTTGTTTTAAAGGCATATATTTCCTAAATGTTGTTTAAACCAAGAAAATAAATGTTGGAGCATATTCATACCAGTGAGCTGAGTCTTTACAAGATTATAAGACATTCATTTAAATGTATAATGAAATTTTTGCACATAATTTGATAAATATGGCTATGTAGTTAATATAGTTTTCTGCCATCAGTGGTTACCTCTCAAATGGTTAACAATGACATTGGATAGATACGAAAAACAAAAGAATTTTTATAAATAATGAAAATTTACATTAAAAGAAATTAAATTTAAAAAAAATTTATAAATAAGCACCAGTAGAAGATTTGCAACTTTTATCACCATGGAAATGGACAAGAGATACTTAAAAAGTGTTAGAACAAGAGATTTTTTTCATTATGTGCTTCAGTTTAGAAGTCACAAGGGAAATTACTGCGTGAGGGCTGAACAAATGAAATTGTTAAGAAATTATAGCCCAAAATTGATTTTTAAAATTCATAATTTCCCTAAATAATTGTGGTTAATTGACAAATAACATTTTCTAGATGAAAAAAACTACAAACTGTGAACAAGTGAAACAGTTATGTTATAAAGTAACATAACATTTTTAAAAAATTTTAAGTCCTAGCTCATTTAAACTTTCAAAAATTTATTATGTATGCTTCTGCTGATGGTCTTGAAATTTTGATTAACCCAAAATGCAGTCACCAAAATAAACTACATATTTCCAGGGGCCCTGCATTGAACACTGTGAACTGTCCACAAAATTTTAAACATTCAATAAGAATAACTTAAATTATCTCATCCATCATATTTTTTCTGCATGTAGTATTATATATACGGTATTTAAATGATACATTGAATTGCTAAAATGAATGCATGTGTGTCTAAGTTAGTAAATTTTTGCAAACAAATTTCACATGAGATGCACCTTTTTTAATGTGACCAGGGTCTAGTAGGTCTCAGCAGGGAGAGTACGTGTTACCACCATACTGTCTAAATGCAACAAAAAATTTCCAAGAGCGATGAAAAGTTATTCTCTATTCCCCAGCCAGGTGTGTTCACACGATGGGAGAGAGCATTGGAAGGACACACACACACCCTGGGCAGGGTCAAGAGGCCCCACAGGAGCCCCTATATTGATACTATGATATTTTCCTGTATATCACTTCTCAATAGTCTATAACAACGGGAGCACCAGTGGCCCCTGTAATGACTCCAATCCTATAACTTCAGAAATGATTCTAGTCTCAACATATAAATTTATAAGCAAACCAGAGAAGTCAGTTTTACATTTTTGTTATCCCTTTCATGAAGACTAGCAAGAAAAAAGCCCACACATGATTAAAATGTTTTTAATTCCAGCTGAGGAGGAAGAGAAGAGTCCTGTCAGGTGTTTATGAATCCCTTTAAAACCTGTGGGCCTCTACACTGACAGATCATGCATACTTAAGAACAAAATGAATTTTCCCACTTCTACATGAATCTATCTGTGTGTATGCATAAAAAAATGTGTGCTTGCAGTGAAATCATGAAAAATAAACTTCATACATAAAAATTTCATTTTTCACTCTCTGGCAAAAATAATTTTCTCCCCCTCATAAACTTTGTATTAATACAAATGGATATAGACGACTTACATAAAGGGGTCAGGATACCAGATATATGCATTGCCTTTTGGTCTGTTACAGGATCTATGCTTGATTACAGGGAGTTTATGATTATTTATCCCCAGTAACGTAAGACATTATACAGTACTATTAGGGCAAACATATAATTTGCATTAGGCAAGAAAGTACGTAGGGCTAGAGTCAAACAAACTGCTGATGAAAATTATTTGACAAAGAGAGTACACAGATGCCAGTATGCCTTGGATCTACCCTGAAGTAAAGTAGTGACAACTCTAGAATCTTCTCCTATATTCCCCTCTTTCCTATTATCACTCAAGCACAATGGCAGATGTGAATTCGCCTCATGAACACAATTAATAATGCATAATACTGTTATTATCTCAATTTTGGAATAATTCAGCATACCAAATTACTAGTGGCATCTAAGCCAAATCATATAAATGTTACAGTATACCCTATGAAGGGGAAAAAGAGAAGTGAAAGGAATGAAGGAGGGCAAAATAGGAGAAAGAAGTGGAAGAATGGAAACTACATCCAACGCTTGAAAATAATGAGATTGAATCAGATTATGGCTCATGGGGGATGGGTTCCAAAATCATACCTCCACATTCCAAGCATAGGCAACAATCAAACATACATGTAGTACTTGAATTTATAATCCATTGTCTAGAACCAAAACATGCTTAAAAATATAATCAAGGGCAAGGCTATATCTCAACTAAGTCACTTTAATGTAATCAGAATTTTTAAGACAATTAAAATAATACAGAGATAAGTAGGGCATGATATACATGCATTACACATTAAAAGAGAAAATAATTGCACTTTTTTATAGACATACTAAACATATTGAATTTTTATTGAATGCCTTCATATTTACACATGCAAATATGTACTATACAAAAAATGCTTATTCAGATAAACTGGCATTTCTAATTATACTACTAATTCTCCTTAGGTTCATAAAGGTTAATTGCCAATTATGGAACAATAAAGCTTGAAAAAATCCATAATTATTGACTAACTTCAAGTATATAAATCCACATTATTAAGAGTAAGCCAGTCCTACTTGCAATACTATATGAAATTGTATTTTTCTTATATCATCCATGATATACACACCGATTTTACAATAATTAACTGTCAAAATGCTACGAGATATTAAATTCACACAATTTATAATAATTAACTATATAAATCAGAGATATATTTACATGCTATGATATATATTAGTGTTATAATCATATAAACATCATTAAAAATGCAATCCACTAAAATATTACAACAATCTTTCAATTCATTATTAAACTTTCAACAATCTTCGAGCAACTGCAATTTGATTCCTTTCCGGTAATAGTTAGCTAAGTAGGTATCTATATAATAATAATGGCAACATAGTCTAAAGCCTATATATACATTTAATGCAAGTATCATATCAAAGTAACTGATTGTTAAAATTACTTCTCGGGCCTTAAATTTACATAAACCTTCCATTAACGGAAACAATTAAATATTATAAAGTCTTCGAAAAAGTATAGGACCAATAATGATAGCAAATATTATAAGTATACATGCACAACATGCAATGTACAGTGATTCCAGAACACTTACCAATTAGAAATTATCACCATCATTGAAAGGGTCAGACTTTAAATAATGGTAAATGATTATGAAAGGCATTTGCTGCTTGAACTTGCTAACTATTTAAAGCTGTGGTAATTCTGCACTAAATTTAATTCTTATGCATATGAATTTTCAAAAATCTCCTATTACCTTTTCCCAGAAATTGAACTTGATAACATATTTCTCTTCAATGTCAACTGTACACAATATTATCCTTCTGTGAGCATTATATAAGAACACCACAAACAAAGCATTGTGAGTATTCAAATTTTATGAAGTCAGTAGACGTGTATACTATAGTAAAAACCCCACCTTTTTATGGGAACAGACTTTAAATATGGGCTGGTGTTAATAGAATTATTATTAAGGAATAGATAATGATTCTGCCCTATGGTATAATGATAACTTCACACTAGGAAGATTAAAATGAACTATTCACAAGATTTTTTAGAGATAAAAGGGAATTTTAAAACTTGAATAAATTGATTTGGTTTGTTTAACCATAAACCATGACCTATAAAAACAGCATTCATTCAAACAGTAATCAGGGGCACACTTTGTATAGAGAACATATAGGTAAACTTAGTTCTACATAAATGGACTAAAACCATCTCATACTCCTTTTGTAACTTTTGCATAAAATATTAAACTATTTATGTTAATGAAGTAAATAATTCTTTTTTAAATTAGAGTTATTTCTTGATCATGTAAGCTGGTAACTTGTGATGCATTTTGATTTCTTATGCCTATAAATCATTCCATAAAGAATTACTTTCGTACCAATCTCAATGGAGAACTTGAGAGTTTTTTCTGGGCAACTAAATATAATTAGGGGATTCAACACTCTTCCTGTTATTATTTCCACTTCATTCTACGTACTAACCTATGACGAAAGGCCTACACACACGATTTCACATATGATTTCAACAAACTTGAGAACTGAATTAACATTTAAAGGAGCTCAACTAAGCATAAAGCACACTAACAGTATAACAAAGACTACAGTCACAGGATTACAACATTTCTGGATTTATGAATATCCCTAGAAGGCCATGCTTTTTAGGCAAAATTTCAATTTTCCAGGGAGTAAGACCAATTTATCTGCATTTAAATTTCATCCTCCAATCCACTCATTAGTCTATACTACAAGCACAAGTTTCAAAATCAAGGGTGATTATGAAAGCAAGGCATGTATGAAGTGGCACTGATTATTCTAATTAAAAAACTTCAAGCAACAAACATATTGCCACAAGGTTCTTATAAATCACAAGAGCTGCAAAATGCAATGTTGGCAATGGTAATTATTTTAAATATTTTCATGAGAGTATTACAACTCATTCATCTGTGTTTTTCAATATTCAAAAAGTCAGCAATAACATGCTCAATTGCAAAAAGTAATTCATATTTTGTAATACCTATCATTGAAGGACAGTAAATAATTGAAATTGAACAATATATAAATATGAATTATTTTTCCTTAGAATAATTACTACCACCACGCAAAATATTTACTATTCCTTCTGCATCATCCTATATTGAAGTCAGATGATATGCCATGTACGTATACTATAACATTCCTGGCCACATCCTGATGTGATGTAGTTCCTTTTAAATTTTTTCCTCCAAATACTCGTGTGCTATGATATTTGAAGAAAGTCAGCCGACTTTCTAATATATCCAGTAATCAACTTTTTAATATCTTAATTTTCCAGAGTTTTTCATATTTTCCAGGACTGCAGCAACCCTGTCCAAAACCACATGACCTAGTTTAATTCTATGTGGATTTTAAACTTGTGATAGCTCTTTAGCTATCAGGAAGAATCCACTTTACAGTCAATTTTGCGCACCAATGATTAGCAAGTACTTACATACAATTTACAGAGAAATTTGTTACATTAATAGTTGTTATAGGTTAGAAAAAATTGAGCCCATTTAGTAAAATTAAAAATGGGTTGAACGGCAATGAATAAAAAAATTATCTATCTACTCTAAAATTTGTCAAATTTACAAGGGTGAATTCAGCACACATATGATATGTGCTATAATGATTATTTTAATCATTTAAACAAATAGCATTAATATAAAATATCTGTTCTCTATGGTATTAATAGAGTATCTCTATGGTATTAAATAATTAAATCCATAGAGGAACTTTAAATGCCTAGAGCTAACTTTCATTTAAGGACCATCATTTGCTTTTGAATCTCAGTACCCAATACAAAATCTATGACATCACTTGAAAGACAAATTTCTATAACAATCACCTGTAGTTTGTTAATGTTTTACAAGGATATTAAATGTTCAAGGTTGATCCGTGTTACTATCACAGCCAATATGCATATTTTTAGCAATAATTAATTTTTTCAAGAACTTAAATAAAAGTTGGCAAAGAGGACAGAAAATTTAAATCTTAAAATAACCTATGGCATAAAATCTACACGTGAGGTAATAGTATTAGATAGTAGAAAAATACATCTATAATTTCAATGGAATACTATAGTTCTGGTGAAGTCCTCCAAATTGAATATTAACTATTCCTATAAAAGTTACTGTCTTAAAAGACACTTAAACCTACCTTTTCATCATTTTTAGTCATATGGTAAGAGACAGTAACAATGATAATTAGAGCAATGCCAGGACCCTCGCACACACATGGACATAATAGGTACATTCAAATATGTAGACTATGCACACAAAACAAACTTTGAACATACATTAAACTTACACCTAATGCCAAAAATTAGGCTCATTACATAATTGTCAACACAAAGATATTAAATTTCCAACTGATTTAAAATTATGTGATTTTAAGAGCATAGAAAGCCTTATTTGAATTTTCCTTTAGTGGGGAACTGAATAGCAAATTGACATAATTATAAGCATAAAATTGGTACCAAAGTAATATATAACTTTCACAAATGAAAATTTAAGAAAGTTTATGCATGCATATGTTCATGTACTTTACTTAATGGGAGAATGACGAATATTAAAAGATATCTGAACACATGTCAACCTAATAATAGCATTAAGAGCTGGTTGAGTAATCATATAGTGCACAAAATTTTCCACCAAAAACATTAAATAATGAAAAAATTAATTTTTTTTTGGAATTAATAACAATATGAGTACTTAACATCATAGTGGATGAGGTTCCATCAATGCTGACCGCGTATAATACATGATTAATTTAGCACACATGATGAATATAAGTTAAACTAATTTGCACATATATAAATGAATAACATAAAACATATGCAGAATCTTAGATTCAGAGTAAACAATTTGTAAAACATTAATTGCCTTCACAAAAAACTATAAAAACAGCTGGAAAGTTCTTGCCTATTGGGTTTAGATTGGAATATCACAACATTAGAGATTCATAATCCCATGATGTAAACAAAATGCTAAAGAGTGAATGCCTCCTCTAACTGTGAGAATCTGACAATCACCATTTCGTATGACTGACCTAGTTCCACATAGTATATGCTTAAGTTTATAGCCAGAATTTGCCAACAAAACAGATTTACAAAATACTACCTTTCTTGCGATGGACACTGAATATGATCTAATAAGATAAAAATATAATCTAAAATATTATAAGATCTGAAAGCAATAACCGGAGGATAACGAGGGTAGGGCACTTTTCTTGCATGCTAATTTTAACAATGGGTTTCTGGGTAACAAATGAAGGAGATTTTTAATAAGACTTGCCAAAGGTTGGGGACCGATATTTTATATACATACATAATTCTAAAATGACTGCTCAAACTTAAAAATTACAAAATAATAATATATAATATAAGATTTTGTAAAGAGAAATATATGAACATTTTAGTTCTATATAAAAGCATAAGAAGAGAAAAGATTAAGCATGTTAGATTCAGTTAAGTGAAAAATAGACACAACAAATACTAGGTAAAAAATTTATTAAGCTAATCAATAGTCATGATAAATAAGTTGAAAATAGGTAGGTACATAGAAAAATGCAATTTTTGTCTTAAGAGGCACTACTCAATAAAATTAAAACAAAATTTTCTAGCAAAACATGAAGTGGAAATTACAATAAGAAATAAGATAATTATTTTGGCAAACTTGAAAAACATCGATGTAAAAACTGCATTCACCCTCATTTTCTCGTCAAGTGAGATTAACCCTGAACACACTCCACAATATCAATAATCATAATTTTTTCACACATTTATCTGCAAATACACTTCTCATAAAATATGTTCCATATCACTTAAAAATAGACTGCATTTAATAAAACTTATATGCAATTTCATGGAAAACACCAAATATATTTTTGTACAAATACACAATCCATTTTGTGTAAAAGATAACTTCAGTTTAACAAAATCCGGATGACTTAACAATTACTGCAAATAAACTATAAAATAATATTTCCCCTAAAGTAGGAATTGTTCACATTTATCACATCTAGCCATCACCTGACACACTAACATATGAACTAAATAATTCATTCTCTCAATTAAAACACAATCACATCCCCATCCTTCCATTCCCATCTCCTTTTCTTCAATCTGTTCCAACTTCTTAGTTCCTCTTGACAGTGCCTGATGAAGTAATTTTAACGTGTCATATTATTATAATGTGAAAACATAAGCAAAAGAGTTTGCTCAAAGGAATTATAAGCAAAATAAATTATTGCAAAGCAGTAACGTACTGCACAATATTATAATACAAATAAACCATTTTCTAGGGTTGAACCAAAATTTGATAAAATATTAAAAATTAAAAATAGAATTTAACTCCAAAATATTCTACTTGCATGATTCCTCAGGAGAAATATAATGAAAACTTCTAACCTACGAGTGAATAGTAAACATATCACAAACCAAAATCTTGTGCAATTTTGCAAGCTCTGATCAATGATAGCACAAATTATCAGCACACTAAGGTCACTCGCATGACAAATATGTATATTCTCAGAGTCCATAACTTACACCATGACATAAAATACAAGATTCATTACAATGCATTTATACACATGTCTAGCACCATCGAACTCCAGAAAAAGAGCAGAGGGAACACCCAAGTTCATTGGCATGTAAAATTGTCAGAAACGTGCAGAGTTTGCTGAAATCAATTGTATACTAAGCCACAAGCTACTTCAAAAAGTACAACTGAAAAGTGGATTTATTTTAATCCAAACCCATTGTTAAGGGGAAGACACTAAACGTCACTGCAGTTGATACCCAAAATTTATATTCCTCGGATAAAAATGTGTGCAAAATTTCTGTTATTCATAGACTAAGACCCATATTTATTCCATGATTAAACCATATTTAAAAGCATATATGCCACTTTATGTCATTTGCTCAAGTCCTTTTATAACATAATACTAAAAATATATGCGGCTTTTACAAATAAATTGGTTATTGAGGCAAAATATAATGAATTGCTCAGAAAATTTTCCCAATCAAACAATTTATCCAATATAAATTTTACAAATTTTTATTTTTTTTCTAAGAGTACATATTATATATTTTGTAAAGTGATGTGTAAACTTTTAATATATATATATTAGTTCAATATTTAAAAGATTTGATTTTCAATATTTTTATTTTATTTATAAAATTTACTTATAAAATGGTATGGCATTGAAAATTGAGTAGATGCTTGAAATTATTTAAGAACAGACTTAGCTTTGTATTTGCAACAGTTGAGATTCAGAATCCATCTTTATTTCTCTGCTCAACAAGTCAAATTCTATCTGTTAAGTACAACTATGGTCTGCCAAAATTTGTGCACTTGAACCCACACGCTAAAACATGCAAGTGAAAATTTGGGATTGACAGTTAATATATAGATTTTATGCATTGAATGGTTGAGGCCTTAACTTTGTAGAAATCCATGTTTAACTTAAGAAATTAATATTATCTTCATTTCTGTAGAAAGCAAAGATAATATTAATTTCTTAAGTTATATAGATTTTAAGGTATTTTTTTGTCCACGAGTTTGCACTTTTGATTCAATGAAAGTTGTTTTATATTACCTCAGTTTTGCCACATTATTCCATATATCTTCAATTAAAAGTCCAAATTAGACATCAATCAGGAATCAGTGCTAACAACCAAATCTAACAGCTAAATTTCTCATTGGAAGACCTCTATTTGGTGGACTTCCTAATTGGCATAACCTCTATTAGGGTTTTTCCCATGTTAATCTTAATTTTGAATACCAGACCAATTCTTTAAGTTATGCAAATGCTGAAATTTGATGGTGAATTCTGTAACACATTACAAATTAAAACTAATATAATACAATTGTTAGTTTTAAAAGTAGTACTGGCAAAATGAAAATCTTTTAAGGCGGAAGTAAAAATTTTGCTTGGACTTGGTAAGCACACTGTGAGAATTTTGGATTATCAATTGAAAATTTTTGGCATTTCTTGAAATATTAGTGACCAATCCAAATAAATGACATAAAATGATATAGGAATAAAATTATTTTAAGAATTTATAAGGATTTGGTCTAAATGAAATTAGTGGTGAATAAGCTCACATATTACAGCTCATTGTTAAAACTGACCAGATGATCTACTCATTTCCTTTCAGGGATTTTTCACTCTTTCATTGAGTACTCAGATTATCTTAATGTATCAATTTCCATTTAAAGAATGACCTTTGTCAAAAATTACAAAATATCATTTGAATATTTTTAAAAACTATCAAATAAACTCATTTACTTCTTAACCAAACACTAAAAGAATATAATAATATGTAATCACTTATTATCATAAACACTTCCATTTTCTTCTTATCACATACCTGTATCTTGTACTTCCAAAACCCCTTCCAGCTGTTCAAGGCATCAGTTCACTGAACCAACTCACTGTTTTTCCTGCTTCATCCTTCCTACCTCCTCCAATAGAGCTTCCATTTCTTCTGGCATTTTGCCTTCATCCAGGTCTTTGCTCCACTGCTTGTACTAAGGGTTGAAAAAAAATCAAAAGTATTAATTAAATCTCTTACTCTAACAATTACGACAATTATTAGCAATTATAATGAATATTTTTATGCAATGCACTAATATCAATTTCTAAAGGGAGCCGGTACTTGAACTACAGTACTACAATAACTAAAAGTGTTGCCATTCTAATAGAAAGAAAATATGAAAATTAATTTTGGATGAAAAGGTTTTCTTTCTCCTTCTTCAATTATTCAACATGAGGTCATTTATTTCCCAATTCTCTACAGTATTGCATCAGCCAGTATTAAACATTTCCTCCCTTCCAAGTGGCAAACCCTCTTTGTTTTTCTTGTTGAAGAACTGTCGATAAACACTTTTTTTAATCTTGCTGAATCTCATCTAAATGGACTACAAAAGATACAAAAACATTAATCCCATTTTTCCCCCGATGATGTCATTTCCTTCACTGTGAACAACTAATGAATAGGCTGTTTTGTATAACTATACAAGCTGCTGACTCAATTTTTTGTCTGTAAATGCCTAAATGCATTTGGCTCTGCCTGTGAATCATATCATATTACCATTACTTGACATATTCCAGATCAATTTTCCTTCAATTTAAAAGACATTGCATGAAAAAATCTTTTATGCAATCACAAACATTGAATTTAGTCAAAAAATATGTAGAAATTTGAAAGAAAAATGCATCTGACTTTTACTGGGATTCAAAATTCACTTAAATTTGCCTTAAATTAGGATTGCTGGTGGGAATCTAACTTGTAATAACACAACTTGCCAGCAATTATGATATACAAGTTAAAACTTTTAAGATCAGCAACAAGGACAAAAATGTTGGTCTATAAAAAAACTGGAGTTTTTTTTCTCTATATTACTTTGTTCACAAGCCATGGCATATTCCTTCACACAAGTGAAAAAACTTGCATCCAAGAAAGTAAGTAGCTCACTGTCATGTATTCAATTTCACTCATGTATGAATAAGTTGCAATCCCAGTCTTTAATGGCATGGTACAAATTTAGTAACGTCATTAGTATTTATGTCAATTATCACTTTTATCATCTTGTATGTGTAAATAAATACGAAAAAACACCAAAATATTTACTCGTGCATCGTCAGAAAGGTTGAGAATCCAAAAAAAAATTAATCATAAGTTTTATGATTACTGGTTGTCAAATTTAGGGGACTAACCTATCATATTACTTATTTCTGGTTCAAAAATTAAATAAAATAAAAAAAGAAAACATGACTGTTTTCACGATGATTCACATCACTTTCATTGGGCTCCATTTTTATGAAAATTGGATTTGCTATAGGAATTATCTAAATAGAACCAGATAAAATAGGTTGTTATTCATTTTTAAACTGATAATTATGTTTTCTCAATATAAACATCCAAATTGGGTATATAATTTGGGTGCAAAAAGTAACTACACTGAAAAAACTACTACTACAGATCCTCAGTTAAAATATTAATTTTTTTCATGAAGGTCATATTCAATACAAATAAGGATGGAATATGTATACTAGAGTCTTATTCAGTTTCAAGACAAAAAAGAGTGAAGGAGGAAGCTGAAGTAGACAATTCTTTTTAGGCAAATCCTATAAATTACTTTTATTAATATTTCAGGACTTTTTTGCAGTTTTTATGCCTGTTGCCCATATGAAATAATATTTTGAGATTCATGCAACATTGCCACAATTACTTATTGCCCTAATTCACATGGACAAAAAAATGCAGCTGAAATTGCTCTGGTGTTTATCACCTAGAGATATGAAGTAAAAACATGTGACAGATTACCCTTTAAAATTATGTAATACACAGCAGAGAGGAAGAGAACCAGTAAGTGGTGACAAGAGCATTGAAAAAAATGCATGAAGAAGCATGGTAAACTAAGAAAAGGTGTGCAATAAAATATCATTAGTAGAAGCTTAAACTTTAGTAGAAACTTAACCAGTGAACTTTGTCATTATTCAGGTCTACATGCCAACAAGTAACCATAGGGAGAAAGAATCTGACACGGTATACAATCAGTTAAGAGAACATAATTCTGGGTGTTGATGGAGGGAATCATTTGATAGTGATGGATGATTGGAACACAACAGCATGCAAAGGAAGCAATGGTGGTGAGGTGGTGGACTACAGGTTTAGAAGCAATGAATGACAGTGGGATGAAAGGAATAGATTTCTGCAGGAGATAGGAGTTAATCATAACGAACACTTGGTTTAAACACCACAAAAGGTAGGTATAAGAGGAAAATACCCAGGGATTCAGAAATATTGTTACAAGGTATTCTACCAGTTAAGGTAGGTTTTGGATGGACACAACTAACAAATTAATACTTTGCGACTCCCAACAAAAACTCCTTTTCTAAACTTTGAAACTATAGGATCAGAAAATGGGAACAGGAATTCATAGATTTAAGACAAGATGGTTAGAAAGATAGATAAGAGAAGGAAAAGGAAGAATGTAAACACAGAACTAGGTAAAAGGAAGTATTAAGTGTCAAAGATAAACTGAGGTAGGAAACTAATAGAGCAAATGAAGCATGATGGAAGATGCAGTGCAAGGATATGAAAATTTAACTATGGAAGGATAAAATTGGTGCACTGTACAGGAAGGTTAAAGCACTTCCAGCATGAAAGAAGGCAAAAATCATGCAAGCAATCAAAGATAAGTCAGGCAAATTATTTATTGAATTCCGAACAGATTCAAGAGAGGAAGAATGCATATAGGATTTATATAGTAGGGAAGGTCAGGATGGTTAGAAATAGAAAGAGAATATAACAGAAGATATACCTTATGGCAATTAAGAATGGGCATTAAAGAATCTAAATCAAATAAGGCTTTAGAAATAGAAAAAATTCTGGCAAAACTACTCATGGGTTTTGTAAAATATGGAAGGAAGAGTTCTTGTGGGTTAATACATAGAATTCATGAAGGTTGAAATTTGGCCAGAAGATTTCATCAAATCTAAAAAAAATTTAGACCAAAAAAGGGCCTCAGGGTTAGTTTACAACCCATAGCAGGGAAAGACAGTCATATGTGAAAACTATGTAACATGTTTGATTTCACAAACAGCTAATGTAGCACTTAGCATCATCAATAAAAGATGGAGAGGAGGTTGAGTGGCTTCTCAGGGCATTGTCAGTTTGGGTCCCAGAAGCGAAGAAATAAGCATGTTGCCATAGCAGCAATGAGGTCAATAATATAAAGGAACCGAGTGCAATTAAGACTTAAGTGATTATTTCATGGATTTAAAGAATGCATTTGATAGTTCAAATTTATTTATTTATCTTTGATCAAAAATAGCACATTTTGGCCTTATCATGAGACTATTATTTAAGATAACAATGGTCTCATTTACAAACACCCAAGCCCTAGGTAGAGAAAAATCCACCCAGGCAGAGATCGAATCCACGACCCTTGGGATGGCAGATGAGGACTTTACCCTGCTGCCACCGGGGTCGGTAGTAAAATTAATGAATGTAATGCTGAAGATAGGAGTTTATTCAAGGGAAAGATGACTTATCCACATCTCAGACTGCCCAACCTCACATAGAGTGTGCCTGTCAGATGGGATGTTAAGCTGTGGACCCCTTGGCACCTTTCAGTAAGGCTAATGTCGATATCAGGTTTCTCCTTACCCTTCCTCTTTTACCATCCATGCCTAATGGTGCAAATGACCTCAGCTTTCAGTAGTAGTAGTAGTTTTTATGGGAGGCAATTGACAGCTAAGGCCATTTGCACCATTAGGGATAGATGTGAAAGGAAGGGTGGAGAGAAACCCAGTGTTGGAATTAGCCTACTCCTGTCAAAAAGCACCAAGAGGTCCACAGTTTAACATCCCATCCGACGGATATCATACAAATGCACACATCAAAGTGCTCTCCACAAAGCACATCAAGTAGGGTTTTGGATACCACTGAAAAATATTTGTTGTCTCTAGGATATGAACACGGGCCCTCTCAGTGGGATGCCTGTACGTTAGCCAGCCATCAGTGTTTTGACTCGTTGACAATGTTGTATTAAACTCATCACCAAAATCTGAGGCATGAACTAGTCCTTCACAGTCAATGGACAGTTAAGAACATGCCTTGAAAGAACAACAATGACATTGTAATCCTTTAAAAGTAGTCCATTAACATACCTAATATACTACCAAAGAAGGTCTGATTGTAAATGCAAATTTCAGATATTTCAGATAAAAATGGAAAAAGTTCACCAAAATATAACTTTTGCAGAGTTTATGATTATAACATCAATCTCTCCTCTTGGATAAATTCCTCAGCTGTTAACCTGTTTTTACTTTATGCATGGATTTCTGAATCCAATTACTGTTGGAGGCTGGTGTACATGGTAGTAAAAATTATCATTACTCATCAAAAGGAAAACCCACAAAAGGAAAATAGTATCTTTATACATGAAATCTAGAGAATTACATAAGATATCTTTTTTCTGTCACAAAATATTTAATCTTAAAATTAAAATTATGAATTTAAGGTTCAAATGCATAATTAAAGATGTTTATACCAGGTAGGGCATAAAAAAGTCACACAAAAATACTTACTATTAATTAATAATAATTAATAATAAACCCTCACAGTAAGCAAGTGTAATGAGAAGTTCAAGTGCCATTGCTGATTCAAACATATGCTGCACCTTTTTAACACCCACATAGTTTAAAGATTATAAAATTACATATCTTATAAAGCCATAGAGTTAACCGAAATTCCCAATAGAGAGACCAGAGCATACTAGGGTAAATGTGGTAGGTCAATAGAAATTTCATTCACAATCAGTTACTAAAATATTCCTCTCCGACAGTAAATCGAGTCAAGTTTCATAACGGGGGGGTTTGCTAAAAGGCACTCAATATGGCTGATTTCAGCTGCGGGCACCCATATACCACCTGAGGAGGGTAAATATTAATTAACTAAGCAGCAGAGAAACTTCCACAACATTTCTTCATAAAATATACATGGGCAATGGCAAATAGACACTCATGGTTCCCCTACACCCATAATGGTGTAAAAAGGTAAATATTGGATACTGACAGCAATTTATTTCAGAAGGAAATTTTGGATAAAAAATTTATTTATGTTTTTGATGATTTAGAACACAATTCACAAACACTCGGAAGTGTTAACTTTCAGCATCACTCTGAATAATAGAACATAAACCTACCTATGAATAAACTAGATCCTTAATATGATGGTATATAACTTGGTGCATAAATATTGATGTGATAATAATGAAGGAGGGGAAGTTTCATTACAATAAAATTAATTGGATGTACAACGAGTAATTATTTGCATTTTCACTACGCACATGCACAAAGTCTGTCCCCGTAAAAAAAACTTTCAAACAAAAGTAGACATGCTACCTGCCTTTACTATCCCAAAAATGGGCATGAAAAGCATCAAAATACATTCCTCGTACACTAGTTATGTTTTAAGAATGAGAAAAATATTGAGAGTGATGTGCACGAACTGGTAAAACAAAGAGGAAATGCTCTTCCAATAAGATTCATTTGCATTCCCTGCTCAAAATTTCACTAACTACATTAGTCTATGAGCTTTTTGAAACACCACAGTTTTCAGTAAGATTGCACTTGCTGCCATTTAATGTCTTCAATAAAACTACAACACCTCTGCCGCTCTCTACAGTTGTTAGCAGTTTTGCCGTATGCTTTCTGTTATCGCTTTGAGCTAAAATGTCTACGTTTTGCGGCAACTGCAAATGGCTCATAACTTCAGTACTAATAAAAATTATTAAATCAGAAACATCAAAGACAGAATAAGGTTAACAAAAAAACCAAAATTACAAGACCCTCACAGGAAAAACTTCCTTTTACGTAAGACCTCAAATCGGAGATCATTATTTCAAGATTAATCATGTACAAGGGTAGTTAGAAAGGTTCTCAGAATCACCACCAGATTTCAGTTATGGAGCAACAAGTTTCCTGCATGTAATAGGTAATCCTTTATGGATAAATATGTAACGCCATTGCTATGGGAAGAGTTCTGTAGATGCATCTCCGTGTTGTGTTGCATAGTGTTGTTGTTCTCCGTGTAGTGATTGGTGAAGACAGAAAAAATTGAGATTTGAGCAGTGATTAAATACTTCGTAAAGAAAGGTAAGAAGGCTAAGGTCCATGCAGACTTTTAGAACAAACTGAAGGACTTTGCTTCTTCATATTCAACTGTTGCCAAGTTGACAAACAAGTTTAAGTTTGATTGGGAGAGCTTTGATGATGATCCATGTAGTGGTCAACCAGCTCCAGATATTATTGCAAAAGTGCATAAAATGATCACGGAGAATTGCCAAAAAAGTACAAGAAACTGCTGAGACCACAGGAATGTCATCTGAATGGACATATTAAATTTTAACAGTGGAATTAGATATGAGAAAATCATCTGCTACATGGGTGCTGCGATTTTTGATGCAGGATCACAAACACACCAGAATGAAAATTTCCACACAATGTTAGACTCATTTTAAGAGCAACCAATGAGATTTTCTACACCGGTTTGTGACCAGAGGACCAGAGGAAACTGGGGTCCCTTACTATACCCCAGAGACCAAACAATAGTCAAAGCAGTGGAAAGTTGTTGATTCACCACTACCAAAGAAAGGAAATGCTATACGGTTGGCCGGAAAGGTGATGGTGGAAGGTACAACAGCAAAATATACTTGAGAATAGGCCAGGTTTGGCCAGGAAGAAAGTTCTTTCACCAAGACAATGCACACCCATACACAATTATTATAGTCATGGCAAAAATACATGAACTACGATGCAAATTGTTGCCACAACTGCCTTATTTGCCTGGCTTGGCTCCATCAGATTTCTATCTCATCCCCAAGCTCAAAATTTTTCCATCGATGGGGAGATTCTCTTCAAACAAAGGACTAACAGCCAAAGTAGAAGAGTTATTTTGCAGACCTGAAGGAATCTAATTTTTGAGATGGGATCAAGGTGTTGAAACATCGCTGGACCAAGCACATTAGTGTACAGGTAGAATAGATTGAAAAATAAAAGTGTTTCAATGAGGTAAGTCATTTTTTTCTATTACATTCTGAGGACATTTCTAAATACCCTCATACAAAATTATTAAGTGCTACGTTTAAGGACCAATGCCGTATTGAGGTATAATTATTATCAGGAAAAACAAGGTACTTCTCCAATTTCAGCACATATCTGACTATCTCATCCCAACAATAATAGTGATACACCAATATTAACAGTTTTGAGAGTTCAAAATCCAATTCCTACATGATTAAGCCTATTCAACTGAATATTTGAACATGGGGTGCAATATTCCTTTGTGTCATACTCCACATTAAAACTGTCTAAGTCTACTGGACTTGGCTGTAATGCATAGGGACTATTGCACAATCACAGAGCATATTTGTTATTATTATTAAGAACATCAACTTATGCTTTTTGTATGCAGTTATTACTGTAATTTAATTAGTAAAGCATGAAAATATCCAATGCTAGTGGAACATAATTTCTAGTAACTAGAGCATGTGAATGTAAATCAAGTATTTTGTCTCTATAGGGAGTAATAATAGGTCATTTGTAAAAATGTAGTTGGGGTGTCAATTGCCAAAATATTGTTATTTAATATATACACACACACAAGGTGTGTAAATAATGAGATGCAACATTTCATTCAATCTGGCAACACTGGAGGCAATGGGCTTGGAAGGGCAGCAGGGGAACATATGATCTCCCTTCAGTACAGATTTGAACTTGCTCAAGTCATTTGGTTTTCCATAGGCTTTTTTTTTGTGAAACAGTTTTTCTATTGTGTTCTAAAAATGATTATCAATTTTGAGAAACTGTCATCGATCAGGTTTTGCTTCAGACTGGGGCACAGTGCAACGGAAACTCTTGCTAAACTTCAGCAGGCCTACGGAGATAGTGTTTTGTCAAGAGCCCAGGTTTTTCGGTGGTTTAAGGCCTTTTCAGAAGGAAGAGAGTCCATTGAAGATGAACAACGAAGCAGAATGTCTTTTTCTTCAAGAACCAATGAAAATGTCAACAGAATCTGGGATCTTGTGCATTCAGATCATCATTGACAGCCAGAATGATCGGGGGAAGAGTTGAATTTCACTTGGACTACTGTTCATCAGATTTTGACGAATGGATTGGGGATGAGAAAAATCTGCGCATAGCTGGTTCCAAAACACCTTTTGTGATACCAAAAGGACATCAGGAGGGAAAGGTGCCTTGAATATTTGGATTCGATTGAAAATGACCCCCATTTTCTGAAACATCTCATTATTGGTGACTAGTCTTGGGTGTTTGAGTATGACCCAGAAACCAAGCACCTGAGTATGGAGTGGCACACTTCAACCTCTCCAAGGCCCAAAAAAGCAATGATGAGGAAGTTGAAGATCAAATGCATGCTAATTGTTTTTTCGATATCTACAGAATCGTCCACAAAGAGTCTACCTCAAGGTCAAATGTTCAATCAACACTTTTACCAGGAGGTTCTTGAAAAACTTCGGGGTGGAAAAAGGGTCATTTGTGTGAGACCAAACATCAAGAACAACTGGGTGTTGCATCAAGATTAATGCGCCTTGTCACACAGCAATTTCAATAAACGAGTTTTTGGCCAGTAAAAACATTTCTGTAGCTCCTCAACCTCCTTATTTGCCTCACTTGAGTCCTTGTGACCTTTTTCTCTTCCCAAAGTTGAAAAATCACTTCAAGGGAACTTGGGACAGTCGGAAAAATTCAAACCGCTCTAACCAACCAGCTGAAGGCTATTCCAGTATCGGAGTTCCAGCACTGCTATGAGGAGTGGAGGAACCGTCTCCAGCACAGTGTGGCTTCAGAAGGAAGTTATTATTAGTACAATCCAATCCTGACAGAATGATCCTAATGTAATGCTCAGTATCTCATTGTAGATCAAGTTATGTCAAATTTGTAAAGTTCAATTTTGGTTACAACAGAATGTTTTCTGATGGTCGGCAGACAATGTCTATTATGGCACTCAAGCAGCCAGTTTGATGGCTTTAACACATTGTAAATCACTTTTTTAGATTTTTTATTTTTTCAGTCAATATCTAACCAATAACAACTACTACTTTACAAACAAATTTATGAGTAGAAAAATATATTTTTAAATCCTGTGGGATTGTAACTCTCAACTTATCTGTCTGAAGTGACTAGAGGATCAAAAAATCTAAAAAGTATTCCATGACTAAAATATACTATAAATCTCATTTAGCAGATGACATGTTACTCAGAAGTTAACACTATAACAATTCATAACATGGAACTTGACTGCTAGCAGTAAAAATTACATAAAAATAAAAGACAAATTAAGACCAGATATTTGCATTTGAAAAGTTCCCACAACATGCAACCTAAATTTTTCCACTCTGAATTGATGGGAAAACATGTTGCAATAAATATTACCTTTTCCAACTCCTTTCGTAAGGCAAAAACAGCTTTTTCTCGATCAGCCACCAACTCCTCCAAATATTGGTAACGTAACTTCTTCCTTGCTCTGCATTCCCGGGCACTTTGCCTACTTCGTTCTACTCTCAATGAGTCAAATCAGCAACAGAAGAGTCGTGAAAAAAAAATTAAACAAAAAATTAGCAACTCAAAAGAAAATAAAGAAAGATTCATGCATTATTGATTAAAATAAGGAAATTAAATAAATGATCTTAACTACAGATCATTTAGGTCAAATGACCAGGTTAATTATTAAGATTTGACAAAATTAATGAGCTAAATAAATAGAATTTACATCTTACTTTTATATATATACTCTTTTCAAGGTTTATTATCTTTCAATAAAATGAATTGCCTATTAAATAAAAGAAAAAAGCATATAAAATGGCGTAAAACTCTAGAATGACACTTTGATCAAGAAATTTTCAACAACTTTCATTTCAAAGATCAGCGTAAAAATACAATACATGAATTTATTTCACTAAGATGCATTGCAGTGATATCATCAATTGTATCCCACAGTCTAATGTCACAGTGGCTTTTGGTGGGATTGTCTATGGGTCAACATTGCTATCATTTTACAAGTGATTACCCAACTGACCAATCAGAGAATACCACTTGGACCAGAATCTCAGATGTGAGAATGAATGTGTGGCAGGTGGCCCAGCAAGAGTATCCTTGTATATGGCACCTCTTGCTTTCTGTAACTTCCCACAATCCCCTTCTTCCTACTCCTTCCATGCTCACATTCCCCAATGTTCTCCACTCCCCTGCAGCATATTTCAGGGTCATGAGCCTAGGTTTAGCCCATTCCAATTTTTTACCATTGGTTTTTGTAGTTGTTTTTGGTGTTCATGGCCATTTAGAAACGTCAGAAAAGAAAGTGATGAGGTTGCAAGTGTAATATCAATGATAGCCAATGGTCACAAAAGATGAAAAGGGGCACAGTGGAATGAACTGCAAAAATTACCTCCCACATGAAGCTGGTTGTTGTTCCATCAGAGAAACACAGCTTGACAAGAAATGCTCTACTCAGAACACAACGCAAAACCCAGACAAGTACTCATACTATCCATGATATACTGCAGAACTATTCCCTTAGAGGAAATATCTCATTATTACATTAGTGTCTGAAGATCGTATTACTATTTTTTAAACTTTTTCACATTCCATTAATAACAGTGGTTAAACAAATGGATTTCCGAGAAGTTCTTATGATAATTGGCAAGTACTGAGATTCTCTTGTAAATGTAATATATGCCTGCATGCAAAAATCGGATGTTAAAAAATACTATAAATTCAAATTTTAATCTCCCATCACAAATATTCCCGTGAAAAGTAAAAGTATTGGTATCAATATTTTCTGGTGACTTGAGGAGGAAGTCTGCAACCCAGGCATCTTGAAAAGCTAGTGAGTGAACTGCCCTGAGGACGGATATCTGATTGTATGGAATTACCTTGAAACCGAATAATTATATTTTTGTTTCGAAATTACTGTACGAGGAGAAATCAAATGTGAATAAAGACTAATTAATGCCAAATTAATGTATTTTTTCACTTACCAAGTTTTGCCTTCATGTCAACCTTATCTGGCTTCCTTCCCGGCTTCCGACCTCGCTTCCCCCCCTCCTTCCTATCTCCTCTGGAACCGTCCTGTATTACAATCAAAAGACAACATTAATGTTACCATCTTTAAATGAAACAATAAATCCAAGATCTATACCCTTAATAGTTCATTTATAAATGGATCCATCAATGGATAAGAAGAAATTTACTTTTCATCAATAGTTACAAGTTTAAATTACATTGAAGTTCATTAAATAAAGAAACACAATGTATATATCCACTGTTCTTTGAGAACAGTGGATGATCTGATGTACCAAAGAACAGTGGATGCATACATTGTGTTTCTTTATTTAATGAACATGAACTTCCACAAAGTTGAGCTTAAAACAATAAAAATACATTGAAGTTTCACATGAATCAAAATTTGATTTTTTTAAATTGTCCATCAAGACATTTACCTTCCTGCTGAATGTTTACATGTGTGTCAACTTTCCACAAGATAATAAAAGTTATTTTCAACGATAGCCTTTGTTAGACCCAATAAAAAAATCGTGAACCACGAAAATTTTGTACTTCAAAATTCAACTTTAAAAACTTCCAAGTTTTTCTTTCCGACTTTCCTTCGACACAAGAGATGCTTTGGCTCATCGCGTAATACTAGATAGACAGATACGCCGTTAGATAATGTGACAAAGACTTTGCCATTGTCACTGCACACACTTCGGCTGAATAGTCGTTCCACCGTTCCCTTACCCCAACTCTCACTATTCTCCCGATATGCTCGACTTTTCCGACGAACCATAATGGGATTAATAAGAACCGCACATTAGTGCTACACGGCAATTCCTCATGCGACCTATTTGTAACATTTATATAGTTCCAGAACAAACGCTCATATTGCTTAAGTATTCGGCTATATTTATGTACAATTCATACTGGTAAATTACCAGTTAAGGCACGTTTTTAGATGGACACAGCAATATAGCCTAAAATAGAAACCATATTCATATAAAAATGAAAACTGTTGGGAAGGAAGAAAGATGAACAATTATTTGTCGTGTAGGGAGACGCAAAAAATATCCAGACGAATGCATTTCGATTACTCGATCGGGAAAAAGTTTTCTGCGCAATCAATTCCGGCTACACTTCCTCCCATCACAGTTTTCTGGTGGAGTATTCAAAAGTGCTATAAAGAAAAAAATGCACCAGCGACGTTCCGTCATCACGCTGGAGGACCCCGAGAGAAAGCGAGAGAGAGTGGACACTTGTAGTGATTTACAGTTACCGCTTCACGTAATAGCCGGGGGACCGTTTGCGGGGTGGGCACTTGGCGTCTACGCGTGAGGAGAATCGGCGGCACGTTCGACGCTCCGGTGGACCCGGAGAGGCAAAATGAAAACTGGCACGCAAACCCAAATTAGAATCATCACCCCAAAAACTTTCCACGAGAAAAGGCCCGAAGGATCGCATAAACGAGCAGTGGATTGCGGTGGGGGAGGGATGGGGTGCGGGGAAACAATTAACCCTCACGTCACAGAACGAAGCCCCGCAAGTCACCCACTCTCTAATTCAACTTTGAAACGGGAGGAAGCATAAGAACGAAGAGAGCTCGCGGTTAGTTAATAGGCATCAACCGATTTCCCCGACTGACGAAAAGTACGACCGCGCGGAGTGAATATAATTACGCGTAATGGAGAGTGAAAAAAAACGTGCGTGGGAGAGGGGTTTAGAGAGGAAGGAGTACACTTAGGAAGCGGGAGGCATCGCTGCGGACAGCTTTCTTTCTCTATCTCTCTCACGCAGTAGTCGGCCAGAGACGGTCTGTAGCGCGGAGAGTGGCCGGTTGGTAACCAACAACGAACGGTTCGCTCACGCCTCCCGCGGCGGCTAGCGCTCACACGCAATTAACGGGCTCGTGACGGAACGCCGGGGGAGAAGACACGCAATTTCGAGGCTTGCGCTGGTGCCCCCCGGTAACTTGCGTCGAATCGAAAGAGAGATAGCTCGCTTGAGAAGCCGGTACGCGGGACCGAATGGATACTTACGTCCAACCTCACCCTGCGCTGCCGCCAGACAGACAGGAGACAACTGCGCATGAAACGAAGAGTCGGTCGCTTGGGGCGAGGGGAGAGAGGGGAACGAGGGGGGAAAGGGAGCGGGCTCCGAGGGAGAAGAGAGAGAGAGACGGAGTGAAAGAAGGGGAAGGGGACGACCGAGAGACGGGGGGAGCGGAAGGGAACTTGGACAGGTCGAAGAAAAAGCCAGTACCTACCTACTACCTATTGCTATGGGCTTGTGGAATCATGGTCGAATAGATCGGGTACGGTGAGATAGAACTTATTAAAAGTAGAGCACGGAAAGCAACAGAGAGAGGGGAGGAGACGAAGGAAGGTAGATCTCGCGCGATTAAAAGATCTGCATGACTGACTGGCCGGTAACCGGTCTACAGGTGACATAATACCTTGACCGGCGAGTTTAGGTCCAAAATTTACACCAGGCGAGAGCTCCACGTGTATAACACAGCGCGGTGATATAAGGCTTTACATCTGTTGAGGCTGGTATCTGATCCGGAATGAAAGTTAATCCCCTATACACACCAGGTGTAATGCGCAATGGCAGATAATCTCGGCTCAATTTCGGAATGGTTTCCAAGATAAATGCCACGGCGCATTCTAGGCCATTTCAGAAAGAATTAAGAACATTATGAATTCTAACTGAAAACGATGACATTCTGTAAATAATGGGGCGTAGGGAGATATATTTTCATGCAACAGACCCACAAAGCATCGACGAAGTCATAACAGCGAGTAAATTACCGAAATGGGTCGGACCTTCGGGATCGCCCGTCTCACTCTGCTACGAAAATACTCATTAATTTGAAGTCCATCAAAGGCTGAGAATTTTCTGTAGCTAGAAATTGTCGTCGCAATAAAACCGATACTGCCCATCCTGTAAAACAGAGGAAAATGAATCCAATCGAAAAAAGAAACAACTCGCCGAAAGAGATGCCCGGAGAGCAAAATTAGCAATTATTATGTACCAACATCAAGATAGTATTCGAAAAAGAAAAGAATCTTCGCGGCGCACTTGGGTGATATAAGATTTCCCACGAGGGGAGAAATTCTTTCGGAGAGAGATACCGTCAATCCGAGTACCTCTTTGTAAGATTAGACCTATGCATAAACTGCGTTCCGGTAATCAAGGATCCACACGATGAAAGTCCACTAAAGCCCTGGAATCAAAAGGTAGCGTTTTATGCACGATCCAATGTCCCAATAGAGAATTATGAGGCGGGGAACTTGATGCGCACAATTGGAGGAATTTGGCGCAGAATACTTAAGGTGCTGCGCCGCTGTCGAGAAGAGAGAATTAAAAAAGACTTCTCACATGATTGACCAATTCCGGTATAAACATTTAGGCAGAAAACAAGTAATTTTCAATTATCTTCTTTGTACAACCTACTGCATATATTCCAGTGCGTTGTTAAGTCAATTAATTAAAATTGTTGTCACCAGGTATGCCGCAAACACAATGGATTTCTCTAAATAAATAATGTTCACTACATTGAACTGCGCATTACTAAACAACTAAACAATTAAAAAAGAAAATGAACAAATTTAATATGTATTTGTATTAATTTTAACTATTTCGAATTTATAAATACTTATTATTGAATTGAAGGTGAAAGGGATTATTTTTTTAGTCAAATGAGAATAATATTGGGAAGACGGGTTGTCGATGGTCAATGGCAATATTTGCCATTGGCCATCGGCAAACTGTCTAACTAATCTTATTGAAGAAATGTTACTTTTCAATTCCACGTTATTGTCTTTTTCTTCATAATACAATGGAAATATAGCAGGATGTCCATTTAAACCTCACATGCATCCTCCAAGATGTTTATCGATACTAGGCCTACTCAACTTCTTTGATCTCCCACAAACCCAAACCTTATTAAGAAGCCAAAAGTTAAAAAAGACACAAGGGACACCTGATGATTACTATTAATCGCAGTCTATTGAACTCAAAGTCTTTACCGAAAACTTACCTAAGGGTAGGAATTCGCTGCAAGCTATTCAACGGAGTAGGGCACCATCGAAAAGGGAAAGGCATTGCGAAAGAGTGGGAAATTCATAGATTACATTGGATCACAATTATATCGAATGGAAGTTTTAATTATTGATATTACACGGAAAGAAAGCGTCTCTAAATCTAATGACCTTGCTAGCTAATTGCCTTCTTTTATGCCACGGTAGGATTGCAAAATAAATGTTGGGCGACGTACGTTTTATTGGATTTCAGAAAAAATACATATACACGCCCGTTCTGTAGGTCAGATTAATTTCCATTGAGAGTCGCATTTCCTTTTTCTTTGATGAGTGTTGGAAGGCGAAAGGGATTTTTGTTGACTAAGCATTAACGATTTCTCAGGCATCCTACTGAAACATTGAAATTGAGAAGACTGAAACATCAATCGCGGCGACTCTTCAACCATTATACGACATCTACTTCCCTCATCGTTTTGCACATTAACGGAAGCCCACATACGAGGTCGTGAAGTATGTGAAAGGGCCTTCAACCATGACCACGCCGCATGCAATATCGCATGATTAGGACACTTACCATTCTGTCTGGCATACAATTCCGTTACGGACACGCAACTTATTTATGACTGCGCTCGGAAAAAATCGGCGATTAAACTTTTCAGGGCCAATGAGCAAACTGAAGGGAATTATGCGCTCCGAGATAATCAAATAATATGACCTACCGTTCTTTCTTGAGATGAGATTGACCAAATCTCGAAGGAACACGTTAAATTATTAGTTAAATACGTACATCTGCGTAGCGCAAGCTTGTTTTCATCATGAAGATGCTCGTTGCGACGCGCGAGATACTTTTGAGTCACACATACTCCGCAATTCCTAGGCAACCTCAATATCATGCGAATTCCGGAGAAAGCCAACAGTCAAAATGTTGTCGAAATATCTAGGATGTTAAAGCGTTCGGGTATCGGGATGGCGCGGTCGGTAACGTACTCGCTTCTCATCTTGAGGGTCCGGGTTCGAATCCCGGCAAAGATAGATATTTCTCAGTGGTGTCCCGATCCCTACTTGCTAGGTGCTTGGTCGAGGACACTGAGTACGCCGTCCGTCGGGTGGGACGTTAAGCTGCGGACCTCTTGACGCCTTTCGTTAAGAGCACCTTAATGTCGACGCCGGGTTTCTCCCTAACCTTCATCCTGTCCATCCTTAATGGCACAAATGGCCTTAGCTGTCGGTCGCCTCTCATAATAACTACTATATTAAAGCGCGATATCAGTGTGTTTCATCCCCTCTAACATCCTCACAAAATACCTGGTTCTACTACCATTTGGGATGAATGAGAGAATAGATTCGGGCAAATCATTTTCCAAATAATGCCAACAGTCGCGCCTGCTGGAGACTGCGCTGCGAGCATTCTTACTCGACAAATCAAAAAGAAAAGTTCATCATGAAGCCTCAGTCACCTGTGCTTGTTTCCGTCGCACTCACAACTCAAGCGATAAGGAATGCGATAAAGACGTCTCGGTCCATCTATTACGACGCTAACATTCGCCCCGACTGGGATCACGCGTTAGACGCTTAAAAGGAGTGGAACGGGTTTTTAACGAGGTGAAAAAACTGAAAAACAAAATCTAAAGAGCTACGAAACTTTATTGTAAGAGTTATCCGTGGGGCACTCGAAAACACGTCGCTGCAACTCCTCCTCAATCAAAAGAAAGCAATAAAATTTTCTGCATTATCTCTAAAACTACCTGTAGTCCTGAGAATGAAACGTACTTGAAAAAGGCAGAGTACCCGTGAGAGCACGAGGGACATGAATCACTCGCCAGCCCCAGTAATCGTGTCAGTACACAAAGTAATGCAAAGAGCTTTGCGTCTACGAAATGGATGACATGTTTCTTCGGGACAATTTGATTGCATCCGGAATCATTGAAGTTCGCATCAAGCAAAACACAAACGTAAAGGCTGCAAAGGCAACCGCGAAATAGCAGAAACGACTAGTACCAAATCATACAGAGCAGTACCATTATACATTTTTGGTGATGGTAAGGTCGGCCGCAAGAACCGTTAGTCACGCTACCTAAAGCTCATGCACTAATGTTTACTCGAGATTGTATATTGCTACATATGAGAAATAAATATAAATCAATGTATGACCAATGCACCGTTTTAAAAAATATTACATTTGGTTGACATTTGAACCATTTTTTCATGAATATTAGTAGTAGACTACTGGTGTAATTTAGCTTTCAGATTGTCCTATTCAATGCCCTAATCTCCTAAGGAAGCTAAGTACTTCAAAGAATTGTTTAGTGCTATTTGCGATCCACTCTAATTCATTATTCTGGATTAAATATATTTTATATTGGATCCAACCCCATTCATACCGTGCATAATGCCTTCTTTCCATCCTACAAGCATCTGCCTAATACTATTCCCTCTATCAAAGTCTTTAACATCATAATAACAGTTAGTTCGGATTAAATTTCGGGTTTACGAAAGCTGAATAGCCAATATGTCCACCAAAATACTCGAATATCGTCCTTTGCTTTCCAATCGTAACGTTGAAATAGTATACGAAACATCTTAAATAATGGTTGATTCAAATTTGAAAAAAAATACTTTGTACAAGAAATTAAATCAACAACTTACGGCCACTCACATCAATTCTGAAGCATGCCCTAAATATTTAAGTAACGGAATATTTCGATCAGAATCCTAAACGAATAAAATTATAAACACTCGAATGCTTTAGGTATTAACGGGGCAGATTCATCGTACTACGCACGTAAGCAGACGGCTCAGTAATAGTTTCACTCGATCCTCTTAATGGGGCGGAAAATTAACCAAAAACAACGGCATATTAGCTACTAATTAGCCGTCGGTGATCGGGTGAAGAGAGAAGCAAATCACTGCGAAGCCCACGCTGCCATTGCATTAACCGTAGCGAGGTGAAGCCACGCCAACGAATATTATTACGACGCACAACACCCGTTTTCCGAAGAGCGGGGGAGAGGGTAGCGACGAGGCCAACATGCGGAGAGGGGGATTTTAGGGTTCGGCCCCCAACGTTCGTTCGTTGGGTCCTATCCCTGGCTTGAGATACGCGCAGATCTATAAAGAAAGAGACCGATTTGGGAGGGGCGGACAGAAAAAGGACAGTGGCCCGATGGGGGAGGGCGAGTCGAAGCATGATGTATCCCTACCCCGCTGGGTCTTCCGCGTCCCTTTTAGGCTTCCCTCCTCCGCTGCAACGTGGGGCTGTATCACGTAGGAAGGTGAACACCGCTCAAACCATTTAACTTTCAAATTTTGAGTGCCGCCGGGAACGAACGTGGATGCACTCCAATCGAACAGGGCATCACCCAAACGCGCTTATTGCGTAGGGGAGGCGAGGATTTTGGTTGCTGTGGCAGCCGGCTTTTCGGGAATTAATTCGGCTAATTCCCGTCTCAGAAATTTCCGCTCCGAGAGGTATAATGGGGACGTTGAGAGACGAACTGCTCAATCTAGTTAACAGTGTAGAGCTCTCCCTATTCTATTGTTGTCTAAGGTAAAAAATCGTAAAGGAAAAAGATTGTCTCGTCTCACAACCCACTAGCCAGCATTGTTCGTACCAATTCTCTTATTTATGCTTCGCCAATATTGAATAAAAGAAGTCCTGCTAAAACTAAAGTATATTTTTCTATTTACCCACTTCGCATCAATGAAATTGAAGTATATCTGAACACACTTGGTAATAATTTATTTGACATCGAGGTCACTTGGCACTGATTATTCATTTAGCTGTCAATTTGATAGGTGAATCATTGATTTTAAGTGTCAAACTAAAACACGAATATGAGAAAAGTAACTCAATCTATCGACCCCCGACAATTCTGTCGGCTAGTCTTTATTGTCTCAATAACATTCCTCCTATATTTAGGAATTTTTACGAATACTTTCGGAAGAATACGGCGCTTAAATTGCACTGCGCAACATACCATTTGGTCATCAATGGGAGAAATAATCGCAATAATCCTGATAGCAAATTTAAAAAAATACAACCTATGTTTATCGCTAGGATTGGGATGCACGCGTGATTTAAATTTACGGTGTGTCGCAAACGTATGTCTTGAATATTTAATAGCATTTCTCAATAATTCCTTGACAGTAGGAAGAAATCTCTTAAAGATGAAAACCCCATGAAAACTAAAAGACATCAACTGGAACGCAACAATGCAATTTTCACTATTCACCTATGGATCAACTACACGGATAGAAATATTACAACTCGCAACAACTTCAGAGAAAACTTCGGACAGTAAGGCATACACATGGGGATATTCTGTACTTGCCCGTTGAGCACAACACAAGCACACTATAACCAACCTACTGTCGGCGCTTTCATTAGATGCCGAGGTAAGTGATTAGCCGCAAAGCTCGCATTTAACACGAGTGCAGAGGAGACAAAATACACCATGTGGGAGTGAAACCAATAGGTAGGTACATTTAATTTTTCCGTTCGCACACGCCCAAAATCTCCCATCTGCGCACGCCTTTCGGGTCATCCAACACCAAGGTCCTTCGTCTGCTGCGTAGTAGGCGGGGAGCGACGGTTGTATGCACGTACACCGCGTGTGTCGCATTATTTGCGAAAGAAGCCGTTTGCCCGTGAAACGGAAAGTGGAGAGTGGGCGAGCGCGGATTGCAACGCGAGGGCCCGCGACTATCTGCATCCACCGAGTCCACCACGACGACGGGGGAAATAAAAAGGAAAAAAATGTATATGCGCGGTAAAAAAAAGTATCGGACGCGCCCAGAAAACAGGTTCTCGCGAAACAATGGCGCGGGCACGCGCTTCGGGTTCATTCACACGCGACGACGAAATATTTCGACTGGCGAATGCTTCGCCGCCGACCGGCGAGTAGTGCGCAGTTGGGGCAGATGGGCACGGAGGGTCCCCGTCGCCGCCCCTCGCGAACAACCGACCTCGGCGATCTCTCGAAACATCAGAAAAGCGCCGGGAGACAAGGACTCGAATCCCAAGGGCCCCGTCCCACCGCGATTACGCCAGTCAATTTGCTCTTTGCTTCTGTTTCCACACAGCCACAAACTATCAATCAATCTCAACACAAAAGAGCTGCGAAATCCAGCTTTTTTAAAGTCTCTATCCGTTCATAATCATGCAACATAGGAGGGCATAACGTAACAAAGATCAAAATAGATTATATATTATTATTATTTTATGTACCCCGCAAGCCGCCGCTAGTGTATGGCAGAGGGTGAATACACACCAGAATAAATTTACCCAAACATGACCCAACTGCGGTCGAACAATGCACTCGTATTATGATCCCCTATCGTTCGTGGAAAAAATGACATCTTAAATCTATCTGTTCTACACTTAATCTCTCTAATTTTATTAGAATAATCTCTCCTACCGTAGTATGATGGGGGTAATAATATATGTTAAACATCATTGCTAGAGAGACTCCCTTCCAATTAATGCAAGAGCTTCAATCAGTAATTTAACCTTGGCCCCGCGAGTGATTCCCAGCCTAGCTCCTCTAATATTTTGGATACACTACTAAGTTTATGATAACAACGTTTTACAAATCTAGCTCCTCTACGCTCCACACGATCCCAACTTCGTGTACTTGCAACATATGAGTCATAAATGAGGCCTAACCAGCGACAGTTAACATTTCTTTTTGACTTTTTCATCACATTTACCGAGTACTCTTCGATTTATTCCAGTTTATTGTCAGTTGTCAACTTATTCCCCGTATGTGTTTCACCCAGGAGAGATAGTCAGTGAGGGTAAGGGTAGATAAGAGGGTTAGGGTAAATATTTATGATTTCGATACAAAATCTGATTCACGGTGAGGACAGACAGAATAAGAAGGTACGATAACTCAAAAAAAACATTCCCATAGAAACTTACAATGTGAATCGTACAAATTTTTTAATTCAAATTGCAGACCTTTTTATTTATGGGTTACCTAAAATTTCTGACTTGATGCTTTCCCTAATCCTTAGTTTCCATAAATCTTCCCAAAAGACCTTTTCAAGGAAAATATCGATGGATATATAAAAAATAAACACAGTGAATGATATAATGCAAAGAGTAAAGCTGTTGAAAAACGCATCTTAAAGTATTATAAAGACTAAACGTAGAGTAACGAAAAATAAAAAAAAACATTCATAGAAATTTTTTTATTTGAAATGATTAGCAAAATTTAAAAAAACAGACGCAATAAAATTAATCCCACGACGTATTGCAAGACTAGGAACTAGATAATAAAGATAGAAATGTTTAGGTTGGTTCTTCACACTTTCCTTTTCTAATTATTTGGCACCTCCCTCCCTTCACTAACCCCGTTTTCTGCTAAATGTCATCCGCAGTAGCATTTGGCTTTCTGGTCCTCCAATTTTGAACGGTGTTCCCCGCTTTTAGACAATATTATGAATAGTCATCGGTGCATTTAACATTTTGTAGAACTAAGGCATAGCCCTTTAATTTCGTTATTTTTTCAATTAAACGATAAAAAAATAGTGAGCCCTTCGAGCGAAGATATTTCACAAGCTCTTCTGGCCGAAAGAGCTGTGACGACATCGCCCATCACTATATTTTCACTTTTCATCAACCCCCCTCTCAATGCCGTGACATGCAACGCGTAAAATGTCTTTCCCCACCATCAAGTATTAATTTTTTTAAACAGGAGAACTCCCAATCAAGACCGTTAAACATGATTACGGATTTCTGATCTCAAAAAATGAAAACACCTATTTGATCTTAACATCTACTTCGATAAAACTCTTTCAACATAGATTAACAATAATTAGTGATTAAATTAGTAAATGTAACCCCCGAATTTTCAAAACCAGGAGAGAATATCACGGTCATAAAATAACTAAATTAAATACTCCTACAATTGCAACAAGGGCTATTATCGGTGCGCAGTTATTGTAAATGTTATTTTCTGAGAAAACATTCATAAACATTTGGACGTGGGAGCTCACCTATCGCGAGATGACTTTGAATGATCTTACACGGAATAACCTCACGATTCTGAGATAAAAGAAATTTTAAGGAAGCGCGAACTAGCAAATTATTTCTAAAAATGTCGCAGTAACTTTGTTAAGAATGTCCGATAACAACTTCCACCCCGAACGACGAGGCGAAAGGCAGTTTCAGTGGACATCACATTAAGGAGATCTTGACTACTTCGGACTAAAGAATTTACTCATATTTCTTTAACATTTAGTCCAATTAAATGTAATTACTTTGGACATTCCGGTGATAAAATTATACGATACGTATAAATGATAATTAATCACTGGGATGACGGAATATTTCTTAAGAGTAGGGAGTCAATGATAACTTCCATTTCGAACAAATGAACTGACGAAACATTTCATCCGCAAAGTACGTACGGTGATGGGTAAGGCGAAAGGGGGAGGGAGGATAGTGCATAGAGCAGAGTGTGTTAATGGAGTAGGGGGAGTCGCATGTTGCAGAATATTAGCACACCAAATTTAGTTTTAGACGCCACTCCCAACTTAACATGCACACCCACACGTTATCCTTCAAGTTTTTTTTACCGCTAGGTTAAGAAGGCGTGATTGGTGCTTCACGAGTGCGTGTGTAAACTTGAAACATTATGAGCCCGGTAGACGGTATGAGGACAAGATTGGTGGTGCCTATACTTTGGAAGGTCGAACCGGTTTCGTGACAACTTTCTATACCTCTGACCCGGAGCCTCGGAGATGCCCAGGACCCCGTTTAATTTTTACGAACGCGGGGACGCGAATAGCGCGGATTCGTCTGGTCTAAACATTTCATCTAAGGGTTATGATTTACTTCAGCCGATTCCGGAATACACTAGTAAACTGATTCACAGAAACTAGCACGCTTCGGCAAGTGAAATTTTACGAGAGATAAAAATCACTCTCGGATAAAAAAATCCCCCGGAATGGATGGCATTGGCGGAGTTCTCCTTAAAAGACTTGGATATAATATGGCCCCCGTTCTTAACCATACGTACAATAATTTCCACTGGCGTATTTCCTCCAGATCTTATAAAATCAGTGGTCATTCCAATCTGTAAAAAAGGTAGAAATGATAAGACTGGAAAACTAGAGACCACTTCTCGCTCCCAATCCTCTAAAAAATCTTACAGAAACTGGTTAGAAAATGGATGATTATATCTTTAACACTACTAACTTCAGGAGTGGTATGGCAACTGAAGTTGCACTAATGAACTTTCATTCAGAATAGATATTATGCCGTTAATCTTAATATACACACGATAGCAACAACTATTAGGGAAACTGCACCGAGTTGGAATCCGGAGCACCGTTTTGGACAGGTTTAAGCGTTATTTCTATCGTACATTCGCCCTTTCTACATATGTGTATCAGTTCAAAACTGTCACAGTGAACAAAAAATTAATACGGTCTCAGAAGAATTTGAGCTTGGGCTTATTTTATTTTTAGTGTACAGTTGGGTCCATCCAAAAACCTACCTTAACCGGTAGATTACCTAAAAAAAATAATGAATTATACCATTATAATTTTATGGTTATCTGCATTCTAAGATGAGATAGCCTTACCATGAGAATATATTAATGGCATGTTGTGAAAAGGAAACTAGAGAAAGACGAGATTCTTAGCTGAATGGTTTCATGTTAATTGGTTGAAAATAATTGATAATACTATACGTATGTATAGCATAAAATTTATTTAAAAGATAAGAGGTGAACCGAGATTTAATGTCACATTGCAGATGGCAATCTAAACAATTGTAAAAATTGTATTATCATTGAACGTGTATCTCGCTTCAAATATCTCGGTGCAACCATGGCCTATGTGTTGAAGTTGAAGGAACACATTAAGAACAGGCAGCGGCAGTCCTAGGACAATGCCTAACAAAAATGTATTTCCTTCGAAACTAATGTTCAATAATTTTTCTAAAAACCATTTACCATGCTCTTGAATCTTTTAGAATAACTTATGGCTTCATTCTATGGGTTGGTCCATATAATTGACCATCAAAACCGCTGTAAAAGCAATAAAATGGGCTCAAATTAATACATTACATAAAAAATTCGTTATCACAACTCCCACTTGTCCGCAATTTAAATATTCTTCTGTTGTATTATTTATTTATGAGCAAAGGCCGAGAAAAACGGGATTTCATTAGGTGTTTTTCCAAAGCAATGTCCGCGGCAATTAAAACTAATCTTCAACCCCATAGATGCCAAATTTTAAAGACCCTTTATTTATCTTGCCCCTAAAATCTACAGTCAACTAATTTCGCATATTGAAAGGGAAAAATTTTAATATTTTAATATAAAGTAAAAAACCATTGAAATCTAATGCGGATGATATTTGACATTTTACATGGAAATTTTCTCTTTGCACAAAATAATGGTAGTACTTGATATGCCATTGTAAGTGCACAGTTGAAACGGCAGTAATGCACGCCTTTAAATTTTGTAATAAGCAATAGTGGAGATATATGGTTACCTCAGCCTAGATATTAACCTTAGGGGGAACCTAAAGGTTCTACAATTTCTCAAAATAGCATCAATAACGTGTGTTGCTATAAAGAATAAATGAATATAATTTTTATATTGGTATTCCAGGTGGTAGACTTAATCAAAAAGCCGGGGGCAATAGTTCAAACTGAGTTCCCCGAGTATAATCTTAGGATTTCCCCGAAATAATATCATGGTTCTTTGGTACATAATTGCTAATAAATTTTAGAAAAATAATTGGGGTAACCATACATTCCCATTTTGTGGGTAAGTCCTCATTTTACAAGTAAACGTTACCTTCTGTGAACCATTATTAGCAGTCACGTAGATTTCCGCAATTTGCCAATTTGAAGTCAAATTAATAAATTTCTTGTAATGATATTCAATTACATATAATTCTTATCTAATTGTAGCCGAAATCATTTAAGTAAAACCAGCGATAAGCAACGTAGGATACATAGGCTGCGCAACTCTATTTATAGTTTTACGAAAATAGGTATATTATATCCGACAACGTTGTGCAGTTATGTTATGTTTTTCGTTTATAAAAAAAAATAAAAATAATCTACAGGTCGGGTATGGTACCTCTTCTTTATCGCATGAGGGCAATTTCAGTTTTTAAGGCCTCGTCCTCATTCCAGAATAGCAAAATACGGCTGCTACAAGCAAAACCAAGAGATCATACGCAAGAAGCGAATTTTTCGATTAGTCCCTTGAAAATAAATCTAATGAATACGTAAATAAACTCAACATGAGAAAAAATTATCATTTCCTACCACTATGGCTAAAAAATATTTTAAAATAGATAAATACAATTATGTGAATGCATGTGTGATTAAATCTAGGACAGTGACTGTTATGGAGGAAATACGAATCTGGTATCTCAAAGAATCACCGATAAGCAAATTGATTTCCACCGAGAAGGAAAGAGAACAAAATAAAACTGACGCAGTGGATCTATCCGTGTTTAGTATGTATTAGAATGTCGACAGCGGAAAGGCCATTCCTCTTTAAGAATGGAGTTCGTTGTTTTAGGCAAGGTTTTCTTTCAACATCAAGTGACAGACCTTGTTCAGTTGTTTATGTTGAATACTATTAAGAAGCCATTTGGTACGTATGGCCCACTAGTCCGCGGGGAAGTGACAGGAAGTCGCTTAATCCAAAGAATATTAATAACTGAGTCATCCGAGGGCTTACGGTTCCAACTGGATAACATCGGGGGGTTCGATGCTGACACTAACGCTGACGAAGAAAACATGGCTCTGATGACTTTATTTAGACTGATAAGTTGGAAGGCGGACTAAAATTACATGCGTATCAGTAAAGGAAATTCAGGTTAAAACGTGAATCACACTCGACCATTTTGCCATTCGAATAAGCTTAAATTACGTTTGTGACGACATAGCAATTATTTTGTAGATTAGATTGCAGTAAGGAAATCAGGAATTGATCAATTTCGCTGGATACCATTTTCCAAAAAAATATTTCCAAGGTTTTCTCAACCGAAAGATGCGTCATGTTTTGTTTATTTTCTCCCCCACGCCCATACGTACCGCTTTTCTCCATCCCATCCAATCCATCAGCGCGATGCAGTTGATAGATTCGAATCATATGACTTTGATTCTGATAATGGGAGGAATATTCTAGCCCCACATTATTTGGCAGAAGAGACCACAGAGAAAAGCTAAAGGAAATTTACAGGACAAACCTTACGGCAACAGACATCAAGAATCATTCTGCATTCACGCTATGCAGAAAACGATAGACAAAACAATTTAAGTTAAATGAACAAAAAATTATACCTGATGGACCTCGTATATTTTCTAACAAAATCGACGGCCGACTTAACCAGTAATAAAAGATGAAGAGGGGATTGTTTCAGCCAAGTGAATGCGCCCATTTATGAACGGTCGTGGAATTATGACGAAAATAAGAAAGAACACGCGAGGGACATCTGTGGAAGCAGTCTTTATAGCAATAAATGCAGAAAGTATTTAAAAAAATCATTCGCCTTGACCGGGACAAGAGCTCGGATCCCTAGATTTGGACCCTAGACCGAGGACTTTAAAACTAATGAAGCTACCCGAAGCGTTCCTGACACCCTGACCCAGGTTCGGGTCGCAGTCACGGTGAATACTTTTTTCCCCTGAAATACTATATTCCTGCATTTCGGCGCATATCTGTAGATGACTTCGATCAATCAAAGGCCGCGGAATCCCGCAGCAGTTTTTTTTTTTTTACTTTGAAGCAACTACTGTCTCCGTCGTATTTTAACCATTCATATCCACCACCGAGAAATGCACATGTTCTCTTTCACGAGAAATATGAGATTTAGGCCCTCCTCAAAGCCTTGATGAAATCATCAAGAGGCGGAAATGCACGCACCTGTTGCACTTCTTAGCTTCGTGAACTTCCGTCCAGAAAACAATAAATGTTGCATCCAAAACTGGAAGGTGAACGGCAGTAGGGACTAGGCGAAAAATAAACTATTTTCGATATTATTCACGAGCGACACATCCAAGCACACGTCGAACTCGCAGCACTAAACACACGAAACGCATTAAGTTAAATATCATCAGAGAAAATTATAAATTAAAGAGTGACTCTCAAGAGTTCAGTTCAAAAAAATGCTCAGAATCTGGATAATTTGCTGTCGACGTTATCAGAGAAATGAACTACTAAGTATGTCGCGATTCATGGACTTTTTCTTGCGGTGCACGGAGGAACATTTATGGGTTTCGGGTTCAGGAAAAATTGATAGTGACGGAATAATGCCGAAGGTGCAGGAACGTGAAACGAAGATGGTAGTTGAATGCGCGAGTTTGGAAAGCTGCCAGGAGGTAAGGCAATCGAAGGGTCAAGGCTAAAAATTCAACCGCTCCGCTTATTAAATGGGATGTTGCTCCTACAAGATTCGATGAAGACACACTTTATGCATGCGTCAAGCTCATTATAAAAAAAGGTGATATACCATTGAGGTGGAGGTTAACAATTTAAAAAAACACCTAAGTGTGAATAAATATCGGTGAGCGTTCGAGCTTTAATTCCTACACAATGCAGACAGGCAATGAATTTACGACGCAAAAGTACCGAGACCTTGACTCTTTGTTCTGCTTCTGAAAATTCTCCGGCATTGCAGGGTGAAAATGATACTTGCGTCGGTTTACATCCAAACGCATAACCGCATGCTCACAGTGTTTCTCAATATTAATTGTTCCCCAACAGTAACCTACGAGACCGGACACATTTTTTATCACAGCCTACCGTTAAATAAAGGCACTTGCAATGTGAAATAAAAACTCGCACGTGACATGTGGCTTCCCCGACGTAATTTCATTCGTACGATATGAGGCTCTTTTGAAACAAATCCAATTCCATATTCTAACAGATCTCTTGCGCCCAAAAAAAGTAAAACAATAAGCGATTTAAGAATTTTCCCTCAGAATATTGTAATGAAAAGGAGATTATGAACTACACACCCATGATCACGAAGCATTAAGAAGCGACTAACACCATATTCAGGAATGGTTTAATCAAAGGGGAATTTAGTAGCAAGCTAAAATTGTACGGTAACATACATCTTCCAATTAAAGGGAAAAAGAAAACGTCTTTACTTGATATATCAAAAACGTTCAAATGAGCGTTTTCGACATTGTAAAATGACTGAACGTCACCAACACCTTGTACCTCACATGGAAAAAAACGCTCGTTGACGCTCAGTTCTGCCTCGACGAAGAGTAGGATATTATAGCGACGAAAAAGTAAGAGATGGAGACATTCTGAACCTATTACTCTAGATTCCATACCAAATGAAAGGCGAGAATTTGGAATCCAGGGCAGAAAACATTGACTCAAGAATTGATTAAAATGGAGGGAAATTCCGCGTGGTTCGTGAGTAACTGCTATTAAAAACAAAGCGTCAGAGGAATAACAAAAATAACGGGATGAAAGTCTCTGGATCAAGGATATCCTAAGCTAAAACGAACAGAAAATCTCTGGGGCCATTCCGACGATTTTAGTTGCGAAACCGAGGAAATAATCCAACCTCCGCACTGTAACGTCCGTTATGACGATTAACGTCGAATGAAGAGCGAAGGACGGTCGAGAAATCAAGGATTCGTCGTTCCCTTAAAAAACGCAGGACCATAGTTGTATACACAGTTGGAAACAGCAGCACGTTGAAACTATTTCAATCCGTTTTTCAGCATTTTCCCTTGGTAAATGAAATAAACCACTCTGCCACACGCATTCGGGAGTGGCGAGCATAGAATCACGTGGATGCCAACGTGAAATTTCGGTTTCTAAATTCTTTAGGGAACTCTGCCCTTGCACGACTTATTGGACCATGCTGCCGTTCTCATTCCGCGATGCGGTGTTGCATACCAACCGAAGAGGAACAGATCGAGTAATCGAATCACAAATTGACATCAATTTGCAGTCAGGAGAGGAAATCATCCTAAGGTGCATCAACCGTCGCAGACTAAGGCAAAATTGAAATTTTCCTCTACGACGCCGAAGGAGTAGAGATGAAAACAGCCTAAGAAATGCCTCTTCGGTAGAAATATACTGAGTTTATACATAAATTTTAAGACTTTAGTATCTACTATATACAAAACTGCTTGAAGAACTTCTAAGCACCATGTTCATGGAGCAAATCATGGCAAAAATCCTGTAAAGTCTTTTCTTTTTTAGCATGCGGAAATTATGCACAATACAGTATTATCTATTAGCAGATACATACACATTGTGCCATCTAGTAGTTTTCTTCAAGCTATCATGAGAACACACACACAAACATCGAATGACACAAGAGGAAAACTGCAGCTTCCGCTAGATTGCCTATTTAATTAGTTTGACTGTAATGATAAAGCCCTTTCCTCCTCTCAGAAAGTGAATTGTTTCTTAAATTTGCCGAGGGCAAGAACTAAAATGTAAAAATGTATTACACAGCGATTCTTATCAAAGCGATCGTTTTCTGATTGCATGGCTCTTATCACTTAACGAGTTTGTCTATTCTGTGGTCAATACTGCGGACAAAGCGGACTACCATTAGAATTATGGGAGAAAACAATTAATAGATGTATTTTTTGTAACGCTCATTACATTTTTGGACAAAATAGACCTGAAAACTCCCGAAACTATCAGATGCGGACGATTTCATAACTTTACCTAATTTTTTATTTGCCTTCGACTACTTATCGAATTCAATGATGCGACTCAGCCAGAAGGAATCATGAGAGATGGCCAAGTTTTCTATGAATTTCATTCTCCTAATTTCATCACGACTTAAGAAACTACTGTCCAAAGTAACTTGTGACGAAAAACTAAGAGGGAGTTCGGTGCTCCACAAAGCAGGTACCAAATTAGGCAGAAGTAGGGAACATAGACGAGGGCTGAAGCCTTAAAAATTGGTGTATCGCCACGCGACCCACACCGCAGAGAAGAGAAATGAGCGTTCGGAAAAAATAAAGGAGACCAAGGCTATGAGGACGACGCACTTTGGAGCTGGCGTTACGAAATCTCTCATCCTACCTGGACGTCTGTATCTTTCACATCGGAAACCACTGAGCGACGCTTTTGAAGCCAATCCGAAGAATAGACATGGATTGCGATGGCCATGTCACTAACCGTGAGGCAATGCTACATGGTTTGAAGTCATCGTATGATTCCATCCAGCCTCAAAATAATACAGTAGGCGCAACCATCAATTATTATGTCAGCATTCTCCCATCAATTCGTAATTGCGAAAGATAAATACAATTTTCAACCTAGGTAAACATTGGCAATTCCAAGACGATCGTGATAACTTGAAGGCATTTATCACAGAATAACCATTGGTCATTAAGTCTTTGATTTTGATCAACAGTTGGAGACCTCCATGATGTCTCAAATTAGCATCAATGCTTATTACTAGGCAAGTGTTTCCGGTTAATGTGCCAAAGATTAAAATTAATTAATCAGGTTAAATGAACTGGGAAATTAAAAACAAAAAGAACAGGGAAATCATTGACATTGATCATTAATAACTAGAATTACGAAGCAACAATTTCAGAGAGTAAAAACCATTCGCCTTGACCGGGATTCGAACCCGGATTCCTCGATATCCGGCCGAGTGCTTTAGCCAATTAAGCTACCGATTAAGCGTCCTCTTACACTCTGAAATTAAATCCGGGTTCGAATCCCGGTCAAGGCGAATGATTTTTACTCTCTGAAATTGTTGCATTGTAATGCACACGTAGCGGATGACTCCGTTAAAAGTTACTGTTGCGGCATCTCCCGCAATTTCTTTGAAATTTAGAATTATGAATATGTAATAAGTACTAAATTGTAAAAAATTGATTGTTAATTTCATCTGTACAGAATATGCTGGGAATTGTTTTAATCACCATGAAATTTAATCGTACATCGAAAATTTAAATTACACCGAAATATCTAATCAGAATTCGACTAATGTTTCAATTATTAATAAAAATGTACACAGAAACGAAATGATCGCAGTTTTTGCTTCGTAATTTTAAGTATTGTAATAAACACTACAATATACTATATTTTACAATTTTACTTCATTCTGGTATTATTTTGCAAACCATATGAGAAAGCTAAAAGTATCTAAATCACTAATTTTTATCCATTATGGATGGATATTCTGGGAAACTTTCCACCAGTCTATTTCATGTCATTCGATAACAAAGACGTAGTTCTGAATACACATAACGAAAATTAGTCTTCTTTTTCACTAGACTTAGTTGTTCTTTGGGAATTTGAAATATAATTACTAGATTATTAAAGACTTGAAATTTTTATGAAAATTCATTGCCGTCCTAGACATCAATCTTATTTATCAATACCCAAACCATAAAAATCAACTCAAGGTTGGTTTGATAATGTGACAGTAGAGCTCACCTAATACTAACCCCATTGCCGCATGATATTCATACATCAAGGCATAGGGTACCATGTCTTTTATCCGTGCCGCCAGTGGTTTCCCAGGGGTATATGGTACCCGAAACACAGCTTGAATAAAACTGAAAGTGACTGGAGGCGTCCCAGGGAATCGAACCCGGCTCTTCTGGTAGTTGCTCATCCATCCACCAGACTACCATCATTTGCCCATTCATCAACAGCACATCCAAGATTTCTCAAATAGGTATGGTGAGTGATATCCACTTTATGTTTCATGGATCGGCAAATATCTTAAAAATTAAGAAGATGCTATGAATACAACCATCGAAAAGCCGTTTGAACTGGAATTCGACAGCATGTGCATAGCTTATTCGTACTACAACCATCACAGAGTAGGCGCCAAAATAAATTCAAGAAATTTATGAATACTCAATCTGTGAGTAATCCCCAGAGACTAAGAGAAAACATTAAAAATTAATTGATTTCCACAAAAATCGTACAAGATAAAGTGAATTTGTGTGAATTCACAGTTTTTCGACAAACATACTTGAAAATCTTCATAAAACCTATTAGAATACTCCAGATAAACTAATTAATAAGCCGTTATGCTCTAAATATTTTCTATATAAGACTTCAGTATGGTTTGACCTTTATAAGAACACAGCATGTCACCGCATTAAAAGGCACCTATTTGAATATTCATAAGGAAGGGAAACGCGGGCAATGAATGCTCGTCATCATCACATCAGTGCGCCTTTTAAATATTCCGTTGGCAGCAGTGGCATATCTAGGTATGGTGATAGTTAGCCTATTGCACGCTAATCTTAGGAGGCAATCCCACCCGTGCCGAGCAGGATATGCAATGCAAACTCTCAACTCTTGCATCATTTACGTCGATAGGAAAATGCCTATTTACGATTGAGGCAGACGTGACATGATTGCTCAATGTCTAGTCCCTGAGTTTTGGATCGAAAATCATTTGAAAAGTCACCTGTTTCTGTTTGTGAAAATAAAGATCTTAGATCGACTTCAAGTTGGAGCATTAGATATTTAAGAGTCCCTCTTCATCAAAAGAATTCTCCGCGGCTTCAAATAACATTCGACAGAATATATCTTTTAATTATTAATATACATATACAGAATTCTAACAGATTTCTATTTAGAATCGAATGCGAGGTATTCAATAAGCCTGAACTGATTGTAGGCTTGGGCACACTTCGTTACAAATGAATTCATTGGCATTGAAATTATAGTTTTAGTTCATCTTACGCCTGAGATCCTTTCGTACTGCTGACATTGTCTAAGAAAAAAACATGAAATCACATAAAAAATACAATATCCAAGACCGATTCGGAATTTTAACACGAGGCTGCAACCTTTAAGTGACGAATGCGGCGCTCATTGGGCGACTCAGGTCGGCGAGCGTGCTCCGTGATTGAAAGCACGCATCCGCTACCAATGAATCAGTCCCCGGGGGGAAGGGGAAATTGCACTCATTGAATAACGAAGCAGTTCGGGATATGATTGCACTCTTCCCGCACAGAAACTGCCCAAGGGCCACGTTGAATATGTATATCCATCCGCACACAGGAAAAAATACGCGTTTGCACTTTCGAGGGCTAACAGTACATACGTAAAGCATCTTCAAAGAATGGTTGGGAGAATTGCCGAAGTAAGAAATTTTAGATGTCGGTAATTACCACGGATCTGGTTACTCAGAAAGGTACTATTCTCGCCGACTAATCTAACTGTCCGCCTATAATTAGAATTCCTCCTTTGGACAAAAACGTGTTTCTCCCTAAAACATTCTGAAAGACTTTTGATGATACAATAACCGGCCATGTGTCTCGATCAATCGAACGACAAAACCAAATACTATACTTGTAAATTCAAGCAATTTCCTTATGGCAAATCTCCCTCGCGTTAGTGTTTAATTTCCACTTGAGCGGGCTCTTTGGATGTATTTCCTTCCGGATTATCGTTTCTTTAATACGTACATTCCAAAGTTTTGTACCTCATAGCGAATCCGGTAGTACAGCATACATGGGAGAGCTTGTGCCGAATGTGCTGTAAGGAATTTTGGGCAGTTATTCTCTACTCTTCATTGCTTATACATAAACTGTGGGCACCATTACAACATGAATTTCTACCGTAGCTCCATATAAAAGCGAGTACTTCAGTTAAAACAATAGCTATGGAGAAGAGCGTTCGAGGTCAGAGTAACATCCACTCTTGCAATCGCCGTGTATGACTACGACGCACAAACCGTAGAGTTATTAATAGCTCCATGGCTCACAAACAGACTGTATAGAAGGAGTCGGCATTTGTCTGACGCAAATGCGACATAACCCAACAACGAAGAACGCTACATTAATAATGGATTGCAGCGTCACTAAGTCCGCTTCAAGGGATATTACATGCAAATATGCACAACGAGTGCACGATCAAGCATTCAGAATTCTCGCAGAATGCCAAGGAAAGTCCCTTTCCATCCACACATTTATATACGGTTTTTTTTTAAACTAGTGCAACTTGCAAAGCAACAGTTCCAATGATCCCAATACTGTTCACCCTTTTCTTCGATATTTATTCATATTGTAAAAATTAAATGGCTGGCTCCATAAAGCAATCCCTATTTCCAAACCTGTACAGACTATGCTTTCCCAGACAAAGAACCAAACTAGTAAAGAACAAACACTTCAGTTAGATAAAGGGATGCCTAACACCATAGGTTGAACTAGGAGCCCTCACACGACAGTCTAAATGATACAAGGCCACGCCATTATTCACTTACATCCCTTCTTGAAGTACATTATTTACTATTTCAGGAATTACCTCATTTCTCTACGGCCCCGAAAGGGTGGTTATGTGGCTGATATGATCCAAGACACCCAATACCTTTTGTCTCCTACAACTCTTCAACGTATTCCCTCTTGGTCATTCGGACATGTACATGTCGCACATACCCATCGATCTCCACAGTTACCGTAGCTTTTACAACTCCCGAGTAACATATTAATGCAAATGCAGTGTCGCGAGGTACGTACGAGGTACCCTCGTATAAGATACAAAAATTACATTCTATGTATAAATTCAGTCTACGCGCTCCCCATTATTGTGGCTGTACAAGTTGGATGCGGCCATCGTTCGTCGTATGAAACCGACCAAACGGGACACTCGAAAGAACAACGATGCAGAGGGAAATCATAAGAATTTCTTGGCCCGTATAATTTCATCGAGCTTCTGGCGGAGGCACGCCCTGCCCGAACCCAATCTGTTTCGTGACTGCCCACGCGACCCGCAGCCGCCCAATTTATGTCACCGATGGCCAATATGGCCGGTGCGCACATATTAATATTAAGCGAGTAAGGTCCGTGAGGACCCGTCGGCCAGATTAAGTTCGGACGGGACGTACCACCACGTCACGTCTTGTGACCGTATCTCATTTATTAACCTGAAGTACAAGGCCACTAGGTCCAGAATCATTGAGAACATAAAACCATTGCCTTTTCGTAGAGCATTGGTATATAGTAATCTAGGTACAATTTCAATTTTAAATAGCTTAAATGACAAGAGTAATGCTTTGTTGAACCATACAAAGCCGCGTATCTCCGCTGAATTAATTGGCATTTATGAGTAGATTCGTGGTGCCATGCGAAAAAATTGTCGAGTCTAAACACCACGGGCAAAACAGACTGAACTGAGGCGAAAACAAACAACGACAAATCAAATGAGGCAAATTGAGACATTTCTAGACACACGGCAACTCTGGTGAAGCACTTCCTATTCCCATCAATCCTTTGCGCTGAAAACAACATAATTTTCTTTCAGTCACGGAAAAAATAGGTTTAAACAGACTTAAAGAATCTCTCGTTACAAAAATATAGCCGTCATGAAGTTAGCTTAAATTTCAACTCTCCTCCACCCATTTCTCCAATGACGTTTCTGTGATAAAAAGTTGAGACCACAGAACATTCACCATTATCTTTGTCGACCATTGATCTTCTCCGACGTGACGGATTGAGAATTGGAATAGCCCCCACAACATAGGAAAGAGGATCACGAATTTGAAACAATCCATAATGTACGGCATCAGGAAACATTTAAATCGAGGTTTTACATACTACTGGAGGACGTGCCCTAAAAATTAGGAAGATTTTATCCCTAAGCCCGACGGAAAACGCATTACGTTCGTGACTTTGAGAGGATGACAGAGTATGACAGACTGATTGGCTGAAAAATTACAAAGATGAAATGAAAAATCCCAGCAATACTTTCAGACCAGGGTTGGAAAATTTTGGAGAATAATTGAAGCCAAATGGAAAATTTTGAAATATTTCGCAGCAGGTAGGTTCATTGCGGGCGTTAAACTGAGCAGTCGAACTCTAACTAACACTTGCCAATTTGACCACAAGCAATAAATGAAAACTGAATATTTCTCGGGCAAAAGGTACCGCACAAAATAAATTAATTGGTTTCAGAAATTATAGAAAGCAAGTGAGACGGTGGTGTCGGGCACACTCGGAGAGCGATCTAATTTCTTCCCCACTGTCCCCTTCTTAAGCCCAAGCCCTTCCCGTGCCCAAGGAAACGAAAACTTATCCAGAGGAACATCCAAACCAATACGCTACAGCTTCACACCATTGAAGTGTTAACGCATCGTAATTGTGCTTTTTTACGCTGTGTTTTTCTAATACCGTTTTTATCGATGAAAGTTTCACAAAATGAATGAAGATGATGAAAAATTCGCACTGCGAAATTACATAAATGTAAATAAAATCATGAAAAACGGCAATTATTCATGAGAAGCTTATCAGTACCGAAATACTTTACGATTTCCTTGTATGCCTACATTGTTAATTACTTCATACGAATCAAAATACAACACTCAAACCAATATGCAAAACCCACGACATCACGACAAATCACAAAATCACTGAGAGCTTATGAAAATGTGCACATCGGTTCATCTAAGTATGACTTGCCTAATTAAATGAACTGAAATGAATATCAATTACCTGATTAAGAAAGGGTAAAAGAACAATTGATATGCCTGGAATATAAAACGTTTACGTTTAAAATTCCGACTTCGGAAATAAGAATATGAGAAAAAGACTTTACTAGCTTATTTTTTGTTTAGAGTACCATTTCGACGTACGAAAATGCAAATGAGTATTCAGTTTTACGGCAAGTGAAAAATAATCGGATTCACATCCCATTCTAATGGACCTGATGCGTCCGATTTAAGTCATTTCAACTTCAACAATAGATCATGTGTCAAAATATTTGGGAATTCTAAACAAATAGTGAGGTGATCACATTCAGAACCCATAATCTATAGGTGATCATCCATTGCGTTCCAGAAATTTACGTTTTCCATAATATCATCGCTATCAGATATTCTACAACAAAGCTTACTTTGAATAGATTGTGACACAAAAATTCGAACCAGTGGCCTCTGGATTACCATGTGAGTACGTTACCTCACGACCACCAGGCCAGGTTAATTCATGGAATCAGAGATTAAATATTTTAGTAATTGATAATAGTTGAAGTTCAATTAACGATTAGTAATTTCAACTGTAATTAATAATGAATTGTAATTTGACGTTTAATTAGTACTTAATAGTAATTTGAATAATTTTCTATCTGAATCATTCAGTAACATTCCCTTAAAAATATATATTAGGTTAGTTAATCATTGTGAGATAAAACATGGAACCGCTTGACAGCTACGCTTAATGTAAACCACGAATTGACGCAAAATACAAATTACAATTCTCCTGTTAGTTTCTACTATTCCTCTTGTCTGATTGAGAGTCGAATTCGACGAAAACTTGTCAAAATAATTATTTTTCATTCATAAACTATCACACACTACTTGGAAAGTGCATAGGCCCACCCACGAAGCCACTTAACCCTGCTCGGGCGTGAGTGGCCCGGCTGATAGCAATTTTATGCTAATGAACATATTTCACGCGATTCAAACCTTATTAAGTGGAACGACTAGGGTAGCATTTCCCAATCCAATTAAGTGGAGCGTGTAGGGCAATATCTTCCACGTCGAGGAATTGGGTTCTACTCCGGGAAAGCAAGGATCTTTCGATGAAAATTCAATCCCTTGCAGCCGTGAGCGCATCGAGTGCACTCTACCGTCCGCATGAATTAAATCTGGTCCCAACCGACGCCTCTCATTTAAAGGAGGCTTATGTTAAATCCGGATTTCCTCTCCCAGCTCAACCTCCACACCCCTCCCCCCTTTATCCATACCGCGTCCTGGCTGCCAACTACCATGTCGTGTCGAATGTGAAAAAAATACTCGGGACGCTTCACGCCTCTCCCATCTCCCGGGATTCTTTACTTTAAAAAGTGAATATTTTGCTCCTCACATTTAACGCCACCCACCATCGATCCTGAAACACAACGTAATCGCCCGATACAGTATGCGCCATTCGCGCCAAGCCGTAAGAATGAAAATTACCGCAGCCTTGGACAAGATCTGCTTTTTAACGGATGCGAACTGCGTGGGTGGACTGCGCAAAGACGGATTTCAGAAGAATTTAACAATACGCAGTTGTCAAAGATAAAGTAATTTTTCGGAATGCGGTTCTCATGCCACAGAACCTGGAAGACGTTTAAATAAATTCAATATTAACTCTCAATGAATATTATGAAAACATGGAGGTTTCCCGTCGCGGCCGGAACAATTGAATGTCAAGGTTGAAGTATACCCGCGGGTTTTATCACTCAGTGCATGCATAAACCTCATGCCTGCCTCTCTTCTCTGCGGAGCTCGGATCTTGGGACTGAATGAAGTCACCCGCTTTTGCAAAAGGTATCACTTATTACGTTAAAGCAACGGGGAAAGATTTGCCATTTATTAAACAATGAAGAGTACAGCAGTGACCAGATGCGATGATGACCCGTGACCTCGCCACAAAGTATGAAATACTGAAACCATTTCCTCCACTTCTGCAATCCTAATAGCTCTCTCCCTCTTCTGCCTTGAGACTTAAAAAAAAATTAGATCTAGGAACGATATCGAGACATCCGACTTAAGCAGGAAATAGTGTTTGACCGAATCTTTTTTGCGAATGTAAATGACCATAAAGGCCATTTTATGTATTCCATATAAGCCAACGACTTCGCATTCCGCGGATCCGGATTAATTTAAACGTGGCTCGGGCAAGGGTATTTGGAAATATGTGCTCACATTGCGAATAACCGTCAGATCCATTAATAGGCGCGGTAAATATTCCCGTATTTCCTGTGAGCCCGTTCACTCAGAGAGGCTCACTGCCTCGGGAGGAAATTAATCCAGGACGAAAAACTTCCTGACCACACATTATAAAGAAATAATCTTCATTTCCTGAGTTCTTCAAGAACTCCACATACAACGACTTTTTTTTATCGGTCCCACTAACCTTCAAGTCGTTGCAAAATAGGACACCAAAGGAAATGCGAGAACGCATTAATTGACTAAAAATAACTTAAGGATCAGCTCCACAATTTCTTTCCATTAAAAAGTCATTACAGTTATTGTTCTTCATCAGATTCATCTCACCGTTAATCCAGGAAAAAATATAAGTCACAAAATACAATCGAATAAATTTGCAGGTATCTTTTTGGGGAATAATGAGTCGCTGAAGCCTCATCGTTTCACAATTCTCTCGTGAAAGAGAACCTTAGCAAAAAGGTAAAAAAAAACATGGAATCAAGTTAAGAAAGGTTTTAAAAATCAGAGAAGACGGTGGTAATCAATTCCGAGAAAGGAAATGGAATGGGGTCTGATATTTAATTAAATCGATTTGATCATCACGACTCGGGGGTTTGACGCACGACGGGGCAGATGAAACGTCGTTCTTAATTTTAAATTTACAAAATCAACTGTTACTTGTACTAATTCGCCACAAAGAGCATGCTTGAAATAAACTCATTTTGACCACCGGCCATTTTAAAGTATGTAAGTCGATATAAGTACGTGACAATGGATAAATTTGTGAAATAATTACAACTCAAATTAAAGCTGCAGTTATGTGTTGGTGGGTCTGTCCAAATACACTTAAACTGACTTCATTTAATTGAAAACAACAATTATAAGATACGTACACAGCGAGAACTCAGAGACAGTATAAACTGAATATAAGACGCAAATGATCGCAGGCTTAAAAAGTTCTCTTTAATTCAATATAGTTGGAGGCCAGACGAAGTGACGTAATAAACTCCCCCGTGACATTTTAACGCGAGCGCCCAGTCGAGCCACTCACGTACGAAGTGTCTTTTTAGCCAACACAATGGGTAAAAAATTTCGATTTTGCAAAAAAATAATGTCTTTTGAAATCTAGTCCGACCCAGATTTGGGTGCATTGATATAGTACGTAGCGCTTCTTAGCCATGTCGAAGTGATGTTTGGGAATACTTTCCGCTCTTTTTTAAGCAAATATGCAGAAACGCATTTGGGAGCTTTTAGCTAATAGTCACGTTATTCCCCTAGTCTCAGCTGGCTATGTACCAAATGTTCTCAATTAAATAACAGAGAAGATGTCAGTGGGGAGCTCAACATTTTGTTAATTATGGCGGATATGAATATTAAATTGTGAAATTTAGGAATGCCTATCTTAAATCTTATATTTTTTAAAGCACAATTACAAAAGCTAAATACACCATAAAATTTTCTAGTTAGACAGTTCATGCTATTTTAAAAGTTACCTGGACCAACAATTCCAATTCCATTACTTCTTTTTCGGATGAATACACTTATGCTTCCATGGAAAAACGTGTTAAATGTATCAGTAAAAACCTAGCGAAATGGCGTGAGACTTAACATAAATGAAGGATCTGAACATTTTCATTTGGTATCATTAATTTTTTTCTAGAGTCAGCAAATAATAAAGTGTCAGACCATAAATTATTGATGCATTTTTCAAAAGTTCTTTCTATTTACCATATAAGGAGCAATAATATGGAAAAAGATCGAACGTTCACCTCTTCATTGAACCTCCTTCCACGGGGTTCTCTCAATACAGAAATTAATTACGTCCCTTCCTAGTTTTTAACTAGATACCATGCAGTTTTCACGCTATAGTATATCACATATAGCGATTAGAACCACGAGTCTACACATCACGTTCGATCAACTACGACAAGGAATGAAAACCATACCTTTCATATGGGAGGATTAAACCCCTAATGTATGGTACATCAGCAATAAGTTGATTTATACATAAGTGAAAAGCTTTGGTCTATTATACTTGCTATATTGTTGGAAAGTGAATGTTTTCAAGTGAAGGAGTCAAAACAATACTTCGTGGCGGATTTCGCTCGAAGTTGAGCGGAGTGTCTAGGAGCCAATACGGAAATTCAAATTTGAATGCGTCCCTAAGGGAAGAGGCTAAATTTGATTTCTCATTAATAATTTATAACTTCGTTCCGCATTAATAATAACTCACACATTCGGACGCAACGTACGAGGCAATCTTGCTGGTCGTGGTGGCCGAAACACCTTCAGCCAAACAGCGTGCGCGCATCATCGAATTTTAACGAGGCCTCCGAACTACTAATCGCAGAGCGATCGTGATTGCATCTCCCTATGACGATTCCCCGCGCCTGTGTTCGAAACTCAAGGCAACGAGGTTTAGGTGACTGTAAATCTGGAAGTGGATTCTGAACGTGCCGAAGCCGACCAGAGCTGTGCGACATTTAACATCTTAGTGCGACGCACGAGCGACTATGCTTTCTTATTAGGTTACTTTGATGACAGTTATGCAGAATGCCTATTTTCAACGCCCTCTACTCGGCTCCAAACACAATTATAGCAATTTATCGTATCGAGATTACTCTAAAAATTCATCATCATTAGTCGCAGTCTTTTTTAAAAAAAGTGAATACGTAAGATTTCGGGGTAATGCTGATTTGTACCACATCAATGTGGATGTATAGAAGTGTATTTTATTTACATATTCACATGTCCAGTGTTCGCCTTTTATGTGTTTTCCTATCCCCTTTCCTTATACCTATTTCTATGTTTGAATATCTAGAAATATTAAATATATATTTAACTTAGACAGCAACACACAGCACGAGAACACATAAAAAGAACACTCACAATAATATCTTGATAATTTCGACGGACTCGAACTCCGTCTTCTTCGGAAGAGTCATATCTTATCTTCCGAAGAAGACGGAGTTCGAGTCCGTCGAAATTATCAAGATACTATTGTGAGTGTTCTTTTTATGTGTTCTCGTGCTGTGTGTTGCTGTCTAAGTTTTTTATCCAACACTTCCGTGTTACTTCGAAGAAATCATCTATATATATATATATATATATATATATATATATATATATATATATATATATATCTATTGTGAAATGTTGGTCAATAACCGCAAATTAACCATCAGAGAAATAGCGGAGGACTTGAACATTGCCTATGGATCCGCCCAAGACATTGTGGTTAATGATTTGGGTTTCCGTCGTGTAGCAGCAAAGTTGGTGCCAAAAGACCTCAATTTCATGCAAAAAAGAGACCGTCGCAAAAGACATGATTTGCGAGGCTGAATCCGATCCCACACTCATCAAAAGGATCATTACTGGAGACGAGACGTGGGTTTATGAGTACGACACGCAATCCAGACATCAGGCAAGTGAATGGCGTTCACCAAATGAGCCGAGACCAAAAAAACCACGTCGTTTTCAGTCAAAAAAGAAGGCAATGCTGACAGTTTTCATGGATTACAACGGTGTAGTGCATCATGAATTTTTGCCAGAAGGCCAGACAGTAAACAAAGAGTATTATTTGGGCGTTATGAGACGTTTGCGTGAAGCAATTCGCCGAAAGAGACCAGAAATCGTCGCACAGTGCTATCATTATTCGTAATTTTTTGACGAAAAATGCAACAAATACCATCCAACAGCCACCGAATTCACCTGATTTGGCTCCCTGTGACTTCTTTCTGTTCAATCGAGTTAAAAAACCATTACGGGGAACGCGTTTTAGCAGCCGAGAGGAAGTAATGGAAAAATCGCAGGAAGCACTGATGGACATACCGAAAACCGAATATAAAAAATGTTTCGAGGATTGGATCAAGCGCTGGCATAAGTGTGTTGCAGTCGATGGGGATTACTTTGAAGGGGACAATATAGATTTAGATGAATAAACTTGTATTTTTAATTTTCTGAATAAATTCCGGGAACTTTTTGATCAAGGTAGTATATATATAATTTTTATATTTACACATAATGATGATGTCGATATCTTTAATTTGTGGGTCGAATCAATTGGAAATCATAATATCGCAAAGTTTATGTATTCATATTTACGAAAATTAAGACATCACATTCCTTGAGGATCGATATTTTACATCTAGGTCGATGTCTCGATGCGCAATATCGCACGGGCCTTCACTCTTCCATCGCGCAGACGGACACGCGAACTCCCCTGAAACACAAGCGCCGTCGTCCCTCGACCCATTGTTCACCCAGCCGACAGTAAAAGCGTGGCCCGTCGTCGCCCGCCGCGCCGTTCCGGGGCGACGGAATCCCTCGCCGTGAATGTAGGTCAGGCCGAGAGCGCGCGAACACACACACATACACACCTGATCCGAGTTCCAACGCGATTTTTTGGCGATACAGACCGATTTTCCCACCAATTATCAGTCGACCCGAAAGACTTGTTTTTCTTTCACAATTCTGTAACAGAAGCCCCTTTGCCGGTTGCATCGTCCCCTCATCATTGCCTCCCTTGGTCCTTCCGCTCCCTCTCATCAATTTATCCCACTCACTCCCACTCCACCGCGATCCCGAGACCATGAAAAAAGAAACGCCAGTTCTCTCTCTCCCTCTCTCCTTCTCTTCCTCAACTCCCGGTGAGCCGCTCGAAGAAAACTTCACGGCACCTCAAATACGTGCGACGCAGTAGTTCCCCCGAGTTTTTGAAAGGACGGCCGTGATTGGTCGGCTTTCGCCGGCTCGATATTTCGCCGCATCCGTTCTTGTTTCTCCGCCCGCCGCCATGTTGGAGAGCGGCAGTCGAGAGGGGGGGACGGGGTGCGGGGATGGAGTGCGGTGGGTGGACGAGAGGGGTTTGGGGGTGCAGGAAGAGGTTTAATTCGGCCGGCCGGGGGGATGGGGAGGTAGGGCACCGAGGGCTGGGTGTCACCGGCCGAACAACAAGACGCGATCTCCCACTCATGCCCTCTGCTCAAATCCAAACACACGACGGACCCGTCTGCGTCCAAATAAAGGCCCATCTTTCTTTCTTTCTCTCTCTCCCTCCAACGCACACACAAATTTCTTCGTTCCCACTAACCCCTACGCCTCCTCGCCCCTCCCCGTCTGGGGTCTTGGGTGGATGGATGTGACGTGAGGGAGGGTGAGGGGCGAACCTTCCCCCCCTCCTCCCCCAGCCCCACGGCCACTTGGTGACATAACAAATGCGGCGGTCGCCCGCGTGTTTTGAAGCGCCTATGGAAATGGTCCATTTCGACACGCGAAAGATGGAAGCGAAAGTCCTCTTTCGTGGCTCTACTGCAGACGGCCACCCAGCCGCGGCCCGGCGGTTGACCATCTACTTAAGACGCTCGATCGGGTAACTCGAGATATGGGCCGAAGAGCTTCTGTTCCCGGGGAGTAAGTATGTGGGTCGCTCGCCCTGTCTGGCTTTTGTTTGGGTTGCCATGACCCCTTCAATTATAATTGAAGGGGTCATGGCAACCCAACGTGCGGTAATAATTATTACCGCACGTTGTGGTGATTCCCAAAATTGAGCGTCGCGACTCGAAGGGGAGGCGAGGAATTGAGGTCGGGAGTCACAATATTTACATCGAGGATAATTTTAAATCAAAATCCTAGAGTTGCTACTATATTTAATATAGAGGTCCCATTCCTAGGATTCGTCGTTGGATTTAGTATCCCTGAGTGAGTTCTTTCTTCGCTTTGTTTTATGAATATGTCAATCAAACACCTGTGACATCGTTTTAATTGTTAAATCGACTTGGAATAGACTTATAAAAAATTATAAATACTCGATATTCACAATTCTAACATTCTTTAATTCGCAACACATTATTTTGTTGCCCCAAAATGTCGTAAATCTACTTCGAGGAGACAGCTCTAAATATTTTATTGACAGTATGAGCAAGACGTCGGGTTTATGGTCAAAGCGAGTAAGATTCATAATTTGTTAGGTCCAGTCATTAACATTGAATACCAGATACAGCATGAATTATTAATCTTATTTTATACAAAATCAAACATTTCTGGATTCTCTCGAGAGATGGATGAACCGGAAAAAATTAAACGACAAGTATTGAGTTGCAATATCCTCCCCGACCACAAAACTCCCTTTTCCCTCCGTGACTCTGCACCTGAACTGAATTACCCCAATCCCACACCCTGAATTCCATTTCGAGCTTGTAATACGCACGATTCTTAAACCCACAGAGACATTAGCCGCGGCCATAACAACATAAATCCTAAAAATACGCCGCACCTGGGTTTTTCCAAAATTCACATGGTTGGATCTCCCTTTCAACAATCTAAAATCGCCGATTCCTTCGCGTCCCACCAAACACAAAGTAACTGATTATTTCAGATAGGCTCATTCCGGAGCTACTTCCGTGTCGTAACAATCCCCTCGGACTAGGAAAACGGTCAGGGCCACTGAAATTACGAACATGTTCAATCACAAGAGTCGCTTGTGAATTTTCCCCGCTCCTTCTTTCCGTTGCATTTCATAGTCTACGATAACTAGCAAGCCGTTTAAAACTCCATGAAGTAGGCAACTAACTTGGCAGAATTATAGTCGTAGTTATTAGGGGAGGCAATGAGGTAATTTGCGTCATTAGGGATAGGAGCGTAATTTCGCAGGGGTAGAAAGTTCAGGGAATGGAGAAAGGGTGGAGAGAAACCCGGTACCGACATCAGCCGACTCTTAACGGGTATCCTTAAGTTTAGCGTCCGGTCGGACGGACAGCGTACTCATAGTGCTCCAACCATATAGCACCCCAAGTAGGGATCGGGATACCACTAAAAACGCCTAACAGCTCTGGGATTCGAACCCGGGCCCTAGGGTGGGAAGCCAGTACATTAGCCACCGACCCATCCCGAACCTCTTAGGCATATTCAAATGAGTTCCAAATCTCTGAAAAAGTACGGACGACGCTTACAACAATTTACGGACACTTTTAACGCTATTTTCAAGTCGAAATCATCACTAGTGAGGCGGAGAGCTGGAGGGTAGACGTCTCCTGCATATACTATATCTAACCCTACGTTTTTTTGCAACATACGAGGCAGGATGATCACTTTAAATCAAAAAACAGCCCAATTTTTGACCGAGTGACACCAAGTAACTTTTCGCCATGCGGAAGTTCGCGCGAATTTTGAGGATCGCTAGCAAACTTAATCGGTAATTCCCCACATTGTTAATAAGCATTCATATTTGGAACACGAATTCGTTAAAAACTTTAAACAACCGAGTTAACTTTGGCTTGTTAAATATATACCTAAAACCCCTTAGTGAGGTTTTCCATTAAGCTATCTTATGAGCAAACCAGAGAATGATAATTTGATGGGTTTTCCACATTCCATTTATTAAATGAGCGACAGTTTATAGTAGATATTTACATTTTCATCGTCATCTTAACACTGCAAGTAATTAAACAATTAATACGATGAATTTGCCATTATAAATGTGCGCCATTCTTCTTCATGTGCTCCTTCATTTATTTAGCTTATATTCATCCCTGTACCCTCTCTATCGCAATATTTTCTTTCGAAATTTTCAGAAAACAACGTATACAGAACAAAGAGGGTATGAACTACCATTGGTTGTGAATTTGTAAGGTGTCAATATTAAAGCGAATATTAAATTTTTGTAGAACTCTACAGCGATATTTCGGTCAACTACGTGGTCATCAATGGGAGTGAGAATTTGACTACGGCGACGATAACAACAGCGAGTATTGTCCTTGATACTTGACCCCGGGCAGTTCACTACTGTTGCCTTCCCCGTTGCCGAATTCTCACTCCCGCTGATGGTCACCTAGTTGACTCAAATATCGGTAGAGAGTTTTTTTAAAATCAATATTGGCTATAGGATTGACACCTTACAACATCGAATATGGATATATTGTTTTTGTATTTTTCCAGCTGAAGTATGTTTTGGATGGACAGTCTATACTATTTCTCTTTACCAAAAATACAAGCACACCCGAAATCGGGCACTACAGTAAGTCCCTCTTCAATTCCGCATATTTCTCCCCTTCCTTCATTCTCCATCTCTATCCTATTCCTGTCCCTTCCTCGTTTGCCTTACATTCTCCCCTCTCTCACAGTCTTCAACATCCCTGCCTATCAGAATTTTCGGCATCCATCTTTCCTGCCTTCTTTTAATTTCTCCCAAAAACCCGCTCTCCTCCCCCACCCTACTAGCACTTCCTCGTTTGCTTTCCTTTTTGTCTATCCACTTCACCTTCTCCACATCCACATTTCAAAAGTCTTCCACCAATGCTTCTTATCCTGCTTCAATGACTGTGTTTTCGTGCCATTAAAAACCGCGGTCCATATCAAAGTTTTAACGAGCATATTCTTAAAATCCTCGCTAAACTTCCGTTTCATCAATTAGCGATTTGAAAGCACCACTTTTGCCCATATTTTTTCAAACATGGATTATCGATATTTTCCATAAAAATGGCAAAAGCAAAAAATAAATCACTCTATAATTCATTTAAAAAACAATTTTAGAGACTACGTAGTATATTCTAGAGACTACTTTATTTTAATAATCCGATGACACCAATACCTTAATTTGACAGTGTACGAATTAAAATTATCCGTCCTGTATTAAGTCGACCACGATGGTGAAAATTTAGTACTAAACACTTATAGCAATCACGGAATGGGACTTTTTCGCCAAAGTTCGTCTTCGTGGAAACCTTCAGTAGTCATTGCATAGAGAAGAAAATAAAATCGATCCTAGTCCATTAATGATGGTTTTGAGGGAAATTCAGTTTTAAAGAGTTACATTTGCTTCATGAGATGATTGAAATGTCACAAAACGCACCATACAACGTCGGCTTCATGATCCTACCTCACTTTACACAGGGGCGGGTTCTGCAGTCGAAGGGGGAGAATTTGAAGAAAATCGAAATATGATGCGGCGATAGCAGCATGGAATTGGATTGCTAGACTTCGACGCGGGTCATCGGGCGCTCGTATAGAACAACACCCGCCACGCATTGGCGTAAGGCACACAAGAGAGTACGTTTATCTTCGGCAATCGCACCGATCGAAAAACATGCCGATATCTGTATTAAAGTTCGTCGGCATTTTGGCCATCACTTGAAATTGGTTTTGAATAACTGGACTAATCAATTCAACTGAATCAGTCCACGGCCACGAACGAATATTCGCAGGAAAGGAGACAAGATTGTGGAATCCACGCCGGGAAAAATACCCGGCTCACAGTAGTTTCTTTTATCGATGGAATACTCATTCCTCATAATTTTTTCCTTTTTTTTGATATTCCATTCTCGCACAGACAACTTAATTAAGTTAAATTAAGCTAGCATCGTGGATTTGGAAAGTTAACCTCAACACAGTGCATGGAAATTCTCCGGCGAAAGCAAGAAAAATCACACACATGAAATGAAGGTCGACAGCTATAACAGTCGGCATGAACCCACGTGATTCCTTGCCTCGCAATTATTCAAAACTTTCTGACCTTTTCCTTACCTTCTTGTAATCTTATCTGTGCTAGACGCCCAGAAAAAAAATAAAAAAAGAGGTGAAAAAAATTAATTAAGGGTGAGGATGGGGGGAGAGGGGGGGGGGTAGGCCGCGGGTAGACGAAGACACGCCCAGGCGCGATAAGGACGCGGGCAGACACGCAAGCAGGCCAGTCAATGGAAAGAGTAACGGAAGGTTTGTCGATTAATTTTAACTCTTCGGTAATTAACATCATCCAAATTGTAATGCAGATAACTATGCGCCGCGTTTACGACGACGATAAGTACGAAACGACAGCGCAGCCTGTGAACTACAGTAGAGGCGTGATAAATGTGTTACTGTGCCACTAAAATACCGAGGATAGGATAGGAGACCTAGAAACCTCAAGCTTCAACATAAGTCACAGCTCAGATCCCGATGTGGGTCAGATTCTAGACCTTTGAAATTCACGATGATACTGTTTCTAATCTTTCATTATTCCTGCAATTCGGTCCACAAATAATAGATAAGGAATACAGAAGCAACAACACAATTCCGAACCCACTAACGTTGATAACTTCGTTTGATGAAATAAGCATGACTCGCCTTCTAACTTTGAGGTAACGTCGGTACGTGGGTGTTTTTCTACGTACTGATTTTAGTGTAAGAAGTCATGTTGTTCTTGTGTACGGCCAAATAAATGTTTTAATGCTAATTTCACAGGAGTTTAAGCCACCATAATCAAAGAAAAAACTTAAACGCCATGGGTTAAAAAGCACATGAATTGGTCAGCAGCAAGGGATAAACACACTCTTCTCCGATTGATTGTCCCTCCTGGGAAAATAGCCAAAGGAAGAGAAAATGTTAAAAATAATCACGAGGAACGATTTAAAGAATTTCCTCAAACTTAAATTAGATAGCGAAAATTGTAATTAAGAAAACACCTCCTTTCTAGGTTCGCAGAGTATGCATATGAAATGTGCGTGCTTTTCATTGAATGTATTTTTTTTCTTAATTAAAAGGCCTACGATTCCAACCCACAGAGAAACTTTTACCAGTTCCTTGCCAAAGAGCATTTGCCAATAAAATTTCATAGACATTAAGCCTCGGTGAGATAGACAATGCGATAAGAATTCACGAAGTAAATTGAAATTTGACCCTAACTAAGAACGTGATTTTTACGGAGTTTTTCAAAATATCGAAGTTGTTATTTGCACGTTTAAATTTCCGCCAATAAATTACAAAAAAAAGAAAGAATGCAACCAAAATAATCCTCGGGGGGATTCCTGTGCCTAAAATGAAATACCAAATAGGATCCAAGATTTTAGCACTGTTAATTGAAGTGAAATATATAAGACGTATCTATAAAATTTAATATCCACAAGCTGACTAAATGATTTTAATAAGAAAAACGGTAAAAAGATTGATGCCACTTTTCCTTGTAATGATACCAGCTTTTGAAAAACGGTGATCAGGAAGATGTTCAATCTTCGTCAGAAGAAAATTCCTCTCCATCGCTGATTAATGATACATTCCCGACGGGAATGGAGTCGTTAACTCTAGTTCATTTCTTTTGGCCTTGTCATTTTCACTAAGTTGATACTGAAAAGAAAATGAGATTATTCTCTTTCTTGTTGAATTTTATTTCTTTGCATTGCATTACTGCCGCGGTTTTGAAAAAGTAAATCAGTGAAAAATATACGCCCTATTGACATGAGTTATTTTTAATCAGGGGGGTTTCGGTCCTAATAACTATTCTCTCCGTTACATGGCGATGGACCTACTGCCGGCAACTCAAAGGACCTCGTGAAAATAATTGCAGGCACGTCGAGGTGAGCACACAACGACCGAGCGTCCTGATAGCAGTAGGCCTCGAGGATTGACTTTCACTGTCATGTCTCACAGAACACGGTACGGCCACGTCCCCGCTTCAACAGACGCAGCGGGAGGGAGAGAAGAATTTGGACGGAGAGACGACATGTATGTAGGCGAGGTGAGCGGCAGGCGTGTGGAAGATAAACGTTGGTAGCTGCTAAGGAGCAACGGCCAATGATTACCCATGCGATCCCTTGTAGAGAGACACTACCCAAACGGATACCGACGTGCACGTGACAGAAACCTAGTTCAGAGTCGGTACAATATCCCTCTCCAACCGTTTTGAGAAAAAACGGCTAATGTGCGACACAAATGGCAATGGTGACCATCGAAATTAATGTGGAATAAACCCACTCTTCAAGTAATAGAGAGCTGGAAGTCGTTTCAAACCTATAAACTATGCGCTTCGACGAATTAAGTTATCCTTAAGTATAAAAATTATTCTATCGTTTATCGCACAATTGAAAGCAAGGAAGAAGAGTACGGTAAATTCGGGAAGTGAGAGCACGGGAATTCGCACAATGAAAATTATCCACCAATCTCCAAAAACAGTGTGCACTGAGTGAAAGTAAATAATCACCCCACGTGACAAAGCAAATGTACACGCGAGTTTGAAGCTCATGAAGCTTCAGTTGTTGCGATAGCAGCCTTTGTATTGAATTGGAGATATAAAACCATAAACACAGTAATCAACCCGAAGGTCGGTTTAGTAGGAAAAAAACGAACAACCCTTTGAAGCCGAGAAATTTGTTCTTACGGGGAATGTGAGAGATTCTCAGCCAGTTTTACTGAAAGCACCCAACCATGTTCAATTCTTTCTGGTCTTCCTTGGGCAAAATCTTCGCTTCGTCTAATCCCACCGCTGCCCGCTTTTCTAGCTGAGACGGCGGCGAAATTCTCGTCATATCCAGCCAACGATCGCAGGGCGAACGCGAAAATGTAGAGATCATCTGATTGGAGTATTGAGAACGCCAGAATGTGGTTTCATCGCATGTGAACGGGGACACACAACACCATCACTTCATAGAACTTATAAAGAAACGCTAACAAAAATACGCGTGGATTTAGCTCAAGTACAACCGTTAAGATTCTAAGAGTCCTTAACTTTAGGCTGGTAGTCAAAATTGTCCGACTGTTCTGGCAGATGTGTATGACTAAATAAATGAGCCGCCTACGTTGGAATGGTACAGGGAGACTTTAACGATTGCAGCAAACTAGTTTAAAGAGAGTCTATTGCCATCGATCAACTCTCTAAAAAAATCAAGTAAAGCAATTAGCAAGAAAGAATTCAACGGGAGAGGGTGAAGGGGCGAGGGAATTTTCTTGAAAATCACAAGAGGCATTACCAGAATCACTCTCTTTATTCTATTGCTATTGAGTTAACGAATAAAAAAATCACCACAAGAATGCGGTTTGAATTTATCGTCTCGTGAAACACTCGGAGGAAAGTAACAGAATATTATTTAAATTACACATATTAATCCATAAGATGTTCGGCTAGTCACGTGGCATGATTTACAAAACATAACCAAATAACAGTTCTTTCGACGATTAAGGCCCTCAAATAAAGTAGAGCGAATGGAGTAGCATGGAGGCAAAGGCCTGATAAGATAAACTACACCATTACTTAAAATCTTCATGAATACCAGGATGCGATATTATATGGATCAGAACTTTGGAAATTAGAGTAACACGATAGACCAAATAAATCAACAAACCTACAATCTCGGGGCACGGTGATACAAAAAACGATTCTGATAACCAAGCGAAAACGATGGGCGTGGGACGAAGTATGAAATTGGGAGGCTTATTGATGATGAGAAGGGAAAACAATACAATACATCTTACGGCGGGGAAGACACTTAAGGATTGGCAACGCCATGAGCCGCAATTAATTCTCAATGAGCATAAAACCACCAAAGTTATTAACCCGAAGATCAGTATGATAGGAGCATAATGGAGGGAAATAATATAGGGAAGACTAAAGAAAAAAAGGTGTTAGTATCAGATCGAAATGGGGAAAAAGGGAAGTCATTATGTGGTGCGCGCAATGCAATAATCAATCCTAAGGTTGATCGATGATAGCAGTTAAAGATCAACTCGTACTAAGCACAGGGCGCGTAAAAATAGGACAATATGAGTAGGGGACAACTTCTTCCGCTTTGCCGCCCAGGAAAATCTGGTACCCGAATAATAATACAGCCTGAGTGAAGCCGAGGATACCCTGAGGCATCATACGGGAATTGAACCCGAGCCCTCCGAACGCTCCACCCATGAGGTCACCAAATTCCCCTACGAGGTGACGGAAACGGGAATCATGGCTGTAGGGAGAAGATGGTAGCAGTAAACAAAACTCCAAAGGACAACTTATGACGACGGAATGAGATCAACGAAATCTTAATGAAAATGACATAACCAATGAAGCTCGTGGATAAACTGTCACCAGTTATCAAATTAGTAGGGCTCCCCTGCAGCCGCGGGTAATGCGGCGGAGAGGGAAAAAGTCTTCGCGGGACGCCAGGGGGAGGAAGTCGCCGAAAGAAACGGTGGGTGGGTGGGTGGAGGTTGTGGTCTTGGAGCCGAGTAGGCAGTGATGCGAGGAGGGGGAGAGGGGGGAAGAGAAATCAACGAGGCAGCGGCGCTTTAAGTTTCTCTCCGATCCGAAGCCATAGTTCACGGCTCGACGTGGCTCACGCCCACTGCTGCAGCCGGGCACAATTCCCTTCCTTAGCAACAAGAAGGCATTGTTGATGCGGGGGAGGAGGAGGGAGTCGCGAGAGAGTGCGATGGTGGGGTGGGGGGGGGTAGATGCAAAGAGCCGTTTTAACAACGGTTTGCGAGACGAGGGACGGCTTATCCGGGAAACGGGGACTGCCTTGGCACGGACGCCACCGCCGAGGGAGGGAAAGGGGGGAGGTGAGGGAGCGTACGGCACTCTTGCGAACGTGGCGGCCGAGCTTGAGGTTCACCCGAGTCCCAGGGAGTGCGGTAGGAATGCTCTCGGAGATGGACTGCGGCTGCATGTGCCACGATCAAGACCGAGCATCACCGCGTGATATATCGCACAGAGTGACGGGTTTCCTTCGCCGTGCATGGTACTTCATATCGTACTTTCCAATATCGACCGACGATGAAACGGAAATTATATCGAAATGGCGATACGTCTACTTGGCCTTAACTTTTGGTACACCGAGCAATATCGTGTATAAATCATTCATATCTAATTTCCAATTAATCGATCGACATTATGGTTGGTTATATACTAATAGTATATTCACAGTGTCAACATGAAAGGATGCTCCTATTTCCTCTTACGTGGGGTATCTTGGAATCAACCAAAATTATCTGCATAGTTTCGATCACCAATATCGGTCTTATAGTAGGTATATTGATTTTGTCTTCCGCAATATCAAGCAGAAAAACTCAATCATACTGATAACAATCATTAATCCTTCCGCGTTCGCCAGCGAGCAGAAAAAAATACCTTACTATAGCGTCATGAAGAATAAAAACAGTTTTCCTATACATATAACATGAGACGACATTCCCATAGTCTCCGTGATTCAGTTATAACTCAAAACACATAAAAACTGGCTCTCCCTTTCTCCGTATGCCGCAGTAGGAACCCAAGCGATACCTTCACGCGATACAAGTGTTCATTGAAATACATTCGTACGTAAACCACAACTAAGATGCAAGGGAGATCAGTTTGATTTTATCATTTTCATTATATTGGGAGCACAAAATCATACAATATCCGGTCGGGATAATGAATATTAACAGCTGAGAATAGATAAAGGATATAATAAAATTTTTCAAAAGTAGACGAAGGAGAAAATTTATATACTTTAATTTCACGATTCATGTGGAAGATGTACTGAATTCACTGAACACATGTGGTCGAAATATTTATCATATTATATTTTTTTAGCGTGTAAGTGGTTTTGGTTCATTTTTATTATACCCTCCTCTTTGGTATACCCGAGAACTTCTACATACAGTAGGAGAGTTAACATTTTTTTGGAACTTCAGTTTTCCACTTGCATGTATGTGTGTTTGTATGTCTTTTCAGAGATTTTTAGCAAATGTTTTTTTTCCTTCTCTTAACTCTTCGAACACCCTTCCTCTCCCTCATCCCATACTCCCCCACCCGGAACTTGCACCCCCTGCCCCACACCTTTTATGGTGGGGTGTTTATGTAGTTGTAGATGGAATAAAAACGATCACCTAATGAACAGTTCACGATAATTTTCCCTCCGATAATACCGACACATGCAAGCGTGTGCACTCGGCGCATAGGAAGACAGTCGTGGGTCGCGTAGCTGGCGATAACAGGTGATTGGGATGCATCCAACACGAAAACAGCTCATTCGGAAGTAGGAATCTTTATGGCGAACCGTGGAGTCGGGGCGCCAGGCCCTATTGGTAGAAATGGAAGGGAAAAGTCGGGCGCAGTCTTATCGTACTAATAATAGGTCAGCCGCGTAGTTTTTGAAACGAGTGACAGCACTTCGGCGCCACTTTTCATCTCATTTTCTCGGAGGAGAGAACGTGTTGGTGGTTTATGCATTAAGTCTTTGGGAGCAGTTATTTATGTGCGCACATCCAGCCGACAGCGAGACGTTATGGAGACATCATTTCCGCGAGAGCGGTGATAATTTGCTGTACGACACCCGAGTACGTCGTAGCGATTTAAAGAATCATTCACCGAGAGTAAGATTTATTAAAGATAACGCCTCACTGCCCAAGGGATGATTACATTTCAAGGCACGTACTTAACTGAGTAGTTTCTTTAGACACTCTCTTGATACACTGTTGAGTTACTCTCTTGATACTTCATTTGACTAAAAGAAAAAACGAGCAATTACGAGCTACACACAATCGGATGGCTCACCACGGTAAAGCTACTGTTATCGACCCATACAAATTGGATATTAGTTCACTTTTTTAATGAGATGGCATTTTTTTAGACCATTGAGCAGTCGGGGAATTTGGGTCCGCTTATTTATAAATTAAAATGATCGATTCCAACGAATTAACAGTAGAAATAAATAAGTAAGTCTATCTCGGTAACACTGGTAAAGTCATAAAGATGAAGAAATGTCTATCGGTACACAGATTATCACCAAATTCAAATTTTTTAAAACATATCGAGGTTTCATCAATTAACTCTGAATATTGAGTCGCCTTTCCACCATTGAAATCTGCAAATCATACAAAAAACCATATGACATCCCATGCGGGGACTGTTTCTGTCTTCCACTTGGCTTAGAGTTTTAATCTTCGACTAGATTAACCCACTCTACTACACTAACCCTGAATACAACATATTTAAAATTACGGTTATTATACCCGTGTCAATGAATACGAAGATATGAATAGAAAGCAGTAGCTAATACCTCCCTCACATCAAACGCTTCATCATGGGTGCTTTTTAAGCTACTTTTCCTAGTTGGTACTAATTTTAATCAGTAGAAGCATCATGTTCTAATCTACGATTTGCCGGAATGCGTGAACTTATAAGAATGATTTTACTCGTGGGAGTCACTCAAACGACTGTCTTCAAGTAATCAGGATCGTAAATACGACCAAGGTGGTCCACAGAATTAAAAGATTGCACTGAAACAGGCAAAAATATGTCCTATTGATAGGGAAATCCAATTAAAACTGGAAATCGAAAATGGAAATAAAAATGGAAATCGGGATTACAATGGATGGCAATGATTACAATTTCTTCAGGTACTCTTTTCAAAAGCCCTGCGAGGGCATTATCGGAGGTGGAATACGAGAACATTGGGCGATTGCTTTACTACGTCACACATTTGTCACTTGATGAAGTCAACAAAGTTTCATCTCGCCCAATTTAAAAAGATGTCTTCCACATCTGTTTAAGCCATAATTTGAATTTCTTCAAAACTAAAATCACAATATTTTAAGATCGTGACTCAGAGAGGTACAGGTTCCTCAATCAATACACAACTCCTCTAACTTCAAGGGTTACACGATCGTTTATGGCATTGTTTTGCATAACTGGTGTCATTGGTACGAGCAACGGTTATGGAGAAACAAAAATGAAGACGGAAAAATCTAGAAAAATGAAAATAACGGGTTCGAACCCCACCTCTGACTGTGTCGCCATGTGAGAGACTGCCTAAATATGAGTTAACAACGTGATATGACCTCTGCCTCTGGAGCGCATGCAAACCTAATCGCTAGTGTTATAGGTATTATTATTAGGTTATCTACCGGTTAAGGTAGGTTTTTGGATGGAAACAACTATCAAATAAACATTTTGTAACTCCCCACCTAGCAAACTAATCTACATCAGGTCCCTCTTCATCTCTGTGTACTTCTTTCCTCCCTTCATCCCGTCCAACATCCCTAACCTGTTCCTGCCCTTACCTCGCTTGCCCAACATTCTCCCCTCAATTACTTTCTTCAACATTCCACTACCGCTCAATACGCCTTTCATCCATTTTTCCTGTCTCCATACGATTTCTCTCAACAAACCCCTCTCCTCACCCACCATCTCCAGTACTTCCTTATTTGTTTTCCTTTCGGTCCATTTCACCTTCTCCATTCTTCTCCATACCCACATTTCAAAAGCCTCCAATTTACGTATATCCTCCTGTTTCAGTGACCACGTTTCCGCGCCGTACATAGCTACGCTCCATATCAGAGTTTTACGAGTCTTGTCTTAACCTCCCTACTCAACGTCCCCGTCATCAACTCCCTCCTCCTTGAGAAAGCCTCCTTGCCTAGCGCAATTCTTCTCCTTACGTCCCTACTACTTTGACCGTATTGGTCCAAAACACTTCCGAAATATGTAAACTGTTCTACATGCTCTATTTTTTCCCCGCCTATTTTAATATTTAGCTTAGCTTTTTTCTTTCTGAAAAATCACATAACCTTTGTTTTATTAATATTGACTCTCATCCCATAATTAATATATTTAAATCCTACGAATAATTGCCATTATTTAAATTTATTTTTTATATTTCTTTCTAATATCAGATGAAGAAGATGCTACTGCACAGCACATATTAGCGTCAAGATACTCCATATTACATATTGTTACGTAACTCTAAATAGAATTTTAACTATTCAAATGTCAGTTTTTTTACGAAGCAGAGCCTCGAAATTTAAGTTGATAGTATTTTCATCACCAACCTTCCTCTTTCAAAAACTGCTGTCTAATGATTTTCGTATCAAAGAGTAATGACTCCGCGCAACGATCAAAGAATTGAAAAATCACGAAAAACGAACGCCATCTTCGTTTTATTTTTATGAAATTAAAGAAATAGCCGGAATTATGACTGATGAAGCTACTCCGTTTTAAATTGAGAAAGATCGATACAATTCGCTTTATTTCACAGATATTTCAATCGACGTAAACCAAGAGCGTCAGTTTATTCTTTGATGCGCAATTCGAAGCCGCCTTTCGAAGCGGAAGAATCGGAATACTTAATCACACTGGCTCAACTAAGGGCGTTGTAGTTCTGCCAGGATATTCCTCTGAGCAACGCTCCGTTCGCTTAAATGCTATCCTTTCGAATGGACTCTTTTTATCTTTGGCAGCAATTGGGAAAGGTGAGGGAACATTCAAGCCAGGTCATGAGTAAAAATGCGGAATAAAATATTGCAACGCTTCACTGAGCCTATTGAGAAATGGATAAGGAGTCAACCGGTGGAACACACTCCTTCCTCCAAACTCTGTAAGCAAGCCACGGGAAAGAAATGAACATTTTGAGACACTTGTCTTTTTCAACAGTTTTCCTCCCCGGCTAGGACGAAAAAATCTTTTACGATGCATTTCTGGACATGCAATTAAGCAGAATTTGACGGCTCCGGCAAAATAATTCATCACATCACGTCATCGCAGTAATTAACGCCATGGTTGGAGCGGATGGTTGGGGGTAGAGCTCACCCCGGGCCAAGCTCCAACACGTGTGAAATTCACACATTCAAATTGCCACTCACTTCCTCCTACCACCACTTGCCTTTCGACTAAGCTCTATTAATCAAAGAAATCGCACCGCTTTGAGTTTTACATAGAGTTGTCGATTGGGATTTGAACCCAATCCCCTCCGAACAGTGACTCCGAATGCTCTCATCGATTGAACTACGCGGCATAAAATAATAACTAACCCATAAACATGAAATTTCCGTTGTTTTTAAGAATCACAACTGTAAATCAACAATCAAGACGGTTTAGAGAAGCGGATTTCCCGTCAGATTCAACCGGGCGAAGTCGATTTGTTCAACACAATCACACTGCTGCACGCAAAGAAAGGGAGGTCAGACAAAGAGGTCGTTATGGACGAGATCTGACGATCCAAATCTTTACGTTGTTGAAACATTTTTAAATCTGATTCAAATCTGAACAGAAGTTTTACACAACAACAGATATATCAAGTATTCCTACTCTTTAAGGGCTTAAATCGCTGAAGAATTTCTACGTGCTTTAAAGAAACAGGACTCTTGCAGGAACACTACATTTATCTCAGTTGCATTGCGTAGAAAGAATTGGAGGAAAATGTAGATACGCGACACTCTCCCGTGAGTAGACCTCCGAAAGGAAATTCATTCCAATGTTCTGAAGAGTCTCAACTGGCTTTACCCTCCTTGGTCCATCCACCCACCAATCAGCAGACATTTCAACAGTCAAATATCATCGAGTTAGCTCATTACATTTCTCATACAGCATATTTCAATTGTTAATTTAATATCGGTATCGCTCGATACAGCAGGTTTACATGTTAATGGCAATATACTCCACTCCTACAGTTTATCGGAGGGTCAACACTGGTCATGAAATATCGCACAACTGTTTCAAGTGTGCCCCGCGCCACACGAGAGAGAGGAGTGTGGGAAGGAAGGTGCGGTGGTAGACGTTCGACTGTTTTATTTCAATGAACTCCATTCCTAGCCAGGAAAAGAAGTCAATCTTGATAATTTTAACATTTCCGGAACATGAAGATCGTTCCCGTAATTCCTTTATCATGAAAGGAAAGGAATTTTCCCGCGCTTCTTAGGCCCTTGAAAAACGAAAAACCTACATAAGTATTTTATTTCCAATATTGACTTTCGACAGGAAGTAATTATAGTCGCTATGACGATGAAATCGTGGTTATGGCGATGTAATAGAGAGTAATTATTACTGTCGAGGATGATAAGGAATAATAACAGTACTATCTTCCGCACATGTCACAGAGAGATGCGGTTATACGGCGATTAACTCTTGGGAGTTGGCTTCTATCGGAGACCACGCATCCAGTCGATGTTTTCTATATTCCTCCATGCTGCCATCTTTCATGCAGTTCCTTTACGAGTTCACTATCGACCACTACCGGGTGCGATACTCTTTAGCCTTCCGTCGTTCACGAACGCCGCCCGAGTGATTGCAACTATATCGAACAAATTCACTGAATAGGATAGCTAAAACTCTTATTCGAGCATTAAGTAAATCATTAATAATTAATTTTATGGTTATATATTGTAGAAGCTGGTTTTGATGTTGCTACCACTGCAGATATGTTAAGGATATTTTTGGAAATATCGAAAAAAGTGCTCATTCAAATAGAGTCGATAAAATATTCCAGCTCGATAAAAATCGATGTTACTGAAAGGTCATTTTTTATCATTTACCATAGCCAACAATATGTACCTGGGAATCCTGCTATTGTTCGTAATTATTTCCAACCTTGACGAGATAGGTGGACAAAACGTGCCTCCGACACGCAGGAACGGTACCGCAATTCTTCATATCGATTTTTTCATCCGCACTCCATTTATTAGTTTTTCTCAACGATCGATATCGAGTATCGGGAGAAAATCATCGAGATAATGTCTACACTACGCAATATCACACGGGCGTGACTTTAATTCCTCACCGATGCAGTCACGTCCTCCACTCCAAGAAGATTTCACCCGTTGAAGCCGGGCGAAGGAAACACGGCCACCGGCAACACTTTCATTGCGATAAACAATTCCGGAAGAGAAGGAGGGTGAGACCAGAGGTGAGGTTAGCGGAGGAGGAAGGAGGAGGAGGTCGGTGGAGATTACGAGCGCGCGAGGCAATTCTGAGTGAGCGCGAAGGCAAGCCATCCAATCTCCTTACTATTGCGCCGTAAAGAAACTCCGCAGTTAAAAGTCGGTTCGCGCAAGATGCGGGGCAAGGAACTCTGCCGATGGAATCCTCCGAAGAAGCTCCCTCGGAGGCTCTTCCTGCGGCCGCCGTCGCCTCTCGTCCCGCCGAAGCGCGTGATTCCATGCACGACGGAAGGGGCATTACGATAGGGAGAGACAAGACGACAGAGAGTGGAAGTAGTGGGTCCTCGCGCAGGGCCGGCCGTATTTTGATGTTCTAGGAATGATCTTCCTGCGCCACATTTCCAAGGGGTTCTCCTCACAAGGCATAGTTGGGGGAGCAGGAAGGTGCCCGAACAACCAACCGTCATGTCAATTCGGAAGTAACATATTTTATTCGAAAAAGGACTGGTCAGGAAGCAGGAAACGTTTTAGTGGAGGCAGGTGTCGCAATGTCGCAGGTGACAATGTGGGGAAGGAGCACCAAAAACGTATCACAAATTTGGTAAAAATCTTGTCTAATTCTAACCCTTGGAGAAAAAATGAGAAATTTTACCGATGATCCAAAGATCGAGTAAGAGTTTGGAGACTGTTAACCTGATAATTTAACCGGAGAATAATCAACAATATTTTAAAGGTCAAATACCCTATTAAACTTATAATCGGAATAAAACTTTATTTGGCCCAAACTATCAATAAATACTATATACGATACTGCATTCGAATTTATCATGTTTTGGATGAAAGTATTATCGTCATGGAAGATTGAAACACTTAATTTTTCCAATTTATATTACACTACTCATGTTTCGACTTTATTGACGTAGAGTAGATCTCATATTAGCATTCAGGTACTGTAACTGTGAAAAAAAAAGAAAAACCAATGTTTTTATCCTATTCGATGAAACGCCTCGACGAAGTAACGCCCGATACCAAAAACTGCATTATCATTGCACAAATATATTAATTAAGCATAATAATAAATTTTCGAGAAACAATAATCTGTTCTTTTAATTGTTCACTCAAACTAAAACTTGACTTTCAAAAAGTAGCCTACTTCAAAATTTTCAGACGAGTTTATAAAAAAAATTATTTGAAAATTTATAAATAAATTATGAGTTTTTCAAAAAGGAACAATTTTGCTTCCGGATGACTATCCTTAAGACAAAGACGAGTATTTTGTGGAAATCGATGGCGCATTTTGTTTCAGAAGGGTAAATAAATTGAGACGACTAAATCAAAGTAATTGAAACCGATCAATGATCAAAAATCATTACGGAGTATGCTTTTACAAGTAACTCATTTGTTTGGTACACCCTAAGAAGGATATTTAAAGTACTACTCGTATTTCTCAAAGGAATACGCTTGAAGTTTTGCTCTAGTAGAGGCGACAAAGTCGATACATTCGTGCCCCTCATCGATGATTCGTCTGGAACAAGGAATGGTGGGTGTACGTATATTCCAAACAAAAACTATACAGGATTTATTCTTTTTTTAAGGTTCCGGATAAATGTTTCCAGACAAGTGGTGTAGATAAACACGGAAGGAGCGTGCCAAAACACCACTCAATCAAGGCGAGCCAATAACGCAAGCAGATAGATCAACGCGTGGGAAATATCAGGCACTTAGAACCCAGGGCTCCATTCCCTGAATATGATTTCATGTGCATTCATTGGAGGGAATTGTTGGGATCCTTTGGGAAAAAGGACTACATTTTGGTGATGAATGATCTTAAATCACCATCATTGTGGTTTTGATATCACTCTTATCAGTTTCCCGAAATAAAAGAACTGAATGAAAAGGGAATAATTAATTACGTCTCGGTAATAAAATAGTTCGACGAAAATTTCGCCATGATTACAAGCTAGCGTTTTTTTTCTTATTTCAGTTGTTGTCATTGAATCTTAAATTAAACATAAATTATATTTCCACTTAACAAACACCGAATTAATGACAACCGTTATGATTTCCGTGGTGGACTTCTTTTACCCGCTTGGCATAGATGCACTGCGTGGAAAAGGCAAGCCTTATTACACGTAGCCCTTTTTTTAAATAGGGCAACTAAATATAAACCAGGAAACAGATCTTCCGTTTGTGCATTTAGATTCTAATATGTTTACCACCGCAGCGACTACGACTTTTCCTCATTCGCAAATATTAGCATAAGCGCTGAGTTCCGCGTGATCATTCTAGTGGCATTCAGCACGTTGTTCTATCGTCGTACCTCCCTTAAACTAAGAATACACAGTTTGTAAAGAGCAATGTGAAATCATCTGTTTCAACCGACATTTTAGAAAGCAACCGCCAATTAATTTCATACCGAAATCTACACACACTAATTACAATATTTGCACACGGCTTTCGAAGACAAACTTCAAAGGCAAAATGCGCCTCCACACGATAATACTTACAGGTTTATACTTACGACTAATTACGATGCATTCTTCCATTAACGAATTACGCTTTTAATCTAAGTGAGAGATTTTCTCAAGCTATTCTTTGGTAAAGCACTTTGTTTCAAGAATCACAAATGACCCCGTTATAGCCGTAGAAATACATGCGACCTTGATCGCGTGCCTCCCCAAGCGATTTTTTTCATTATATGTGGTGTAGATACATGTAATGCGTGCCAGGTGTGGAAGAAGAAGTGCAACGTCAATCTTCAAACAACGAAGTGAAATACGTCTTGCCATCTGCCGTACTGAAGCAGACGGCATTTCTGCCAGAAAAATCACGACGTCTCAGTGGATGGAAAACACGAGATAACTCTTTCCCGACTGAGTGTTGCGTGCTTAACCATTGAAAAAAATACAAAAAAATGAAGGACGGAAGGAAAGAATAAACTAGAATAATTCCATACACATGGAAGTTCAAGATAAATTTATTCTCACGGCACCAGGAGACTACATTGTTTTCCTATACATTTCCTTAGGTACTTAAAAGAAAAAATGTACCATGTTATTCATTGCCTATCTCACGATAACAGCTCATGTTCTGGTAAATGCGAGGGCTTCGAAACTAGTAAAGCACCTGTGATCCAAAAAAAATTTAACCATAAAACCGTACCATGTAATCCACGATATGAAAGTCTTAAAAAAAAAACAAGATTAAATTTTCTGCTCCTCTCTCAGTCGAGGAGTTGGGTTTTGGTAATTCCCTCGTGGAAACAGAAAAATGTTATGCCAGTTTCTCGCAATGAATTGCAAATCGTCTCTCCACATCCTGAATCTAAAAGAGCAATCGGAGGGCAAACCTCGATTCGTCGTCTAGGACGACTCATTCCCGAGCGCCACCTAACGAGAAAATTTTCCACCCCTCTTCCGGCGATTTTTTAATCAAACGAAGGAATCTCTCCAAAATTAACTAACAAATTCATCCAACCTTCGCGTCTCTAGAAATGTGATATTGCCGAAAGTTTGCCTGATATGCTAAAAAAAAAGGTATTTTTTGAAAATTCGGATCCTTAACAAGTGAGTTCAACAAAGGAATTAAAAGCGATAAATTTTTAAAAAATTGGAATCTATCATCAAGGGGCGTAGCCAAAATTATCAGACGAGAGGAACACGATTGTTTCTACGATAAAGAGGTTAGTCCTCATCGAGGGCTCATGCGAAAGAAAACGCGATCCAGTGGTTGTCCTCTTTTGAACCTGGTCCACAAGGACGAATATTTTCGCCAAACCCGCTGGGAAATTATCTCGAGTGCGAAACTTTTCGTAGTCTCTTCGGTTTCCCACTGAACCAAGAGAAAGGAAATAGGATGGCCCCACACGACGCTGAAATTAAGGACCGCAAGCCATGCAATCAATATACAGAGTGATATTCACCGCGGGGTGAATAATTCAGACGACCATCTTTTTTTGGAAATCCGTCGAAGTTTAAACTATCCGCATCTTTGCTAACAGGAAAAAAATTGGCAATCCCCCCCATTCGGGATTTTTTCTTGACCCGCACTCCGTCGCGCCGTTCCAGATAACAGCGAAGCTAATTGCTCGCGCTGAATTGCCCGGGAGTTTTCTTCCTCCGCGAAATCCATTGCCGTTGCATATACTGCTCGGGTGACGTAAATGTGTTACGGGCGGAGCGACGTTGCCACGCTGCCTCCAACAGGTGAAGGAAATGGGAAGGGGGAGAGAGCCGGTTTTCTAATCCAGGAGAGTTCACGGAGAATGCTCGCGAGCGGAAAAAACGCGTTCGCGACAAATGAGATAAAAGGTGGCGGTTCAGAGAAGAAAGCAAAGAAGCATAATCGACACTCCCTCGACGAGTAACGTTTCTTGCTCGCCAATTAGGTCGCTTGCGAAGCGCACGTGGTCATTTAAACAGCATTTCGTTCACAGGTCAACTTCGCCTCAATCTTTTTTAGATCCTAAAAACGTCCATCAACGGTAATCAACCCGAAGGTTTGTTCTGATAGACAAAAGTAGAATTCTCCCCAGGTTATACTAAACCTTAAAGCGAATGAATTTCATAATTTCAAAGTTCTAGTCCAGTTCTCTGGGTCCACATTCGATTTTTCACGAACTTCTACGAAGCATAAAATAGCACCGCATGGATTTTAACGCGTAAATGTCCATCGACAACACCCAAAACCTCTACGTCAACAAAAAAATATACTTCCAACTAAATTCGTTTTGAAATTTCCAAAACATACTTTCAGATAATTACACTCGTTATTTCAACTGGGGTCTCACATGTACCATCACAGGGGAGAACCAATTCATTCTACAAAATGATATTGAAGCAAGCAAAAGGTTGGAATATTTTGGAAGCCTAGCACGCGTTAGCATACGCTTTCCCGGGGAAAAAAAAAGAAAACCTGATTGCTGTGTCAAGGCTCGCCCAAAGCGGAATCGGATCAAGGCGAAAAGCGTCCATTCCGAAAAAAAGCTAGAACGAGATCGATGTAAAAGCCTTCGCGACAGGAAATAAAAACAAGTCCGATCGATGCTCCTAGTATATAGGGACATGACCGTTTGTGGATTGCTTTGGTTAAATTTTTAACTCATCTGTAAATGAACAGATTAAACGGAGAAATAACGTATTCAGCCTCGACCATTATTTCTATCCAAAAATTAAGAAAAAGAATTCAAAGGATAATTTAACTTGGCGCAAGCAAGGTGAGGAGTTGGAAAAGTATGTACGTAAAATTTTAATCGGAAAACCAAAAAGTGATGCATATGGCCAGGAAATAAATGAAATACTTTCGGGACCAGATCAATTTGCAACCTCAGTGCATGTAAGCGCCTGCGTATGTGTTTGATACCAAACGTTTTTTTATCAATTATAACCAAAATGCCTATTTATTCTGTCTTCAGCAATATATATCTCATTGCATAGAATTTTCAAGTTTCGAGAAAACTTAAAAGGTGGACACGGAGAAAGTATAATGAGGCAGAGGAGTGCTGAAGAACGTAAACACGTAGAACGAAAGGTTACTGAGAAAAAGGGATGCAAGAATAGGGGCGTATTTTGGAAAAGGTAAAGGGTGGTATCGATGTGTTGGCATTGGGATTACAATGCGTTTACTCGTTGGAGGCGGAAAGTATTGGGACTCTCAGAAGCTCAAGTAGAGAGGAATAAATTGTATTCGCACAGGCACCGTTGGAAATTCGAAAAAGGAAGAGTTGGAAATATAGGAAATTCAGCAACAGCATCACGAATTTATATTATCCTTCAACGTATGCAACTCTCACTGCTCGAACTGAATCAATCGAATTGCTAGCACGCATCAACCAATTAGATCATTGAACTATCTTCATTACCGCGCCAGTTCGCCGGCTAACCAGAAAACCCTGGCTCCATGCAGGAGTGAAACACATTGTGACGTCACGGTCCCTGAAAAAACCTTGTTTACGCTGGAAAAAAAATGACTTGAGCCGTCGCCAAATGCAGAAACCTCATTATTGTTACATGTTACGACGTAATTACTATTTCCAGCACCACGGCGGGTTGGCTTAAAGCGGATATGAAACACTCGGCGGGATGTTTGGGGCGAAAAACTAGAGGAATAACATTCGGAAGTATGAAATTGCGAGAAACGACGCAAAAAATTCTTTCCCTACTTTCCACATCGGGACAACACTGAGTAATGGCTCGTCAACTTGTAATAACACTCTGACGCTTTCCTACTTTAAAACGCGAAACCAGACATGATAACTGAGAAAAATCAACAGATTTTTAGAGACCGAATTTCCATACGGTGTGTTCATAATACATGCCCTCTTGCGACGACACACTTTTCGAAAACAAATCGGACGAAAACTGCAGCAGCAACTTCACAGGATAGATAGTCTTAGTTGTGGTTATAACTCGAAATTCATAAGAGAGACGACAAATGTCAATGAACAGCCAACATAGAAGAATTACTACGAAAATAATATTAAAAAATTCTCTCCGGGCTGAATTTATCCTTAGGATATCCATTAAGCGATATTACAAAAATACAACGAAGAAGAGTGGCGCGTCTTTCCAATGATTGGAGGCCTGGAGTTGAACTCCGTGTAACACCTCTGAGTACCCCTAGCTTCACCTTACCCGTATGGTCTTCTGGTTACCAGATTTTCCCGGAAACCTCATTGCATAGGTAAAGTATTTACCCACATTCACTCACCTAAATATTTAGGGGTACTTTCAATTTTGACGCAGTTTGTGGGTATTTCCCATTCACCTCATCTACATAATACCCCGAAAGCCGCCTAAGAGTTTTAAAACTCTAACGAAGAACAACAAATTTCGCTATGGAGAGGAAACCATTTAATCCTTCTCGAAGACCTACTGCATCAAGAATACCGAAATATAAAGTGTAGACTCGGTTAAATACTTAGTCTCTCCCTTCGCTCACGACCTCTTCTGTATGACACATACTTGTCTACGGGGAATACGTGGACAAGTTAACAAAGAAAATATGATTTATTCGAAGTTTTGGATAAATATGATGAAAAGATTAAAGAGAAATGTCATCTTTCGCTAGTTAGGCCTAATTTAGAATGTGCTGCAAGTATATGGGATCCTCATGAAGTTGGATTGATTTTTGCCGAATTGGATCGTATTATTAGAGTTAAAGTTATTAGCGGATCTAGGTTGGAATCACTCTCGGAGCGAAGGTTAAATTACAGATTAAATCTCTTGCATACATAGAAAGGATGTTTCTTAAGCAATGACGTTGCAAATGCGTTATGAGTCCCATCGTACTACGGTAGGAGAGATAATGTCAACAATAGTAGAGAGATAAAGTGTAGAACAGATTTAAGATGCCATTTTTCTCACGAACTATTAAGGAGCAGAATAAAATAACGTTATTTTGACCACACTAGGAGGGTAAGGTGTTTTACGTCAAAGGTAGTCCGAATGAGAAATCACCCCCTGCCTCAAACCTTTGCGGTAGCTTGAAGGGTACAAAAAACTAAACTGAAAAAAAATCTTAAAACCAACGTGGGATACTAGGACAGATAGGAAAATAATAGGATGACTCTGCAAGAAGTATTATAGCCGCATCAAAATAGGTATCGGCTATAATGAATTCTATAATGGAGGAGTGAAGAGGCTCGCGCGATATAGTCGTTTAAATGGAGGAAACGGTTTCGGGCGCTATTTTGTGGAAGTTTTCCATCAGGAAGGTGATCATCATCTTCAGATCCTAAAGATGACATGGTGTCGAAACCTAGGTCGTATTAATAACAATCACGAAGTGGATTTCACAACATTTTTTCTTTCACCTGCGTCCATGACTTGTTTTGAAAGGCTTCCGTAGTGAATGCCTCAAATTTAAATTCACAATCATCGTGAGAGAAGTACGAAGAAAAGTCATTCGCTGGCAGGTATGCTCTTGCGGTAATCTCCAAATTTAAATGTCTACACTTAAAAGTGTAATCTGCATGCCAAGCAGTTGTTTTCCATTGCAAATGTGCGATATTCACGTCAAGTATAAGAATGGGAAAATAATGTTGAACATATTGCAAATGGTATATAGGTGTTTATAAAGCAATGAAATAAGAAAAAATGTCCAATGGCCTTGAATTTTCCAAACGAACGTGATATTCTCCATTTTTTTCCCGTCGAAATTTCTCATTTTTCCCAACCACTGTTTGTTAACGAGAATTTCCCACCATTCTGAATTGAACCTATCCTATCCCTTATATAGTTATTATTTAATTGTCACGGTGACTGAAAATGCGTTTTTCTCTTTGAGAATTGCGGACTTAGTAGGGATTGAAACGGTTCCCACACAGATTTTCCAACCATAAAAAGGTACCCTTTAAATCTCCCTAACTAGGTGAACCCTAATACTGGGCCCGTACAACATTTTAATATAAGACACTTTTAATTAGAATAAGAACGACGGATCGTGACGAGGGCAAAGGCAAATGCATCGGCCTGTGGGTGCTTATTAAAATCGATGGTCTTCCCACCCTTGGATACTGTTGACGGTGCAAGTTGACAACGCCAAGTCACAACGCTCAAATGTCGACACAATCTGCTGGGAAGGGGATGTGTGATGTTGAGCAATGGATAAACTGTCAACAGGGTTCAGCGGAGTCAGGATTAATTCTAGCGTCCCTCGGCAATTGACTGGGAGATGACAAATCGAGGAAAGAATAGCGTATATTAAAATGGCCGAGCATCTGGACCAAGGGGAGGGTGGGCACGTCACCGGATTTCGTTCATTTGTCAACTCCAGAGTGGTCGGCATTGGAAAATTTCCCCATGCCACAATTTGACCAAGGTAACCACTGCCCTCGAATTCTTCAGCCCAGCGTCAAGCATGATGCCATTCTTAAGATCGACGACTTAAGAGAGATATTTCAAAGCCCACTCGTAGCTTAGTATTTGTATTGAACCCAGCTGACAGCAATAAGATATCGATATCTTCGTTTACCATCAAATTTCCCGGACGTCGGGACAACAGAGCTCGCACAGCACCCGTTCCATGACACAGGATTCGAACGGGAGGACGAGCCTGATTTTAACACTTGGACACGTACAGCCAGGGGAAATAAAATTTTGTTTTTACCGTACACAATACCATTCATTCGTCCTAAAAAGATTGCACATCGCGGCAGTTGTCCTTTGTAAAACAGCAGAGTGCAACTAATGAGCAATGCTAATTTTTAACAAGTCATATCGAAAAACCGACGAAATAATTTGATAAAACAAGTGAATGCCCCGAGATTGTTTGCACCCGTTGCGTAGAAACATTCTTCTCATTTATTTTAAAATGTAAGTAAAATGTACATGTGTGTGTCTGTGTATATATATATATATACACACACACACACACTAAGAAGACACCCCGCATACTATTGTTTAAAAGCATATAACTTTTAAAAGTCTAAGGCCTGATTTCTATTCCTGGTTAACTATTATTCACGAGGACAGTGCTTTCTTTAAATAAGAATTCTCATTGGATTTTCCAAGGAAGAAAATAAATCGGCTCGGCGACGGACTAACACCCTACACTGCGGTCAAAGCTTTGATCCAACCATACATGAAGTACAGGCTTGAAGGGGCAATCAGGCCACCAGGTTCTCGAAAATAAAAACCTGAATCTTGACAAGTTACTCTCAATTAATACGGGGCTGCGAGAAAAACGGGTCATTTGGGCCCTTTGATGGCGAAGTACCCCGGATTAAAATAAAACACATATTTGTGAGCACAATATGTCGGACAGGAGGCGAAAACAACGCGGAGAAGGCGCAAAGATCCGACCTCTCCTCTCCCCGCTCGACTCTTTGAAGTCAGGCACTTTCTTCCACCACTGGGCAGAGGCGAGGGAAACGTGACTCCAACCACGCCGTTATCTCTTGGAAGTTGCACGATTGGGAGTGCGCAATGCCCGCTTGCCTGCCTGCCTCTCGTCAGGGGAAGAAAAAAACGCCCAGCCCACGCTGGGAGAGGAGGCGAGGCGGGAGAGATGGGGGATTCGGGGGAGTGAGGCGGGCACTAGAGAACAGAAAATATGACGACTGCCATTGTGTCCGTTGGCAAGGCGGCAATGACCCGCTACGTGGGGAACAAGCGCCGTTGGCACTTCTGTTTACTCCCCTCTGGCCACTGCCAGGCGACCACGAGGACCTGGGCCGCGATCATAGGCCTTTGCTGAGCCTTATCGCTTGCTCTCCGCATAATTTCCTCTGCAGCAATGTGCGAGCGCGGATATTGTAATCAACCTCCGTGGTAGCGCCGACTCATCGAGGGAGAACGTCTCGCGTTCCGGGCTACGCGGCTTCGACTTTAAAGAAGTCATTTATATGCACCTAATAATGGAGTTAAACAATTCCAAAAGGCTCCCAATTATGAAGAAAGGAAAAAAGTTAAAGACAAACCTCCTGAAATGTCCGTTTTCAGGTTGTTTTTGGTTATGAGAAATTGAATAGCCTGTGTTCATCCAAAATCTACCCTTCTATCTATCTATAAAAATAATGTAAATGGACTAAATAGTCGACACAAACACAGAAACTGAAACACATAAAGTTCTGTTCCTAATTCCTCTTGAGAAAGGTGATTGCACCGCCGAAAATTCGAAACCCAGTGAGTCCCTCTTTTATGTGTTTCAGTTTCTGTGTTCGTGTCGACTAGTTAGTCCATTTAAATTATTGTGCACGTTCGTGGGATTTTGAAAAAAGTGACTTAAGTGTTATCTATAAAAATAAATACATATATATATATATATAGAATATACATAAAAAAAAATATAAAGACATATATGGTCGCGGTGATCTAGTGGGTAGAGTGTTGGACTAGTGACCGGAGGGTCCCGGGTTCGATTCCCGGGCAAGGCACTCTGGGCACCTGCAGCTCCACCCAAGCTAGATGATTTTTCGGGTACCAGATCTTCCTGGGACCATAACCGGCACAGGGAAAGGAAATGGCCCCCCTACCCTGATGTGTGAATGTCTCTGTGGCCTTCTTCGGGTCAGACTTTGTGTGTGTATATATATATAAAATAAATTTATATATATATATATATTTATTTATTTATATCTGAGTGTATATGTGAGTGTTCTTTTACGTGTTATCTGTTTTATTCTGTGTTATCCTGTGTTCGCCTTTTATGTGTTTTCCTATCCCCTTTCCTTATACCTATTTCTGTTTGAATGAATATTTGTGCGCCGTATGGCGGGATTTTCAAGTTTGAATAAATATATACATATATATATAAACAATACATATATATATATATATATGTATTTAATCACATGGATATAAGGTAAAGGGTTTGGAACACATGCAAAGATCAAACACAGGAATGGTGGGGAAGGTGGAATCGAGCAGATCACAATCGTAAAAACGTTTCCTTACCTGGAATTTATATACGCCATATACATACATTTACTTTTCATAAGATTGCAATAGTTCGCTGGGGTAATAGTGATATACGATAGACTCGGATTTTGTAGATCGCGTTGATAACGGCAACAGACGAGCTTTGAGGAGGAGGCATGATTACTCCCCTACCGAAGGAGATAATTATCCGATTACGTTAACTACTTAAAAGAGGAGTTTTCATATTTCATTTGCGTTCATTCTTAACTGAACAAGCTGATCCTATTTGTTTCTATATCCTAAACTTCGGTAATGAAACAACTTTGAAAGCGAATCCGGACGATATGGTTCAAGGATGTTAAAAGTTAATTTAGACAAATAAGGAAGACTAGTGGCATCATATGGAGAGAAAGTGAAACATAGTCATTACCTCACCTCATCGTTTATTTTTAGGTACAGGTATATTAGAATTTTTGTTTAAGGCAATTTCTGCACCTAAAAACATAGAGAAGCTTTGAGAGACAGGGCCTTGACTGTCCGTCTGAAAATCAGCGACTCATCGACATACTACCATTGAGAAATAACAACAAAGCACAACCATTGACACTTCCATTCAATAATAAAGGATATTTGTGATGACAAATGATGGAGAAGAATATGCATTAGAAGACTACAATTAGCACAGAAAATCTTAACATAACGAATCGAATCATTTATACATATCAGATCATATATACGTATTAATATCCGATGAAATGTTTCTCATTACTGCCCACAACAGGTTAGAGAGTCATAAACGAAACTATGCCAAGGATTTTTTAATCTTATGGGAGGTCTTTTGACGCGTGTTACACCTACAAATGCAAGGACAGCACACAATCAGAGTTTTTTATCTCATATCCGCTGACCTACGCTCATCAAGAAATATTATATGAAGAAAATCAGATAAAATTGTAAAATATTACCATGATAAAAAGTATTCCATGGCAAGTAGCGAAAAATAATTTACAGGGACGCATTCATCTAAGCCATTAGAATAAAGAAACCATTAAAGTTCCCAGGTGAAGCGCGCCGTCCTAGATAACTCTACCACGGTGCGCTTCAATATATTTTGAATGCGAAGTAATAAATAAACAAACAGAAAATACGAAAATAATTTTTTTTAAAGTTTCTGTAACGCATAATTTCAATGTACTTATATGAGATTAAGGTGCTACTGCCACATCTACCAATAGAACGTATGCAAGTAAAGCCAAATGAAAAGACGCACCTTGGGAAATATGATAGAAGACGCTAGTTTCTGGAAAAACAACCATCATTCCAGCAATTGTAATTTGCACACTTGAACGCAATATTTAGGCGTTTCCAATGACAGCTGATCCGAGAAACTGAACTTGGAACACTTTCTACTCGGTAAAATGCGTTAGAAAGATTATTCTGCAATCATTTTAATCTGCTAGTCAATAGAGATGATGCGATCTCGTGAAGTCAACTTCAGAAGTACTCTAGATCAATTCTTTTAGTCAATTTCAGCTTAAGGCAGGACATTCAATTCATACTTGTTATTCATACCTCATTTGGCACATTATCATACACAAGAGAGTAGTTAGGATAATGGATCGCTAGTACGCGACTTTATTTTAAAGAAAGATGACCCCGTACTCAGTTAAAGCATTTGCTCTTCAGTGTTGTGGAGGTCATCGTGGGAGGTAAGGAGCATGAGAAAACCAGAGTTACTTTTAAAATAAAATTAGATTAAAACACGCATACCGTTTAAAAAAATTCAATCTTGGATTATTTCACCTCCACTTATTAATAATATTTGTGCTGCAGTATGTAGAAATCAATAGTACGTACAGCAGCATTGGCTTGTCAGCCTATAGACCCGTCAATGACTGGCGATTATCAATACTCGAAAGAGACAGATGCTCTCTACAATTTATCTAAAAGGTTTCCGTTTCAAGGTGGCCCTGGTTCACAAATACGCCTTTGGATGTTAAGGTATCGCCCAAGAACTGGGAAACTAATTGATAGTAGTAACCTACTAAAATTCGGCATTATGAGGTTCCGATTTTAATACAAGCCTGAAGTCCAGATTATTTATATACACTTGATGAAATCAGAAAAAAAACTTGACTTAAAAATATTCATTCTTGAGAATAAATTATGACAATAGGTATTCAAATGACCCATCAAAGGAAATAGTTTTTCGTATTTATTACCAAGATAAGTACATCTTTCCGGACACAACGAAGATTAACTATTATCAACTATGGCACGGCTGAATAAACCAATAATAACCTCTGGCAAAATTTGGCTTTTTAGCGTGCTAAAACAAATTCTTCATCTCTATATTTGATGTTTTCAGGCTTAACTCCGTGGAAATCCATAATCACTGAAGTAAAAAATTAAAGCATTTTTCCACTATTTTTTTCATTCGGTACTTTGAGGTAATGTACCGAATAAAAAAATTTGGTGGAGAGATACATTGGTTTTTTTTTACTTCGCGTCGAATTTGTGCTTTGGTAAATTAGTCCAACAAGGGAGTAGTTCTCTCCGATGCATGATATTTTGTGTTTTCTCTAGCTTGAGTTGTAATTGTAAAAGTATGAATACAATGTTGCCAAGCAACATGTCACTCAAAATTTATACGACTCTCGTTTAAACTTTTAAAAGAGGAAATGCTGGTTAATTGTGCATCGTTAGCACATGAGTGGTTAAAGTGGACGGACGTGTTCCACATACCAATTTCACATTCTCGATAAAGACGACGCAAATTGTGCAGATAAAAAACATTCAAGGACAGTTTTTTCTAAATAATTAGCCATTACTTGCTCAACATCATTGCTCATTTTAAATAGACCACGAATTTGATTGGCAAGGCTGAGGACGTAAATCGCCTATACAATGCTGACTCGCCACAAAATCATTCGGAAATCCGAAGAGGGGATATACCATTAATTATCGATAGTACGCGACAAGAATTTACGATTACTCAAACCACCGTACCGATGAAAAATAATATGCTAAATATCTTCACCGACCAAATCGAACGCGCTGTGCGCAACGTCGGTTAGTGTAGGGAAAGGCGTGAATCAAGAGCGAAGTGCAACGGAATCTCCCTCGCTTCCCCTCTCAGCCGGGATAATTGCACATGCGAGGGAGGCATCGGGATGCTGCCCAGAGTTGCTCTTCCATGACATCGTCATCGATCGAATTCCACGTTTGCCTGCCTCCTCGTGGACTGGTCGGGAGCCCCGAGAGGGGTGTACGGCCCCACTAATGATCCATTAATTGACAAAGAGGTGAGGCCAACGGTGGGCGACCGCCATGTCGTTTCGAGGGAGGAACACCTGAGAAATAAGCACACTCACGTGATGAACAGTGTGCAAAGATTCGTCGAGGCCAAGGTTTTGGTCGCACTCACACGAGAACAAAGCGGATTCACACGAGCAAAAAGGCGGGCATGAGGGCCTTTCATGGAGAACCTCTTTGTTTAATGAAAGAAGAGAGTCCCACCAAGATTTGGGGCTGCCCATAAATGTTCTCCCGCATATACCACCAAATGGCGACGGCGAAGTGTACTCGTGGATATGGCGTTCGGCTACATATCGCTGATTCTGAGTTGTATACTATTATTATCATTATATAAACCACGTTGCAATCAGGCATTTGTCCTGGTGGCAACGGTTCAGTCTGATCACTGGTCACTCTTACAATGCACATACATAGGCACACACACACAAGGGGAACAGATATGGGGCAAAATGCTCTTATATACAATGACACTTAAAGATTACCAACCGCCTTTACCATCACAAAAGGGTTTGGTTCACACCATACGACACATACTCGTATCTCGTATACTCATATTATCGTCATCATCTCGTATACTACATACTACACACCACCCATCGCCACACTCCCGTCTACAATCACCCACTCTTCAATTTCATATACCGTTCAAAATCTCGCACCGTTAACACACATCGTTCACTTTTTCAATACAATTCCTCACTCCGTCCACATCACATACATACAATATTTTAATAAGTATATTAGTATAATAGTCACTGATCAATGACGTTTATCACCCAGTGAATGCTTTACACTTATCCTTAAAACTCCTAAAATTGGATGGAAAGAGCTCAAACAAACCTCCAGGCAGCTGATTCCAGTCAACAATAGACCTGTTTAAAAAAGAGTATTTTTTCTTATTTGTCTTTTACGTTCTTACTTTAATTTTAAAACTGCGGTCGTTTTTTCCCTTAAAGTTTGGTTTTTCTATCTCTTTCCATAAATCTTCACGCGCTTCGTCATTTTTAACAATTCCAAACATCGCGCCTAACCTACTCCTTTTTCTTTTTTTTTCAAACTCTTTCATTTATGTACATTCAACATTTCTGTGAAATTCTCTTTTGTTTTGTATCTTCCTGATTGCTGCTTTTCTTTGAACTTTTTATATCTTTTTAATATGTATGTCCCACCTCATTTGGATCCCGATGAACTAGGGAACCCCCCCCCCTCTGTGCGCGTGTCTTTTCGGATACCAGACCTTCCTGGGAAACCTAAGGAGGTGCAGGGTAAGGAACTGAAAGGGTGACGATGGGTGTAGGTCACACGTCTAAGGCCAGGCAAACTCTAGCGCTGCCTATCAAAATCATATTTCGAATTGAACCACTGGCATTTATAGTAATAGTTATTCCTAATAGCTAAAAATATCGATAAATATGAATGAAATTATAATATCATAGTAAGCACTTCTTCTGATTGATCACTATAAAACCATAAACACAGTATTCAACCCGAAGGTTGGTTTAGTAGGAGTTGGTAGAGTTCACTCAGTACTTAGCCCGACAGGGAGATTCACACATCAGGCTAGGGGGGCCAGTTCCTTTCCCTGTGCGGGCCCTCCGATCAGTGGTCCCTTTACCTCTGGACTACCGCGTACTCCATAGACAAATAAAAATTTACTCCTTTGGATACATATATATATATATATATATATATATATTTATATTTATATATTTTATAAGTATATATGATGGACATCCAAAGTTTACCCCATGACAAATGAGATTAATGCTAGAGAAAGTTATTGAAAACTTACTTGAATAATATTTTAGTACTACTACGAATACCCGTTCGAAAATCTTACAAATATTTTTGGGAAAATATCCAAATATTTTAGGGAAGACTATATCCATCAATGGCACCAGAGGATAACTGATCCATTCATTCAGATGTAATTGGGCTGTCACCAGTGGTTACGGGAATACAATATTTTTTCGTCGAATTGAGAAACGGCACGCCAAATTTACCTAGCTCAGTTATCTCCGCCATGTGACGGTGAAATATGTCAATGGGAATGTTATAAGGCAATGCTTGAATATGATTATACATGTTATTTATTCGAACCCACACGAAATGTCCTCAATGGTTGTACCGAGGACTACTCACCTCCAAAGGCAAGAGATTACCGGATATGCTATCGTTCCGATGCAGGGGTTTCACGGCACAAAAATCATTCTTATTGCCAGAGATCAAGGCGATAATTTTTCCCCTGTGATATTCCTACATTTCGGTGCACTTCGGTGAATGACTGCGTTTAACTGTAGCGGCATTCGCCGCAGATCATTTAATTTGCTCAGATTAATTTCGGAAAGTCTGGCTAAATATCATGGACTCCAAAACCATTGCGTTCTCACACATACGTAGCTTCCTGCGTCCCCACTGACTTGTCCCGCAAATTGGATTCGCTGCTACGTTTGAAGAGTATCCACATGAGGGTGCGGGGAGGAGAGGGGGGAGGCAATTCCACTCGCGCGTGCGAACGCGTGCCTCGACTAAGCCACTCGTCGGTCGCTTGCGAAACTGCTACGGACTAGGTGCCATATCCGAGATTTGCCGGAAGAACCTTGTGTCATTTCCGCCATTTGATAACGCGGCTCGCAACAAATAAGTTTAAAGGTGAACACGTTCATTTGCCTCATTTGAGGCAAAATTTCCCTCCTTTCCAATTCTGGGGCAAAAGAGGTAAATCTAGGTTCCTGCCTTACGCAGAATATCTTGAACCGAGGAATCGTTCCACGCTGTGACATGCGTAAACCACTCGTGTTGTTTGTTCTACGTCTTACAAGGCCTCCTTCAGAAATAAGAAATAGGCTACTCCATGCTTACACTCCCACCGCCTAGTTCGTACCGATAACGCCGAACAACAATTCGTGGGAAGGAAACCCCATCGCGGAACATAAAATAGCATGCCTTAAAGGAGTATATAATTGGATTTTTGGCGACCCGCCAGTCGTTCCGTACTTTGGCACCCCAAAAAACGGCTTAAATATTCAGCGAGTGAGCACCGAAAACTTGTAAGAACGATCCCTAGGATATTGCTGAATACTTTAGGCTTGGATAACACTAACTCTTCTTTAAAATCTAAACAAAATCGTTTTAAAATAGTACGATTCAATACTGGCTGATCTGCATATAACAAACAGTGTTTGACATAACAGAAATATAAAAGAAAAATTAAAGTAGTTTCAGATGATACTTGAAATCAATATAAATGAAATATTAATTGAGATTTTTATTACTTACGAAAAAATAATTACTGTAACCCATTAGCAAAGAGAATTTTCATTCATTAACTAACTCTAGTTCTAAATTAATGAGTGAATTCAGAGTAACTGCCTTTCATGAATAAAGATCTTCAGGCTTTTCCAATGTTGTAAAAAAATTTCAAGGTTTTTTAGTTATTTTAATATTTCCTCGGTCATTTAATTTTATGCAATATGCAATTTAAAGTATAATACATAAATCGATTCTTTGTAATGAGCAGTATCCCTAATTTGAGTGAGATAATATTTTATGAGGATCCCTAGTGGGAAAATGAAGCAGAGAAAACCGTTTTTATCCGCGTGATCGATATTTTTCCAGTATAAAATGATGCTCATTAAAAAACCAAAATTCTCTACTCGAATCCATCCGTTCAGATTACACCGAATTTGCACCGATTTCCACATATTTAAGCATACCGAAAGTCGGATCTCAGTGGAAAATAGTTGTCTATCTTCATAATTCATTCTATTTGATTGACGCGTTAATGAAATCACGTCGTGTCGAGGCCACTTAATTACACTGGCATTCCAGTGCCGGCGAAGCAACTCGGTTTGGCTAATTAGGACGCTGAAAGGCAAGCAACGAAAATTGAGTTAACACTTTTTCCTGGCTAACACTCACACCTGGAGCAAGAACATTTACAACACTTACTGGTTCGAAGCACCAAACATCAAATTTTTTTTCGCGAAAAATATGAATCGCGAGATGAAGGAAGGAGGACTTCGCGATGAATCCTGTTTCTCGAAAATTGTAGATTAATCAATATTCCAACGTAAACTGACGACATCGCATTTTATATCGCAGAAAAGTTCAGGGCTGTGAGATACGTCAGCATATAATCAAGCGACGATTTGCATATTCACTCCGTCTACACTGAAAATATTTACTCGTATTTACGACACTAAAAGCAACACAAAACAGAAGGCTGGATGTACTGAAAATGCGGTCACGCAGAAGAATGATGAATATCGAATGGAAGGGTCGAATAAATAATGAAGACGCACTAAGAAGAGTGTAAAAAATCTGAAGAAATAAAGAAAAACGAAGGATCTCCTAATGGGACACATTTGGAGATACGCTGGTCTAGTGGGGACAGTCGTCGAGGTAAAAGTGAACGGGAGGAACTACAGTGGAAGATCCCGGACCACATTCACGGAACAAGTAATGGCGGCAAAGAGAAGACATCGGCACGAAACGGTTTGGCAGATCGGAGAATTAGGTGGAGGGCTGGATCCAGCCAATCTTTGTGTCCAAAGACTTGAAATAACAAACGTTTATAATAACGATTTTATTGACACTTCTCCAGTTACCAAATCTATATTGTTTAACTTCATATATTATTCCGAGCCGAGGATCGATAGCGCAAATGGAATACCGCATTGATTAATATCGCAACTGGACAATATTCCCCCATTGTTTGGTGTCGCGACGGTAGCATTGTTAGTAATTATGACGGTATAATGCATCCATAATCGTGGAATCGAATGAACACCAGAGCCTACTCCTCAAAACAACGTACGCGCAGAAATGTAGCAAAAATGGAAACCGGTTAAACAATTAACAGAATGCTAAATAACTAACGGCTAGCATTCGCAAAGCCGGTTAACCGGCTCATAGTTTCTAATTTCCTTATGTAAATAGTTAAACACAAATTTCAAGAAACTGCGGGAGATGCCGCAACAGTAACTTAAAGTAGTTAAATACATATATGTATAAAATAATATCTCGCCAAACTATTATCCGTTCTTTAAGCATAACCTCTAGGACTAGCCTTCACCTCACGCAACTACGTGGCTCAAGGGCCACACAATTTTAACAATCTCGATCATCAATCACAATTTTGATGGAAAGTTCTTGTCATCTGACATTCCTTTTTTGAACATTCCTTGTTCCCCACAGCTACAAAATCAAAGGGTGACGTCCTAAAACCTTTAGCAGAGGCCCACGTGACGGGTCATAGGTTAATGACCCACGCGTTGGGAAATGAAAAAGGATGACGTGTACGTCGCATAAAGAATCTAATCCACTTTCCCTTTTCCGCTCGCCCTACGATGCCTCCGGTGGCTGCGTAAACGCATGATTTTCCGACCGCACACAAAAAAAACACGTCGAATATGCGCCGGCAGAAATCGATAGAACCCCCGAAATGCGTCGCAATGTGTGAGTCGCTCAGCGGAGCACGCAAAGGCCCCCGGCCGGCCGGAGGAATGCCTCCCGACCGACGCGCTCCGAAATAGCAAGGGGAAGCCATTGCCGACGGCGGCGGAGGATTGTGCGTATTGCACTTGAATGGGCAAACGGTAGATTTCCTCCTGTAACGGAATAGTACGCGAACGTACTGTTCAAGTTGAATTTTCAATGTCAAATCTCGTAAAGTTCACGACCGGACTATGATTTCGGCGTACATGGACCACCCGACACATTTTTATGCATACGCGTGTAGTCGGGAACGTATAGAGTTTTAAAAAAAGCGAACAGAAGAAATCAGACCTGGGATAGGAATTCAAAAGGTTTCCTTATCGAATAAAGAGGATTACATTCTGTTCAACCTCTTGTGAAAGTTGCATCTAACCACAAATCGTCTCTCGCTATTTCAGACAATCTCAGCGTTCCCATTGTGTTCTCCATTTCCATCTTGAATATCAAAGGTTTCCGGCCTCATCATTGTGAAATTTCAATAAGGGAAGAAGAATACGAAAAATTAAAATTGTTTTCTTGTTCGCCGACCGCGGTATCTACTTAAGAACGCCGTTATCTAGGTATTCCACAGACTTGGGATATCTCACTAATTAATTGCGAACGCTCAGGGATCAGTCTGTATCGTTAACATAAGTCGAAGTTCGCAAGTTTCTTTGTTCTCATACAACTTTAAAAGCTATTGTTTAAAGAATTATCGATTGAAATCTATCGCAGTGTTCTAATGGAAGTGTGCCACCATTCGTTTGAGTGTTGGGAGTACAAGCGAAAAAGAAAAATGAATATCGAATTATGGATCATTATGCTGTAGTCGAATACGATGATCATGATGAAAACAGACTGGCGGGTAGTAGAGTTCTGGGTAGATCTGGGTAGGTGGAGTTAAAATACAAGAACGATTGGGATTACCCATTTTCAATATTTTTTTCTCCCGGACATCTCTGGTGGTCCCGTGTACCCACTTGGAATCCCGACTTGCCCCTATTGGTTGGTCATCAGTTTTCCAAAGGGCCGAATCGCCAGAATTGGCAAACAGCGAGGCCCTCGGCGGGACCCGAACCCGCGATCTTTGTGTTAGCAGGTGAGCGTGTTACCCACCAGACTAAAGCGACCGACAAACAGGTTAGGCCACTTACCAAGAATAAATCTTTCATTGAAAGATACTTATGACGGGATTATAAAGTGGAAAGGAAAAGAGCCAGAGAAAATAACAAGAGCTTAGATTTTGTTTAAAATGAAAAAGGGTAACAAAAATAAACTACACCGAATGAATTGGCCAGCTAGTTATTCGCCTAGAGAACAGGATAAAAATTGCAGTAACCGGTTAGGGGAAAGATTACTCATTTATACTAAATCGTGAAAAGTGATCGAAAGTATCGTAAATGTTGCACTAAAGCTTCGATTGATTGTTTCAAAGACGCAATATGACATTTCTATACAAACATAAATGCAATTAGTCGACAATAACTCAACCATAAAAGGGTTTTTTTATCAGTTCATGTTACCAGAATGTGGCCAGGAGGGATAATTGAGAAATAAGTTAAAGAGAGAGGAAGTTTTGCACGTGGTAAGGGAAGCGAGGAAGTTGCAAGGTGAAATCGAAGAAGGCGGACAAAGTGGAGGGAGGGAGAGGCAGAGGGATGGTAAAAACCCTGGCGGGACAGTGTCAGATAAGTGGGGAAGGGAAAGGAAGACACTAATGTAAGCCTTTTGGATGGCATGAAAGTTGGGATTAAGCATGACGAACTGAAAAAATAATAACAATGGCGAACAAACAGGGATTAAGCATGAGAGGAAATCCACGACGATACATAAGAGCAGTTAATTAGTGAACGTCCAATACCAACGCAATCGGAAGACTACCTATGAAGACGTGTTGTGGGTTCTCACCGCAGCGGGGCAATAATGAATATTGCCACTTACCTGGACTTTATAAAACCAAAAACTATGACACACGACAGGATTTAACTACATGCTCAATCTGCGTAATTTTTTTTCCAGAATCAGGTATCGGCATCGGTATATTTTATTTATATATTTAAAAACAAAAAAACAATACATTTTTGCAAATGATCACGAACAGCAAAACATCCACTTTTCAGAAAAATAACCAACTTTTATCGGAAGGCGACTACTCGCGCAACAATGACCGTATGTCGTAGCGCTACAGTGGAGTTTGATGTGAGATGATATCCGAATTGAAACCTTCGATAGAGGTACCACGGATATGGCCGAGATCAGCACATAATCAACTCTCTAAAGAGCCGGGAGTGATTACAAAATATTGTGCTATTTTCCTGTAATTTGAAGACGTTGCACATTTTTGGTTTGTTGAGCAGTAAACTAAAATTTTCAGAATCCAAGACGACAATTTTCTATTTAAAAAAATAGCTAACAAAATGCTTTAAATATATGTCTTGAAAAACATAAACTTAAAATATTTGATTACATATACTTCTAAAACTCATTTAATTCGTATGAAGTAAATGAAAAAGGAAAAACTGAAAAGATATACCCTTACCCCAATTAAATGAACGATGGAATTCTGGATGCATTGCCAAACTCAGGAGTCAATTTTCCTCCCAGGGTTGGGAGTTATCTGACAAGAATTTGCAAGCATTTTCGGGAAATGCGCATAATTGCTCGCACAGGATATTTAATATACTCCAAAACTACTTCAAACAAAGAGTTGTCCTAATTATCCCATTGGCAAGGCGTTTAAGCAGCAGAATTTTCAACGCTGACATACCAGCATCGATTTACGAAGATTTTCACGACGGAAGGTTTAAAACAAAATTGAAACGTCGAAGCTATCCACATGGATCGAAATTAACGAGGCTATACGTACAATACCGCAAGGATATGGAGTTTTCAAAATTTAAAGCGTTGTTGAAATATGAAAACCAAATAAACGACCGAGATTGATTGAAATTAAATGCGTAATCCACCGGACGCTTGATGCGAATAAAAACTTTTAAAAAAAACCTCAATCAATGTTCCCAATTTCGGGGAACACGAATGTTCTGAACGAGTCCTTCCATAATGCAGTTCTAATAGCAGAAAAAACTGAATTCGAATAATTTACACTTTCACCCGCACTTTGGGCACATTTCACTTTCAACTTCTGTAAAGAAAGAATTGAAAAAAACAACCGAATACGATATAATGAAGTGTGTTTGAAAAAATAAAACAATTACAAACTAATGATTGATTCAGAAGAGTGCATACCATTCCAATTAGATTTTCAGCTCGTTTGTCAGTTCCTGTCAATCATAATGTATAAATAATGGAAATCAGAGCATTCCGATGGAAGGGAGCGGAATCAAAGGAAACTTTGCGACCAAAACATCCAAATTAATTCGCAATTGATAAAATAAAATAGGCATAAAAAACTTCATCACTTAAGGCAATTAAAAATTAATATCATGTAAAATCGGAACACAACCGGCACTTATAAGATCAAATCAATGTAGGAAGACGTAGTGAGGTAGTTAACATTGTAACCATATAATATTTTCGGAAATTAAAAGTAAAAGAAAATATTGTTTTTTTTTCAGAATATTTGTCAATGCAACTCTGTTACTGGGCAATGATAAATCTCTTCAGTTTAGAAGATTAAAAATCCAAAATGCCGACTGAACAATCCCTTAACATACGTACGCGTCGTTGGAACTGCAACAGGTATGTTAAGAAGCAAGTGACTGTTTAATACGGAGTCTGTAACCTGGAAACGATCTTTCCTCGATGAAAAATTAAAACTGATACTTGCCGCTGGCAGCTTCGCGTATTATGGAATACACGTAGAAGAACACTATTCGAAGCGGGCCATCGGTATTCCCGCGGGAGGGCAAGGAACGCCTCCCCAAAGCGGAGACACAGAAACGTAAGCCTCATTAATCCCACCTCGATGTGCAGAGGAGAAAGTAGGATATAATCACCTTTATTTTTTTCTACGCCAAGCGATTCGATATCTAGTAGCACGACCCCTCGGTCCAAACGGCACCTCGCGACAGAGTAAAGATATCTCTGGACACTCTTCTCCCTTTCCTCCTGTGGAAACAACTTCTCGCCCGGGAGAGAAAATGCACCTCGCGGACACAAGCGCTCACAATGAACACACTAGCCAGCACTTCGCAATGCACCGCGGTTCGTATCCCTCCCCCGTCCCCTCTCCCCTCCCCGCGACAATAAACGCACGTCCCTGTAACACTTTTCCGTGGAACCTAAGCGAGGGGATAATTGCGAGACGCTCGCTCGCCTCGGGAGAAAAGCGAAGAAGACCTTAACATTGCCGCCTTGCATTGCATTCGGACTGGCGACCACGAGGCTCCGTCATCCCACTGCGTACACGCTTTACCGAAGGGAGAGAGAGAGAGAGGTCTTTGATCCGTTCCAGGGGCATGGCTATAAATGCTTTCGTTGCATAACCACAGTGTTTGGTGGAGGGCGGAGAGGAGTGCGAGGGAGAGAGAGAGAGTTGCCACAGGAAAAGTTCACCTGTTCGGGCGTGCGGGGAATAGCATTACGCGAGTTCTCCGCGCTCGCGTTCCTCGGCATAGGGTTTTCCTCCTTTGCGCTCCACACTCGAAGGGGAGCGGGCGAGAGGAAATTGAGGACGGATAAGCAGCAACCGGCCCAACTTGGATAACACTCGAGCAGGCGAGGCATCGACGTCCAATAGGAGGTCTTGAAGTAAATCCGTGACGGGATGGATTTGTTTTGAACACAGCAGAAGAAAGGTCCGACGGGTAAGAACGAGTGACAAACATTTGGGACAAATGAGGACGGTTGTGAGTTATACCATTGTATCGGTGAATCAGTATTCCGAAGGATGAGTGAAGGGACAGAGCAAAAGCAGTCAATGGATTGAGGGACGAATGAATGAGAGTAATCCTTCGGTTACAGCTGCAATGTAATCTTTTCCGACCTGTGACCCTTCGAGTATACACTACGATACTTTCAATTCCTATACCAGAGTTCATTTAAGTTCATATGAAGTCAAAGATTGTACTTTCACATTAACGTTTTAGTAAATTAAACGATAAAAACATTTCTATAAACTCATCTTTACTTTCAATTATCGTTAATCTAATTCACTTCCAATGCCACCTCATTCTTACACCATATCAATCGAACTGGCACAAAACGATATTTCTTTTACAAAAATTCTTTCAACCATTTCTGCAATTGCCCTCCAGGCTATATTCCACCATCATTACCTCCTAATGCAATGGAGATTTGCGCTTTAACTCCATGGTCAATGCTAGTTTCTGCCCATAACACATTCATCAATTAATAAGTCGTGTGTGTATAATGTTATCACGATGTCACTCAGGCAGGGTGGACTTTCTTCAAGTATGTCTTTATAGAACATAACCCAACCGTAGTTAATTAAAACCATTACAGCAGGTCTCCTAGATTTCCCTTTTGGCTAACGAAGAGTCATAGTGTTACGATAATCAAGCTTATAATTGAAATAAAATTCATTATTACAATTACAAAATTCCGATCTATGCAACTACAAATGTTTCCCGTTAGGCAAATACATAATGCTTAAGAGCTATTTTATGGTAGTTTTCAAGTAAATAAATTTCAGAACGCTGCACCACCAAGCGTAAGAGAGGCTACACAGTCTAGAACAGCTAGTCACGCTGGACAAAATTCTTAAGACAAAGTCTGATTGAGATCCTAGGACCAAAATGTTATTTTTCTAAATTAATTGATCATCAAGTTGCGGTCGTAAAGAGAGCGAGAACATTGCAGCTGTGTGAAAAAGTTCAATATGAGGTTAATTAAGAAAAACTAATGCGAAGCACAAGGTATGACAGAGAAGTTCTTGAGAGGAATACAGAACAACATATGTCCAACGCTCCATCCTAAATACAGCTCGGAGAAAATTTCTCAGGAACCATTTCCGGGATAACCAATCAATCACCTTTCTCTTGTATGGAACTGCATTGATATACTATATGACCGAATCTCACACGTTACAAGCTCAAATTAATTTTATTCGTCACAATGAAGTCGTAAAAGTTCACTATGACACTTAGCACATCAATTTGAATCCATATTTCTTTGAAATATGTGTGGAACCCGTAGTTAAAATCGCTAGAGATGCAAACAGGGCATTCTATTTTTTAAACCAACAGGATTAGAGCACAAAAGGAAGAGGTGACCGGATTTCGGTCGACTGCTCAGCTTAATTTGGTTTAGTTCGTCCTCGACAAGTCACGACAGCAATTCAAAGATTTTAAATTTTCGTGAGCTTTCGCAGGCATGCAACGCAGATAAAGGAAAGCAATTAAATTAGTGAGATCGGATCGCACTAGAAGCCTTCCTTACATTTTTTTAAGAATGATCATCAAGTATACGTGAATCTGTAATAATCCTGGAGAAAAGGCTATGAAAACCCCACGGTCAACGCAAATGAAAGTCTAATAATAATTCTAAGGAGGAAGGAGTTACGCAATGGCGGTGGCTTGTTTCAAGGAACCCATAGGAAGAAGAAGAGGCGATAACTAAAGAACTAACGTCAACTTTGAACGTATTTGCACATTCCTGTACAACGAAGGTGCAAATCTCGGAAGTGGGTTCGATGATCCCAGGGCAAAGACAATTGCCTTTAGTGAATCTTATGATTGTGGGCAGTGCATCTGTGCATCGGATGTAAATTAACGGTATCTCCAAACCTAGAACCAGAAGCCGACATGCAAAAAGACTAGCATCACTGAAGTCAAATAAAATGAACAGTTGGGAACTCAAGAAAAACGTTCCACAGTGATGAAAACACAAGGCGAAATATATTTAGAACTCTTTCTTGGGGTACATGGTTTTACTAATCTTTTTAAATAAAATTTGAGTGAAACTGGAAAAAATGGAGAATCTTGACGTCAATTTCACCTCGTTTTACCGCGCTCGCGCAGTTAAACTTAAACATGCTAATTTTTTAAAATTAAAAGTTATCACAGTTGAAAATTAAGGTGATGACCCGGAGTATGCCCATGCCAATCAATCGGCATTAAACTTAATGGCACATACTACAGCACATTCTCAGCATCTACCTCAGATCATAAGCGACGAATAATATATCAATAGAAGTTACTTCCAAGGCTTCAAAGAATTTAAATAGTCTCCCATACAACTACAATCAGATATCACCAACGAATTCTTCCATCAAAATAATAATGATTTTGGAGCAAGCATTAGACAACTCGACTATAGACATGTCGTGAGGAGCGTCCCAAATTGGCAGTCCCCTTTCCTTCTGATGAAATACACGACGGACGACTCTTTCAGTCACCAATGGACCATCAAGAGGGGTTCGAATGGGGGAGGGAACGACATAATTCGCGTCATCACGAATGATTCCTCGATCTAACGGTGGCCTTCGAGCTGCGACGTCACAATCCCGGGACATAGAAAACTCACCGAGTCGTGAAATGACTTCCTCTTTCGCCCGCTTTTGCTGCGGCGGCGGCCGGCTGTGCACGGAAAAGAGCAAATGTGCACAGCGATGGGTAGAGAGAGAATCACGCTCTTTGGATGACGGCATCAGTTACCCATGTGAACAGGCAGAGCCCAGCGAGCGGGGCAAGGGGCGGCGACGATAGGAGGATGGGGCGAGGAACCCTTGATGTACAGCCAACTTCCGTTGTTATGGAGTCGTTCCTTTCGCTGTCGTTCATTTTCAAATGACAACTAAAAGAATAACCACTTCGCTCCACACGTTTCTTTTAACTGAGACGTCTTTTGCCCAACGCTCGGGCTGCATCAAACACTAATTTTGGGATAAGAAGGTGTACGTCACCTGGAGCGATAACAGAACTAAGAATAATCGTGGACGGAAAATTATACTACACACATTTCGATACACTAATAACTCTAAAAATTGCATACCACAAATATAATTCGAGAGTAATTGGTCACAGGTCTTTAAGCCATTGTTTAAAAGAGAAGTTTTAAGGCAAACATTCATACATTTTAAGGACTTACTGAAGTTTATTACTTTATCGAAATCCGCTTCTGTTTTTTTCATGATTTCTTACAAATATAACTCAGTAACTAAAACTAGGTTTTAAGAATCGTTGCTGTTTTGAACCATTAAATGAACGCGCACAAATATGCGAAATATTTACTCTTAACAGCGATGAAAAATCAAATACTTTGAATGTCATGTCGAGATGTCAAATAATTAATAATAATATTAAGATTAACAATAATAAGATTATAGTTTGTGGAATTTGGAATAAATAAAAGAGAGTAACTTAATCTGAAGAGAACGTGTTCAAAGATTTACCATACTATTGGTCTGCAATAGATACGATTTACCTACACATCTTTGTTAGGTAGAACTAGGCAATCGTTTCATTTATACTTTTCGTCATCACAATGGGGTATTATATTAGGCTCTCTTCCCTTTACCTATCAAATGAAACTTTGGGAAAAGGAATTGTAAAATACAGTTAAATATTTTTTTAAGGGTAACTAACGATTAAATTAAATGATCATTACGAAACCCGATGGATTACTAATTAAACGAACCTATATGTTTTATGAACGGATCAATATGTTATCGGGAGGAGGGAATTCATTATTTACACGACTCCGACTTGCCGGTGAATCCCTTGGGTCCTCCGGCAGACTGAAATACGGGAGTGTTTTCGTTCCATGGCGTCGGAATGATGGACGGCAGGCCATGACTCAAGTCGGGTCCTCCGATCCATTGCTTTCGTTCCTTCTTAGACGCTTACATCGCATCTTTGACCTCTATTATTCCGGTCCCTTTCGTTCCTTTGGAAAGAGATTTTTATTCGCTTCGCCCCATTCCTCGAGCGGAGTCGTTCTCTTGGAACGAATCGTTCCGGAACGCCCGTCGGCAGGATATCCCAAGGGATTACCCTCCGAGACCGCTTCGGAAGAGAAAGAATTACCCTCTTTCAACTTCACTGCGGGGACGTGAATTAGAAGATGCCTTGCATGGACGGCCGCTTGCCTTGGAATGGAGCAACGGCAAAAGCACGTGTTGGGAAGGGAGGCTGTCCGGATTCTCTTTAAGATTGAGATGGAGGAGAAGAGATGATTTCGGCTCCCTCACGAACAATTAAGAAGCTCATTTGATCTCTGCATCTCCTCTTCACTGTATATAAATTCGCTGTTTGAAAGAGAGGAGGAACTAGTTACTGAGTCTCCAATAAAATCTTCAATACCGTCACTGGATAGATACTATGCCATTGTGAAAGGAATACAAATACGCACTATGTGCTATTCATTTCTAACATTTACGAAATCGAGGACTCAAATCATACAATACTTCCAGGACAAAAGGTTGAAATCTCGATACAATATTGGAAGCAGCCGAGCGATAATCGCGTGATATCTCAAATATTCAATCATAGTTACGATGCATTCATCATTGTATTCGGATATTTGCCATGCTATGCCCTCATTTATTATAGTTTCCCTATTATGAAAACTTCTTCAAAGCCCCGATTTACGTATTTGATGAATATAACCACCACAATGGCAGCTTTATTAATCGCCGGGGGCTTGTCGTTATATGGCCTACTTATTTATTGCTAACTTATGCGCTCGGCATTTCAGCAGTTGACGTTATCCCCAATACAATTTTTCTCAGTATATGTTTCGCTAAAACGTTCCTCGTAACGATGTGAATAATATTCATCCATACTTACTAACGTGAATCTACCGACATGAATAGCAAACTAAACATTTGAATCCAAATCTCTGAATATATTTCCAATGCTAATTTCCGATTTGTGGTTTTACCTAGAATTCCAGGTCACTAATGATAGGATTCGTCTAATATTCAATGCCTAAGCTTATAGGTTATTAATTCTACAGAGCTATTTCATTTACCAATATGTGGTTGTGAAACCAACCATCTAGAGGATTTATCATGAACTTTCAGCCTTCAGTACGTACGAGAATCTAGTCTCGCGTTTCCTCCGAAAGGATCTTTAAAAAGTAATCTCCTGAATCAACGGAGGAAAAGGCGCATTCCGACAGAGTCGTCGAACCGGGGACCTCCGAGGAAGAGGACGAGACCCATCGGCCAATCGACGCGCGCACGAGTGAAAAGGAGGGGATGCATCGGACGAGGAGGGCATGGGGTGGACTGGAAAGAGAGGCTGGGTGCCGAGGTGGAAATTCCTACCTTCTGGATCGGGGCATGGTTGGGAGAGTGACAAGGAATGCCTGGTACCGCCACCGCATGCGACTGCATAGCCCAAGGAACGCGCCAAGGATCCCGGGAAGTAGCGATATGGAAGAGGAGATGATGTGAACGTTGATGGGAGACTGAGGGGGTGGGGAGAGGGTTGTCGAGGCAGGAGAGGCCATTCATCGACTGCGACGTCCAACTAATGTTGCACAGAGATTTTGAGCCGCGGAAGCGGCGATTACGCACAAAATGACCGCTTTTACGAGTCTACTTAAAACACCTACTTCAAGAGGCATTAAATAATTATTTCTACAGCAGATTATAATCTGCTGTAGAAATTGAATATCGACTACGCACCATTTCGATATTCGAACACACATAATTATTACTTGACCAAATCTTTCGAATCGAACAAGAACACGAGCCGTATTTTGAAGTTTGAAGAACTGAATCTTAACCCATCCTTATAAATATTATTATTAAGCATACACCCTTCTGGAAATCTTAAATGAACTCTAGAGGAAATGTATGAGCATAGGATGGATTCATTTATATATATAAACATATATACCCTGAAAAAGATGTTTTTTTATGATAAACTTCCTTCGATCTGAAGACGTATTTAAGAGAATGCATGCGAATTGTAAAATAATTAAATCCAACAATTCAAAAAAGGACTTTTTACGGAAATGCGTCATGGCTTATTAAAGTTTACCAGTCATTTCTTTCTTAACTAACCATAATGTTAATTTTTGGGGGAATTTCGGCAATGAATTCGATCGTAAAGATCAATGACAAATAAATTAAATGGAAATTCATTTAAAGAATAATATTAATTGTTTTATTATTCTTGACTTGAATTTTTTTATGGGTCGCACAACCGAATTATAAAGATGAATAGGAATAAAAACTCGCAAGTAAGGGAAATACATCAGAATTATTTTATGGCGTACAATTTGAGCACCGTAGAGGACAAAATGTCGACCGAGCCCGGGAATAAGGAGAACAAGATGATGAAGATGATTATTTAAATTACGAAACGCACCCCAAAGAACTTTCACTTAACGAGAAATCTCATCACACCAAGTCGCCCATCAATCATTCCTCCATGATTTAAAGTAATTCATAACTCCAAAATCGCGATATTATTCTCTCCAATATAGTGATCAGTTCGTATATAACCCGTTAATTAACTTAAAAGAGAAGACAACAAATTATAAGTCAATTTTTTTAGCAGGTAACAGTGATATAATTAAATTTTCAATCGAGAACAAAAAAAAATGAAGGACACTGAAAGGTCGTGAATAGAAGGTTATTAAGCCTTTTTTTTCCAAATCCAAAAAGTTTTAGAGGGAAAGTATGTGGATTGGCCTTAGGCTATTGTGGTTATCAGCAAAATTAGTGACTAAATTTTCAGGAAATTGAGCAATACCTAAAGTAACTCATGAAGGTAAATGGAAATAAAATTTAGAGAATCTTGTTGAAAACAAGAGAGAAAAAAACGGCAGAATACTGGAAAGTCTCATGAAAAACATTTGGCATACACACTTTTCTGGCATGTTACCATTGATCATTGGTTGTCGGCTGTTTAAGGCAGATTATGGAGAGACCGAACAAGTTCATGACCGCACGTCCAGGCTCCGTCCAAAAAGACAAAACCTGACATTCCACACTAGGCTAAACTGTGGGTCAATTCCGAATACTTATGTGCCGTAAAAATAATAATCCACCACCCTTTATTCATGCCCATCATATTCCTACCCCTACCTCGTTTGCCCAACGTTCTCTCCTCGTAAGTTTATGACCTCCTATTTCAATATTTAAGTTAGCTTTTTTCTCGAGAACCGTATAATATTGATTTTGTTTACGTTTATTCGCATCCCATATCTATCGCACTGAATTTCCAATGCGCTTTCAACCCTTCCCTGACTTGCAAATTAAAATTTCAACTTCTTATTAATGTTTCCTTGATATATGCATAATAAAATCACCAGTCCAATACGAATGGAGCATTAGAGGGATAACCGCACAAGGAGAAACTGCGACACATCTGCAAGGATAGGCCACTGTATCTTACAACGCCAGAACTACAAAGAAATCCAACTTACTAGAAATGATTTTGGTATCCATTCTAGTATTTCGTCCGACATGCTAAGTCAGCGCAGCAAAAGTCAGGATCCAAGGATATTCGTCGGAAAAGTTTGTTCGAATTAGACGAAAATTTTAAAGGACGTTCCGTCATTTTACAACAACCGGTGATCACGGATGTTTCCTCGCAATGCATTACTTCAATGTAAGGCGAGCCTTTTACAAATACGCCTGGCTGGATCATACTGCAGGTTGGTAACGTTCGAGATGAAAAACTCAAGGTCAAGGGTTAGAATTCCGCCTCGAGCATGGGCGTGGTATTTGCCCTAGGATTATTTACCTAATTAAATTAGACAGCGCGATTCAATCTTGGTCGTCTAATTTTACATAATTTATTACCCAACTGCTAGAATATTACACTTTCTTCGGGAAACAATGGCGAGGGACGTGTCCCGCAAGGTATGTCGTGGAGCAGACCACCCATACATTTGCACTCGGCGGGTTGCGTGGTTCCAGGGCCATTGAGGACAACGCAAAAATCCCCTGGCCCACCTGAGGAGTGATGCGACTCACGGCGATGATGGCGACACGTCATAGCATTTTCAGAGGCGATAGATGATATTTTCCACTAGAAAGTTGACTTTCGTTGGCATGTAATAACTTTCACCTTTGCCCCTTTGGTGACAATGACTGAAAAATTGTGGAGTAACCTTTCCCCGATTTCCAGATCCTCGCACGCGGAAAATTGACGAAAACACCCAGCAGTAATCAATCCACTTCAATCATGAAACACACATTCCATTTCGTGAAGGTCATGCTCGAGGACGAAGTTCTTAAAAACAAAGACATCGTGTACGATATAATACATCTTCCTAAATTGAATTATACGCCTCGTGTCAAGGAAGATAGCATTGAAATTTATTTGTAAGATAAACATAAATGATCCATACGCAAAACATATAAATATCAAGGAGTACTATACAAATCCAGGGATGCCTAGCAATGGAATTTCAGTGAGAGTTTTTATTTTTCAGTTTAAACTAATAAAATGGTTCTTTTAACGAGATAAACAAATCACAAAGTACACGCTTCTTTACATTATATACAACATTTTAACCAATTTAATAAAATAATTTTCAAATTTTTGACGTAACTGGGTTTGAAAAATGCTCCGGAGGCCGGAGATACACTTTACCACCAAATCAACCATATGCATATCTAATATTATTACTTGGCAGCAATATCCGTGTCCAATCAGGATTAAAACCATCTAACCGGCGGGAATTTTACCCACAGTAACCAATATCGGCTGATTTTCTAAGAATACCTTGTTTATTTACTGCAAAAGATATGACAGATAAAAAAACGACAAATAAGGTGTAAACAGAAAATATGTGGGTGCAAACAGATATGGCATCCAGCTTTCTGGGAAATCGAGAATCGACAAGCTCTCGCAGAAACATCTGAAAGGTGGGTGAATGGAAACCTTTTACACGCATGGTTTTAAGAATCCTTCAAATAAGAACCATCACTTCTCCGATCATGCACTGAGCTAGTCCGACACTGGTAAGACTTTTTTGAAATAAAACATTCAAGTTGCATCTCCCAAGTATGCTCTGCCATAAATCCAGGAGGAAGTTTTGAAAACTGCCGGAAAATACAAAGGTAAAACTTCCTAGTAATCGCAAACAAAGGGTAGAAATTTCCAATGAATGGAGGAAAAATAACATCCCCAAGTTTATAAAATACATTATCCACCAAATGCCAGGAAAATGTTTCCAACACGCCACTCGATACATGTCGGAGGAGATATGAAGGAGAGATTTTCCGATTTGAATGCTTCCAAACTTCCCATTCCACAATAACCTCAAACATCCCCGAGGTGGTTAAAAAGAGTTGGGGTCGACTCGTGTTATATTTTTGATCTCATCAATCGATAATAAAAATCTACATCCAGATCCTCGCCTGAGCCGATACAAAACTTTTCTCAAATCGACGAATCGATCACACAAATGGGCATGGAAGCAATACGAAACGAATCCTAAATTCGGTCAGGGGGTGGTTGAAATTTACTCAATTCTTCCCACGAGATGTGGCTGGACTCACCATCGTTATTCTGGCTACTTGGGACGTTTCCTGAGCACAAATACCCACACCGCTTACGGGATGACAATACATCAAAGCTTGCTGGTGCAATCCCGAAAAATTTTCGACTCGATGCCTACCGTACTTCTCCCATGAGATTATTGTGAACTTGTCTACCACGTGATCTTAATGGAGAGAAGAAAAGAATTTCCGGGATTTTAGGACCAAACCAGGAAACCCTAAGAGGTGTACGTAACAGCATCTTTTTATGGTATTCTCTAGACAAGGCAAACAACCACGTGAAAACCTCATCAGTCCGTCTTCAGCCATTCTTACCCTGAGTTACTACCCACCATAAATGTATACATCCCTTCTTTTTCGTGGGAAGGGTCATAATTATAAAATACCGTTCAGACTCACATATTTTTAAGCTGGATACAGAGGTATGATCAAAGAGGGATCAAATAGAATTGTGAGGGTGAACGAACTGAATCCCCTTTTTTATCCCAATTGAATCTAGATTTGATTAATATAGGCGCATATCCATGACATAACAGCGAAATCTCTTCCCTCGATGTCCCCCATCCTCCTTCATCACGTGACGAGCGATCCGTAATATCTTTGACCCCGGTGAATAACTTGATGGGTCATAAAATGCTAAATTTCCATAAAAGCTTTTCGGGGGAATAAAACTTTGAACTGATGAGCGTGTAAATCAAAGCTGTCGGCGAGTCGAAAACCTGTTGGCGCCAAATACGTTTTCTCCTTTGTTGCATAGTTCCTTTCTGTAAAGACTAAAAAATTACATTTGTCATTTCTGACCAATACCGACTCGAGAGTAATTCCCAGCATTTCTCAATTTCAACAATTAGCGTATTTGGCAGCACATTCGCACAAGTGTATTTATTATGTACCTACTTTTTCCGGGAGTATTTTATTGCCGAAAGGTGATAAATTAGGGAAAACTCTGAAGAGGTCATCCAAACATTGTGGCACGTCCATGAAACCCTCCTAAGGGCCGCAAAAAATGTCGAGTGCACTCGCCACTTGCATTAACGAACCACGAGGATAATCAAAACCAAGAGGGGTGACGCCCTTCTTCCGTCCTGCACCGGAGAAAGCGGTGAAGTTCAAGTTCAGAGAGCCGCTAAAAAAAGCTAAACGGAGCAGACCGTTTTCTGCGTCGCCACTATCTTGCAGAGCGAGTCGGAAGCAGAGTGTGAGTGCGGGGAGGGGGAAGGTGGTTGGGGTGCGGAGGGGAAAGGGGTGGAAGGGAATGGACTCAGTGGAGATAGCGGGGGTGATGGGGTGGGGATGGAGGGGGTTGGAGAGAACGAAGGGGGGAGGAAGGAGGAGAGGGCACGGAATGGATAAGGGCAAGGGGGAGAAGGGCGAGGGGGGGACGGAAAAAGAGGTGGTGGTTCGTGGTGAAAAATGGAAAGTGTTTATTTTTAGACTCACGCGTCGCACTTGGACGTTATACCATCATCATCTCTGCACCAATCGGGTCGACGACCTGCACTTTTCTCACTGGATGAAATAACTGGCAAAAGCGACGATTGCTTGAACGGAAGTCAATAAAAGCACAACGATTAGAAGGCCCCACGAAAAGTACCAAGGTGAAAGCAACGCCGTTCCCAAATCCTAGTGACCCAGTCGGTATTTTAGCATACCAAGGTGCTACAAGGTGCTGATGGTAATTATCGACACGTAGGCCCCACTAGGTACAATGAAAATTTATTGTCGGTGGTTTTGTCTGAATGAGTTTGGACGATAACGGGTTAATTGATAACGTGCTACTATTACGTCGTCTGGTGTGTATGCTATTCGGTAATTCTGAATATTTTATTTGACAGAAATTTCATTAGCCATCTTTCTCCCTCTTCTTAAGTTGAAAATAATGCGAAACGACACTGACGAACGAATGCGATGATTGGGGAGGACAAAAGTGGAGGCAGATGCAGAAGTGGCAGAAGAGGGAATAACCCGCTATCCTCATGCAGCTTAATAGGTGAACTCGATACGAAGGTGTTGCAGAAATGAAAGTGGAAACGAAAATCTGTGATATCTTAGCGTGAGTATTTACGCACAAACTTCTATTTTCATTCTCACTGCTTGATATTATTCCGTGTAGGGCTATATTGTAAGTTAAAGAGTGACAATCCAAAAGCGCGCCTATTAGGGAATAAATCCATATTGAAATATTTCTCCCTCTTCAATATTTGTCTTAGCATAGTAAGAAGGACGTTTGATACCTATTTATACCAGTTCAGCAAAACATAACAGTTGGCTCTCCAAGGTATTATTAGTAACGGTGCATGCTCTGTTTAAAAGTCGGTCAACATCAAGACTGATCCGCTGATTGTAAATAAAACGATTACCAAACGAACCGTATTCTTTGTGTTGAGTCTGTGAATACTTAGTGCAAGTCTCGTGAATAATTATATAACCTCTCCGTGAGTACAACGATGGTCAAGCATTAGTTCAATGGCTAACCCCTCTGATATATATCAGAAGTATCATTTTAAAACTTAATAGGAGCAAGCAATATTCATGAAAAACTTGGTAGTCCAATATACAAACTCTAAAATTGTACTAATCTTTTAATATTTCGTAAAAATGCTATCCGATATTTTTTCCTTGATAATAGGCTAAAAATGAACAACAAAACGAAGCAGTGCATTAGAAATAATGTTAGACTTCAAGCATAACATAAGATTATCATTAAAAACTGGATAAATACATTTAAAACTCAATATGTTAAAGGCACGAGACATTTTTGTATCTTCACCTTCCATAGTATGAATGCACCAATGTAAAATATGGTTTACTAGCTGCAGAGAGGGGATCTAAAAACAATAAAAGATATCAACGAACACCCGACTTTTGCAGTATTCGCTTTTGAGGGTAGACCGCATTTCATGGGCACACGCGACAAATAGATTTCGCAGTTAGAATTTTAAAGACACTGAAATGGCAGATGCCATTTATCTTTAAAGGTAAACTTCAATTCGGAAATAAACCTCTGCAGGCAGCCAGGTCTTCATATCCAGATTGGGATTCGAACCCGTAGCATTCGAGTTTCCCGCCGGGAGTGCCACCCACCCCGGTCTGACCCGTCTGGCTCGACAGGCATCTCCCCTTCATCCAATCCCCACGATGACTCCTCTGGGCTCACGGTGCCACGAGAAATTTCATATCGCCTCAAGTGTTTTAAACACACGCGAGGGCTTAATCCACGAGTGTCTTTTTACGACGCACCGCACGGTCGAGTGAAGAATATTTGGCAGCGGCGTAAAAGACTCCCCCGCCACCCCCATGAGAGACACCTCGAAAACACTCGACAGAGTCCCCGCCACTCCCTCTCTCTCGCAGGCAAATACTACACACTTGACGGCTTGCACTCGGCTCCCATTGCGACGCCAACTGGAACACGTGAGGAAAGTGCACCGCTAATTTAGCTAATGCAGTATTTTTTGCGTTTCTTTCTAGGACGCTCAGAGGAGCAGTTTTTCCGTAAGCGAAGAAGGGGAAGCGAATGAAACAACGGTGTTACAGCAGAGGTGAATGAAACTCGATACTGAAAACACAGAGAGGATGTCAATGTACGAATGTAATCTCCGTTTTCCTACAACCTCACCTCATCCCTCAGGCGAGCTACCGAAATAGGGAGGCGTAAGGGCGTGTGGCAGAGGGTGTTACCACGCCAGCCATAAATCAATTTTCATGCCTGATTTTATTTATGCATCTTCCATTAGCCATCTGAAGTGACATACTTATTTCAATGACTGAGTGGGGAAGCAAATATAATGAATAATGATAGTGACATACACTTCTTCGCAGGTCATGTTCCGAGTATTGGATTTTTGATCAAATGCCCCACACAAATTTTACAGTAACTACAATCGGAAAAGCATGCACTGTCGGGTATGGTTTCGCAAAAATATACCCCCCACAGCTCTCTTCCCTGAATGCATTAACAAGTGTTAGAATTTGGGAACCAATTGAATTTGCCGAAACGCCCTTCAAGATGGCTTCTCCAATACGCGGATTATTATCCTTTCCGCTTCACTTTCAAATGTTTCCATCGTGTTTATCACAAAGTTTTCCTACAGATTAATTAATCTCCGTGTTTCTTTTGTACGTAAGAATTCACGATCTGCGAAGCGATCCGAAATTTTATTTCCATGTCTCAACATGAAAACGAGCTCCCTAGAAATTATGCCATAAAAGCCGCCTTGATTTTCTACGCAGTGGCGCGTTGGATACGGCCAACTGTCGACGCCAACGCATAACTCAAGCCAGCGCCTATATATAACGAAGTTATAAGTCAACCACGCCCCTTCTCCATTAGCTCGAAGGAAAAAAATACCACGCCCAATGCCTGAAACGTTCTGCTTATTTTATTAATACTAGAACACGCAACTTTTTTACTCCTGAACTGGAGGAAAAGCGGGAAAGAGTCGCTAGAAAGAACGGAGATAGATTGAGGGTTAGTGCTATTACTGCTTCCCTTTCCGCTGCCTATGATGACCTATATAGTATCTACTTTACTATTACGTTTCAGTCACTGTCGTTAAAGTCATATTCCTTGGAAAGGGAGTTAAAACGATGTTTACTGGGCGTTTCTCGCTGAAAAGAGTTAATCACATGATGCATTCGTGGGCCACCTCCTTCCAAGTGCAATCTCCCTATCTGTACCAAACAGTTTCATCTGAAAATGATAGCGTAGGCAATAATCGTCCGATGCAAAAATTAAGATATATGAGGATTAATGCTACAACTATACAATACGTATATTGCGTCGGAATTTTGAATGACGACCTTGAGTTACTTCAAATTTTAAATCTTTCCAGCGAACTTTGAGCGGAAGGAAAGATGATATAGAGAGGGCTATGAATCGCCCACCAATTACGGAGAAGACAAAACCTGAATCGTTGGTAAGATTTGAAAAAAACAATGAATGGCTAAACATCGATTGTTCCGTTCTCCACAAAAGAATACCAAAATAAATCCTGCAGACTGGAAACATTTTGGCTTCTTAGGGGGCGTGGGGGGGGCATCAATAGGATCAACTTCCGCCATCAATCGATTAGGTTGCAATATAGTGCGTAGGGATCAAATTCCGACCGCCGACGGGTTAAGATCTTTGCCCGGTGTCGGTGGTGTGCCATTTGCTCGGCAAACAATCGAGCCTCGTCATCGACAAAGGGGCACGAGAAACAAAAGGAAGGAAATTGACAAGGAGAATCACTACCGACCTCGCACTTGAAACGCAGGATTGGACATAAAGAGGGAAAGGGAATGAGAAAGGGGACGCAAAGAGACGGAAAAAGGAATAAAAAAGGGTAAGGAAAAGACTGACTACGCGACGGGAAATGAACCGCGTTGCTAAGCAGTCTTCGAACACATTCGGCGAGAGAAAGAGAAAGCCGCTTTAAGTATCCCGAGATGCAAGGAAGAGCGGCGGGAGGGCGGTGGGGAGTTGAAGATTGAGGAGAGCGAGGGGAAGAAAACATGGAAAGCCGATAAGTAGGAACGGGTGGGAACGCCGAGAGATGACGAAGGAGAGGAGAGCGAGAGAAAGGGAAAGGGAGAAAGGGGAGGGGACTATGGCCGCCTCTCCTCCGGCCGTTATTTCGACCACTACTTCCACATCATGCAGTGCTACAGTCAAAAGACCATACTCGCCGCGTACTCATTGTGCGTGCACACGAGATTTATCGATTGCGACGCGAGATATCGAGCGCTCATGTGCTATGTGAATGCAATGCCTCGGTGTGATTGCGATATGTCGATTTAATGCGATGTTTCACGAGGGTGCGCGTGTAAGCGACATTGAGATATTTCCGACGGGAATGCGATCTGAACAGGAGGATATGTTTGTTCCATGTTAAGGGGCGGTTACGATGCACAGCCATCTTTGTTGGCCATCGGCGTGCACCACAGCAATGCGATGCACCAAGAAACAAACATCGCGGTGCCGAAAGGGGAGCATCGCCGTCGCTTTTCCTGCGACGCACTAACAAGTAAGCGGCGTAGTTGAGTGCCGTTCCTCCCCCACCCGCCTTTCTCCTATCTCCCCCAGTCGCAACCCTCCCACCTCACCCTTCCTCCCCCTCCGCCCAACAATGCCCCCACCACTCCTCCTCCCTCGCCATTGCCTACTCTTCTTCTCCCCCTTCCGCCCCCCAACTTCCCTCACCGCACGCCTTTACGCGCGTACATCTTCCTCGCTACCCACGAGCGTATTTTTTCAGAATAGTTTTATGCATCGTACACACACACATTCCTTCAAATCATTCGCGTCCCTACGACATGTGCCTCCGCCGGCAGTCCGCTCTTCCCATTTGCGAGGGAAACGTCCCGAGCGGTCAACTGTGAGGCGTCTACGCCCGCGTGGGGCGGCCGTCCTGTCCAGTCAGAGCGAAATAAGTCGACGCCATGGCGATGTATTTTTCTTTTCTTGTGGCCGATACGGATCATTTTAAGAAATCAATTTTTTCAACGGTGTATATCTACATACGGCAATTAAAAGTCATTTCACATGATCATTAAGAGTATTTCATAGCCAATGACGAGGAATTATTTCGCAGAAATGCACCCATAGGAAAATATTAGACGTTTACACATGATCCCATTGTACTAATGTAGGAGAAATCATATCAATAAATTTAGAGCGATTAAGTGTAGAACAGATAGATTTAAGATGTATTTTTTTCCACGAACGAAAGGGGATCGTAATAATCCTGTCCGACCGCGGTAGGGCCATGTTCGGGCAAATATTATTCTGGTGTATTTCACCCCCTGCCATACACCCTAGCGGGGGTTTACAGGGTACATAAATAAATAATGCTTACAAGATAAATTCCTCTGATCCCAAGAAGGAATCGAAGCAGTGTAGCTGAGAAATGCACTACTATATATCAACGATAGCAACTCCGACCAACTGCTTAACCCCTCACCTTTAAAGTCGACGGTACATTCAAGCAATCTCCTATTTAGCATCTAGATTATCAGAAATTACTATCAGCAATATCTAATTACGAATTAGATACATGAAACATCAAAAATAAAATAAACAAGGCACATTCAATCGAATGGCAAAATGCTTATGATACTTTTAAATCGATCAATTCAGGACTCATATGTAAAAGAATTATTTGCATACGTAATGTGTTGAGAAAAATTATTAGAGATTCGTCTGTTTCCTTCAAACACAGTCAAAACAGCATTCCTAATGAATTCCTGGCAGCTACAGTCATTTTACTCGATATCCAAATCCACTATTTACTCAGCAACTATTTCTCCATGTAAAATATTTCAATCCATCCACTCTAGCAATCGTAATATTGACCCACATTCCACAACTTGTTTTTTACTAATAGACAGTGGTTGGCTGCAACTACTCCTGTAAAGGCAGGCAGTTAACACAAGCAAACGCCGGCAACGGTTTTAAATAAATATTAAGATAAATCTGGTTTTGAGATTACATCTTATGTCATTTTAAAATTAACGCTACCAATTTACAGGAAATATTAAGTTCTTCATGCCCATAGTCCTATATTTTTTCTTTCCAATCACGCATGTCAGATGACAAAAAACAAGCTCTTAGCGTTTTTTCTCTTAAAATGAATTCCGGATAAGAAGTACATAGATAAAGGCAGCGGCATTGTGCGTGAAAATGTTTTCATTTCGCTTTCGGTATTTAGTGACGTAGGTTTAGTTGAATAAACTAGTGGGGCGATTTTGGCCGAATGAAAAAAATTGCATTATATTCTATCCCACGATTAGCTTGCTTACAGTTTTACGGAAAAAAAACTTACTTTTCCGGGCCAAAGTCCAATTTCCACTTAATCATATCCACTTGCACATTACTCAAAATATATGTACACTATTGACCTTCTATATCTTACTCATATAACACACCATTACTAGAAAAGAGATACGCTTTATTGGGATAGAGATAATATTAAGCCAAATAAGCACACATTTAGAAAGAGTAGACCATGCAGAACATAGTTGGATCGTTTTACTCACGCGCTTTTGAAACGAAAACACAAGCATACTCGTATAAAGTATTTTTAGATTTCAAGAAGGCTTTCGACAAGGTCCCTCGCAACGAAATCATGCAGAAATCTCCGCTGGCAAGGCACCAATGCGGTCGCACGGAATTAATGACAATTTGATTTACTACGTAAATTATGAACTTTTGTTTCATCTTAATCATAAAGTTGACAATGACGTTATAGGCTCATGAGGCGTGACTTATGCTATGTCACTAAGAAGTACGATGATTTTTTTCAAGCACACTTTATAATATAATATAAAAAAATTGACGATATAACTTCTGGCGTAAAAAGCGAAATAGATTATTTTCCGACAGCACATTAATATGCAGAGAGATAACTACTATGGCAAATGGTGAGCAATTATCTCACACGATTTTCATATGCCGGATTGTTGAAAATATTAAGGATTAGAATTAAACCTTAAAAATGCTCTGTAATTTATTTTCTGAGGGAAGCAAATGGTACGCGCGGCATCACCTAGAGATGGGATTGAATGAAGTAAGACGTCAGGTGCTCAAGACACTCCTGCCAACAACCTCTCGCTGGGAATGCATTGGAAAAACAAGATGCCCACCACAAATGAACTCGAATTGAACGTATGGTTGGCATTTGAATTTGACAAAAAATGTTCAGGAGAATGGATACTTCACATTACTGAGGGAACATTCGGCATGTATTCGAAACATGGGAGTCTCAGCTAAGGAACTGCATTGCAATTTCAAAGAGCATCCCTCGGATTCCTAACGTTTAATGAAAAATATAAGTTTCACACGTTTTTGAAGGAAACTTGGCTGGGAGACTACCCGGTTACTGTGAGTATAATTCGAACTACTCGGTTTTACATCTACATGGGTCGTTCAATACTTTCTTCGAAAATCCACGATATGGAGCTCATAGTATCGGAAAAGGTTTGATTTTAGTAAGCCTCATATTTCACTGAACTTCTGTTAAACTTTCAGGGATAGCATCACGTGATTTCACTTTCATAGTCGATTGACGCAAGGTAAGACAAAGAGTCTCTTTACGGTCCCACAATATATTTGCAGATTGGACCGCAAGAATAAAAAATATATGAAAGAAGCTAATGTATCAATCAGATTAGATTGCTTGTTTTAAACACGATCGTATAGAGAAATTACATCAAAACAAAGGATGTGCCTTTCAAACATTTCCGAGTGAAAGGCCCGGCTGTTTCCCCTCCTCTCTCATACGAGCACCTTAAGAGGGTGAACTCACTATTTCCAAGAATATGAATGAAAGTTTTAATGTTATCAAAGGTAACAAAGAACTTTCAATGTAACATGACACTGTTTGAACTAGTTAACATTTACGACAACGTTTTCCTCTTTTTTCAATTAGAATATCATGCAGCCTATTCGTTTGTGCACACTTCATTCAATATAACTCGCAATGACAAAAAATATTAATTAAAGCATTGGGAATGATTTAAAATTTTACTTTAGCGGCGTGGAGTCTGCTCAATTTAAAAAGAACTACACAGCTATAGAAAATATCGCCATATTAATAATCTCTGTAAAGCAACATGTAAGTTTTACGTTTTTTCTTAGCGGGGAGAATTCTAACGTGCGCCAAGAACAATATAATTACCGAATAACCACTAGGACTTAGTACAAAAAACACCGTCGGCAATGGATACGGCGCACCCATAAACAAAGTTACACAGACTAATGAAGTTTGGGTTGGTCCCCGTGAGGTTTAGTGACGAGGGAGTAGGTCTCTTGATTCCGCGTGACGGCAGGTAAAGGATAACCAAACTCAATGTTTGTTCTTTACCGTCCTATTAACTGGACCCTATTACAATGAAGACAAACAGATGCCAGAGCTAGGCAATGGGTTAGGAGATTTTAATACGTTATTCCCTATCCATTTCCGCAAGTATTATTGGGTTTCCTAATTTGACTTCCTCTAGCGGACACTATGGGAATATGGTGCGGGTTCCATAACTGCCGAATGAAGGGTCGGACGAATTTAAACCTCCATAGAAATCCAAGGATTTCTTGTGAAAGTAGGGAGAGAGTACGGGAGGATCTTACCGTTAGCAAACCTGACTTTGATTAAGGGAAGAATAATCGACTCGAGCATGACAGTGCGTGATAATGGGGGAAAAGGGGGGGAAGAGTTGGAAGATAGCGTGCTTATATTTACGAGTGGCGTATAATAGCTGAACGCAGTCACGTTTTCAGATACAATTCCCTTAAAACGGAAGAAAAAAGAGGAATGCATATTTTAAATGAAGAGTTGACGAAGGAGAGAAATATTTCAGACATGGAACGAAAGCAGCAAAATATACTAAAATAAGGCTGAGAATTAGTATTTTTAATTACTAATATGAATGGAGGGATCGCAGGTGCGCAGAAAATATGAAAAATTAGTGAAAAGTGATCAAATGTAAAATGTTCCACACGTAGTGTAACAGAGTGACCACATATGGCCCTTGAAAAGCCACAGGAAACCTGAGAAAATATTTAAACGGAAGTTCTGACAGTGAATATTTTGGCGGACTTCGACTCACATTTCGAGCGCGACCTGGCTATACTACAACGAAAAAATTGAGTTTCGTGTAAGCAAAAATATTATGTCCCAACATTAGCCAGCATTGCCATTTATAGATGAAGAATCGAGTGTCAAATTGCGCTCGATGAGAGGTAACTGCGAGACCACCATACGTCAGGATTAACTCTTGTCTTTGTTTCAAACAACCTTTGCGAAATGGCAATGCCACCAGGGGACCAAGACTGTAACTAGTTATCTCCTGAGAATAGCGCTTACGAATCTCCCAAAACAGCTGATTCTCCAAAAACCTAAGTCTGTAACTTGTTTTCTCCCGAGATAGAGAAATATGACGCTCTCCGAGAGAAAATGATCTCTCGGCCCAACTCGCGAAGCAACTTCCGGGAGACCCTGACGGTAGAATCTATATCGTCGGTCCAGAGAGGGGGTATTTAAAATTTCCTCGAAGCTAAAAGTGCGTATATCGGCAGGGATTTGTCAATTGTTTACTAAATTTTGAAGCACGTTATGGACGACTGAGATTAATTTTCGGATGTTAAGAGTAGTTAGATGGAAGCAATTATGTACGATTCTGTGGAAGATAGTTCTCAAATATTTTTTTCTGATTTCTGAAGGAATCCCTACGTTACCCGTCAAAATGGTACAGTGTTTTGGTGTTGTGCCCATCTGCAGCCTGTTTGTTTACGATTGTAGAAGTTCAGTTCCACGTAAACAGTAAACATCATTTACGAGTGTGTTCCGAGTAGTAAGTAGTTGCTTTGTATTGCTAATTGTTGCATGCAAATAACGATCATAATCTCTACGGTGCAAACGAGCAAGATTTCATCAGCGTAAATGAAGAAGGTACTTCAACTTTAAAAATTGTTGTCCTTCTACGCAACCCAGGCTCCAAGGCTAACGCCTTTTTTTTTGGAACATCGTTAGCCTTGTGCATTCATTTAAAATAAATTGTTATTCCGTTTAAAATTGATATAGGTCGGTTTTGGTTGGTTAGGTCGTTTGGTTCAATCATGAAACATACATACACCTACCATATTGCCTTCAATCCTCGTTGATCAGTTCTTGACAAAGGCAATTAAAATTGCCAAAAGAACCTTCATTTTCTCTCTCACGTATTTTTCAAACGTTTCAGTATTTTCAAACTACCATTTGAGAGCCAAAATCAGAATGCACTTAGGTTTTTAAAATCATATTTTACTGTCTATTCATGCCATCTCACCATGATTTGTACTGGTTAAATTTCAACTACATAAAATATTTGCCTTACTTGAAGATGAGCCAATAACGAATTACCTACTTTTCTTCGACGCTAAAATGATGGAATGGAATATTACTCTGAGTGGGTAAATTAAGTACTTCAATATTAAATGAGGATTAAGTTTGGAAGGAGCTATTCCTTTGTTCGACACTACAACAGATGATGGGATGAGCTAGGTCCGATTTCGATGAAACAGTTTTTCATCTACAAGTTTTCCTTCTCTTTACATTGCTTCTTATGATTTCCACCGTTAAATTTTAGCTGAATGACTAATGCATGCATTCAAAATCTGTGTAAAGATTAAATATGAAATTACCAATACTAACAATAACGATGTTGATACTAGTATACCAGCGGTATTTTTCAGGAATTCATCCTCCTATCAACGCAAACGTCCTGGAAGATTTTTTCAGTAGCATCCTCAACAAATTTAGTTGCCAAAATATTTATTCAATATGAAATATACAAACTCTTTTATGCTCCTCATGATACTCGTCTGCAAAATATGAATTCGAGTGACGTGATAGTTAAACAAATAGTAACGAAAGATTAGCTTGGCTCGCGAAACACTTCCCACGAGAACTTCTCATCTTCCAAAAACTTTTTTGCTGTCTCCGGTGTAACTTTATGGAATTTGTACAACATAATGAAATGAAATTATTCCATAATCTCCTTCGAGTCCAAACTTTTCAACTTCCGGTCGGAAGAAAAAGTTATCTAGCCCAATTTCGGACTTGCACCTGGAGATATCTCGAAAAGAAAACTTTTTAACATTTCTCCCGGAGAGAAAAATTACAGACTTGACCCCCTGGAAGATACACAATACACGAATTAAATGAAAATATATTTTGTAAAACATGACTAAAAAACCGTCAGCGATCAATATCTCAAACACTCAGGTTAATAGTCCTTGCAATTCGCACAAACCAAATCTAATGATGGTAATGTATGAAGAATGACGTGTTACTAACCTGATTACGTAAGCGAATTAGAAATATTTATACAATAACATCAAGCAATCAAGCGAGTGTCTCTCTGAACTTGATTCGCTGTAACAGCTTGCACGCTTAAGTACATCTAAATACATATTAATGGCATTTCAACTAAATGAGCACGCATTTCCGGAAATATAACCCCGTGCATCTTTTGGTCATATTAAGGCTCAATGTAAACAAGCTTCGAACCTGTTCACGAAATATTCTTCTCCGATGACGCACTGTTATATCATTTGGGACACTGAAAATGGATGAAACTTAGAACCAAAGAGTTTTACAGAATTATGTTTATGACACAGATTATATTTTATTTCTAACACACTGAAGCGGATTAATTGTATCTAGGCGGCGAAATATTCTGATGATTGCTTCCATAAGAAGATTTTTCCCAATGTTTGAAAGAACTATATCAATATTTTTAACTATATAAAAAACTGTTTTGTTTACATTCAGCCAGGCGAGGAAAATAATTTAAATTTGAGCAACAATGAAATTGATATTTAAAAAGCAAAACGAATGATGGTGTGTACGTATATAGGCCATCGGGAGTGTTAGCGGTAGAAAATACCTTGGTAGTACGTATACGTTTCACATAGTTACCGTTTATGTAAGTCGCGAAAACGTACATTTCTTTATCAATGAACATTCCCATACAAGTGAAGGTAGGCAGTGAATAATCACCTGTTAATTAGTAAAAAAAGCACCCTTCTGCACCTTTCGGAAACAAGTGAAAGCGTAAGAGCATGAATACAACTTTCGCTATACCCTTGAAAAAAAAGACTTCAATTGAGTAGACTCGGGCCGTAACAAAGACTGACACCGAATAATTACACCGAGACGCTTACGAAAGCCACCATGGAAGAGGATAACCACGTGAAACGACAAACAGGGACGCTGAGAAACAGAATTGGATACCACGCATAATGTGATGATTTTGAAGATGTTTTCTATCGACCGGAGTCGATAACTCTACACGCCTCGTCGGAAAAGCAACCGTCCTCCTATTTCCTCCTATGTAGAGAGCGAGAGAGGACCAGCCAACAAAGAGCCTTTCCACTCGCTTGGTCCCATTCTTCCACCTCTCTCCACTCTGCCAGACCATCGTGAACTCTTAGCCTCACGCGGCACACAAGGCAAAACCTTTCTTCAAAAGGCTCTCGCCCCACCATTCCTGAAGACAAATTGATTCCGGCGAGACTTTTTATACTTTTTTTTAAACTGACACAACACACACAGAGCTGTGTTGTGAAAACATGGGAACGCTTTAAAGCTAACTGCGGTCCACAGAGTGGAAGAATCTTGATTGATGAATAGTAAAGTTTCGTTTCCTTGAGGAGAGGTCTGCTCTCGAGACGGAAATATCTTGAGTCACGACAAAAATATAAGTCATCGAATTTATAACTACAACAGCAAAAAAAATAATCGCACATAAATCCCAGTTCTCATGTTTTAATCTTCAATCCAGAAATCAGCGTCTCGCGCGCCACTCTGAGTAAGCACTTGGCTCCTATCTTTATGCACTCCAAATGACTGCGGGCACTGCCGATGCAGAGGACGTCCGGTAGTCGTTAAGACGGAAATTTAACGCGCTAACTCGTACCGACGGTATTTGAAGACGCGGCGAGGGTGGTTTAAACGAGGAGTGAGGGGTTGAGAATCCTCCGTAACACCTGCTCCAACGTCCATATCTAGGCACCAGGGTTTATTCAAAGGGAGATTCTCCTCCGTTGGCCTTCGTAATTCTTTTTCTCTAGTCCTCACCCCCTCCAGGCAACTCGAGGGGTCGTCCTTTACGATTCCCTCCGCCACGCTTTCTTCTCATCACCGCGGGGAAGGAGTCACCCCACCCATCCGACACCAACGCCGCCGTCGGAATCTCGGCGTTCCCTCGCGGCACGGTCGTCGCCGGTGAACGCACGCCCCGCCGCCGTCTTCTGCCGCACAGCCGGGCAGTCCTCAAAATGGAGTCGTCTTGAGAGTCATGCACAGGCCTCTCACGCCAGGCACGCCTTCAGCCGTTCACTCGCTTTCTGGCATTTCCTATCCGGTCTGAAGGCGCTCCCTCCATCGGGTGACCGAGGATCGAAATCCGGCATCCGATTAAGGTTCACAGTACGAAAGGAACAATGTCTATCGTGACTGCCACCTTCCAAAGGACAACTGCGATGCAGAGAGGGCGTCAACGAAAGGGGCGGGGAGAGAAAGGGAGCGGATCGGAAGGAGCAAAGGTCGTCGAGAGGTCAAACTGTTGGGCGTCGCGTCCAACGGCCGGTAATCTGTACGCGAGGTGCTCACGGGGATCAGGTGCGGGCGTGGCGACGCAGAACTATCCTCCCAAACCTGGAGTGGGAAACGGCCCTCGCATAATTGTCAAAATTACCCCTACAAACAAGCTGCCACATTGCAAGGATTACGGAAAAGTTTAGCACCCACTTGAAGTGACGACCCTGAAGAGAGGGCATCAAATTCGTGAGTGCCGAAGTTACGATGCCATGCCATTACGAATGCAAAATCGTCTTTGAAAGAGCCAGCCAAGCAGAAAATTGAGGACAGTCGTTGGTGAGTAGAGCCTTAGTTATATATTTACATTCAGCTGTTTAATCTTCTATCAGTAATGGTTCTTCAAGATTAGATAATCTGTTATTCCGAGTTTCCAAAAATGGAAGCAAGATCAAAATGGAGAACGGAAAAATCTACCGACCCAAAAATTGTTGATAGGTTGTAAATATTTTACACATCAAACCTCCAAAATCATTCATTCTGTTGTTTTAATATCACCATAAGCGGACGTGATAGTACGGTGGGTAGAGGGTCGGGCTATTGACCAATGACCCGGGTTCCATTCCGAGTGACGACTCTGGGCACCCTCAGTTTCACCCAAGCTGTGTGATTTTTCGGGTACCAGATCTTCCTGGGAAACCATAGCGGCACGGGGAAATGAACTGGCCTGGGCTTAGTATTAGGTAAGCTCTACCATCACCTATCAAACCAAACTTCGGGTTGATTACTGCGATTTCGGTAGTACAAATATTATTATACATCACGCCAAATGTATTAAATTGTGCACCTCTTTAATTTAGTGTTCGGCGGATGGGCATTGGACGCATCAGGGTTAAGTCAAGATATTAAATTTTAAAAACTTTCCAAAGCAGTGCAAAAGTCTCAACCAAGTAAACGATAGCATCCAGGAAATAGTGGCAGTACCGTTGCCCAGTCATTTGAAGGAACAGACGCAGCGTCTGGCCCAAACAAAAGTATCGTATCTCTATTGCCAGTGAAATCTCATACTTTTTACATTTTTTGATGGGACAATAATGTACTTGTTTATAAAAATGGAGGTATTTTTCGAACATTATTAGATCAAAAATAGGTCATAATGAATTTATACGATCAATAATAGGTTGTAAGTATCAACATTTACATCACATCCTAAGAGTCATCATATGTACGTGCGCCAGATGGTGTTTAGACAATTGGTTTTCGTCATGTGATAGTGTAGGAATATCATTTTGCTTTCCAAACATACATTCATATCTATCTATCGCAAAACACACATTTCGTCAAAAAAGCTTCATTTTAAGCTATTTCAGTAAACTTACCCCATGTCAATTATTTATTCCAGCCTTGTCCTCGCGCACATATTCCTCTATCACATTCATACATGGTTTCATTCATACTGGTCTGTTTCTAGACCCTGTAGACTCTAGATTCCTCTTGAGAGCCTCTTCCGCCGCACACCCATGTCTTCCCTCAGCCTACTTCTACCCCTTCCTCTTCTCTCATACGTATTTTGGATATTTAGGTTAATCCAAACCACATTATTTTATTCCTTATCCTCTCTCTCTCCTTTTTTACCTACTTCATCAATTTATTTTTCGTTTCCTGATCATATTTGAGGACAATTACACTCTTATAAACTGTCTTTTTTGCTTATTTTGACAATCATTCCCTATTTAATGTAGCCCACTTGCCACCAACGCCTACCGGCATTCGCACACCACACAATCTCGTCATCAATTCTACATAATTTTGAAATGATTAAATTTATTTAGAAAACATTCGGTCAGGATATAAAAAAACACACAAGCTAATTGATTTCGTCCTTCAATTTTTCCCACTTCTTATTCCTTCAATCTTTTCATATCCTTCTCCTCACCTAGAAACTTTATTATTTCGTTTTATAGGCATTCACTTGTGAACTCTTATTCTCTCTGTTATCTTACTAAAGCCACCCAGGACAATATCGATCGCGAATTCTGCGCGGGGATAACGATTATTTAAATCTATTACAGCGGGAGGTTATTTTTTTTCCTATACCGAAATAGTCTAATCTACCGAAAAGGTTTTGGCCTAATTTATTCCCTCAACGTCAAAAGTTTATGCGACACGCAGGAGAGAACATACCAACAGTCAATCTACTAATTTGAACACTGATAAATAATGGACGTGGTTTAAGTTCATGTGCGAAATGTCGATAGTATTTGCGTCTTGACTTTTTGTTTGTACGAAACGGTGAGGGGAGAAATCCCACGACGCGCCGAGCAAACGAAATTTCAAAGTTTTTGACGCGACCACACCGAAGGTCACCAGTTCGATTCGTGGAAGAGGTGACTTTTGGGCTGTACACATCTTCACCGCTTCCCTTCAGTTCTTCATACTTAAAGTAACTTTACATTTCAACGAGTTCCTGAATCTAAATGCATTCCATGGGGGGTTCGGAAAAAGACCTCGCTGACGTTGTCCCTGGTGGAAACTGGCGCGTCAGTTTGATCTAAGTGAAGAGCGCTGTGCATAGTGTTACGGTGGCACCATCTTCCCATGGGAAGCACCAGCATACGGTGCTGGAGTTCCTCGCCGAGTAATTTAGAAAGGCAGCGAGCAGAAACAAATCACCAACCCGAGGAAACTTTGCGCGGAAAAAGTTTTACCTCACGGAAGAACTCGCGCAGAACACCGCTCTCCTGAGAGACAAATGAGAATGACTGGGTTACATCTCGGAAACCGTTGGCAGGATAAGGACGGTCGGCACTGAGAGAAATATCAACGTCACATGTATTATTTCATTAAATTCCTCAAGCATATAGGGAAAAAATGGTGCCGAGTCAATGAATTTCCTAATGCGAAATAGCAACTGAGCAAAAACGAAGATTCGGAGTTGTAGCACCAATTTGATGGAAAAGCCGGGAGACTGCAAATTCTAAATTTTGCCAATGCATTCAAGACTAAACTGCGCTGTAATTAAATATTATATTTTCAAAATTCTGATTAAAACGTCAGAATATCCCATCGAAAAACATCATTACTATGTTTAAGCCGTCAATGGCTAAAAAGTAATGAAGCCAAAACTTAAAGCCTGCTGTAAACGAAATATCAAAGAAAACGACCCAAAAATCATCTGTGTGCGGCTTCCTCTCTTTTGATTTCATGAATTTTCCTAACTTACAGCTTATCCAGGTTAATGTTTCAATACCTTGTAAACATCATTGAGCTCGCATCAACGAAGTACAAACTTGTCCCTTGAATAAAAAGAGACGTTTCAGGCGTGATATGGTGGAATATCATAAAAAATTAAAATTGGCAATTTTAATTATGTCCCTTTAATTTTCTGAGTAGCAATTAACTTGTACCATTTACTTTTTCGGCAATCCATTAGCAGAATTTATAAAAGCACATTATTACAAACTTTCAATACCGCCTGCCTAATCCCAAGTGCTCCCAAAGCAGCGGAATTCAAATGTAATTCAGCAGATTTTCATGGCTTCTCGGCTTTTCTAGGAATGTTATGAAATTGCCCGGCTATCCGATTTTCCATATTTTCCGGCATATTGGCAACCCTAACATGACAAACTAATGAAAAAGCTTCCACAAGTACGACCACTCTTCGAAAGGCGTACTACTAGCCATCAGAACTCGATTGCCAATACGTCGATAACCATCTTGCCTTGTGATAAAGCACCGGTGTTTCGATATCTTCGAGACATGACGATGTTAGGGCCTGAAAAAAAGACGAATGAATCATCTACAAGGAGGAATGAATTGGTAATCAGACGGCTGGAATGCTAGAACCCGATTAAAATCCATTAGATTTCAGCTTCGTCTGCGAAAGTGGAAGTAGGCCAGACCGCGCAGTGACAACGAGTGGTCTCTCGGCGGCGGCGAGAGGGTCGGACGGGAGGCCTTCCACATAGGGTCTTCTCTCTCGCACCTGGAGTCAAGGGAGCGCGCGACCCGGGACGGCGATGGCGGGGTGCCCGGATTCCGAACCCCACCCCGACCATCTCCCGCTTTCGATCACCACTCCACCACCAACGACGAGGCTCGTCCGGGTTTCTTTAATTACCCGCCGTGTCTGGTGTTCGACGATATCGACCCGGACCCTTTGATCGGGAAACATAAAAGCGAGACGGAGGAACGATAAGTTCAACAATTTCTCGTTTCTTTTGTCACGGGGCAAAAGGGCGGATTATTCACTCGCCTGCTTCCCTCGGATGTCGAGTTCTGCTTTCTTTATGGCTTCCAATCTCGTCCCAGTCTCAAACGTCCTGACAGAATTCCAATCCCATCCAAAAATTAATACCCCAAGATGTTGCGCCCACTTGAGTTCGAAAGGATCAATAGATATGCGAGAGAGGGCGGTGCTTGTGTTGACCCGAGCACCCATTCCGGAGCATCTACCGTTTGCCCTCCCGTGAATTATCGAGTTTTCTCCATTACCCCTCTTCGCTAACGATGAAGAACATTCGCCAATTGAAGTGCGCAACACACCGAAACCATCATTCACTGCCAAAATTATTCCTTCTCAGACTGATACTGACTGGTTTTAAAGATATCATTATTGCATATCATAGTCATCTCCCACTTTTCCATTCTTATTCATCCGTGGTTAACCAAACGAGGGAAAAACACCGATCCATTCGATACGATCGGCGAGGTGATCACATGGCGGGTGATTCTGCATTGACGATTAATCAATTACGGACGAAGTACGCCGCAGAAAAACAAATGAATACTGGGTCTCCAAAACAAAGGGTTAACAACGTCGTGCACTGCAGGATGGGCAACAGATCTATTTCAATTTCATGATTTGTTGAGACAAAAAACCGTGAAAAACCGATTCACGATGACGAACGCGTCAAAGCATAACTTACACCACTTTCCCTCACTTAATCTCCTAACTTAGCCAGGCTTACGAACAGGCATGGAACTTCATTCTATCAGCATGGAGGGAAGTTACACTTATATTGCAGTAATTATGAACAATTATCACAGAAGGATGGTACGTTTAAAAAACACAAATGCTTTTAAAATTGTGGGAGAGTTTCCCGCGTATTACACGTGAATACGGAATGGTAGGTTTGTTATTTGACTCGCAAGTCTCTGAAATTGTGATTTATCACTGCAATTTACGTGCGAAAAACTAAATTCATATAATAATTCCGATTAAATTCATGACGACAAAGTCAGCATCAGTCTGCACGTGCAAAACATATACTTTTTCATTTTAGGTTGGTTTTATAACTATTCTATTATATCAAGCACATTGAAATCAGATAATTTATAAAAATAAATAATTTTTGGAACATTGGATATATTGTTCACACACGGAATAGGTATCTTCTTTGCAATGAACGATGTCCTGTTAGATAGACACGTTTCATTTCAAGAAAGGAGTAAATCACGCCCTGACTGATCCAGATAGGCGCGTAAGCTGGAGGGAAGGTCGTGAAACTCTGAACCACTCAGAGAAAGATATTTGTATCCCCCCCACAATACTGCTGGCCCGGATACACCTCTAGATGGGCTAAGAGGAATTCGACAAAACGGGTTTGTCATACAATAGATGCCTGAAAGAAGCACTAACGATGAGGGTGTTGTGTTTATCAAGGTCTAACGGCTTCATCACATATTTCATACCACCAGTAAAACCATATTACTCTACTCGACAAGCTTTACCCTCGTCTATTAAACCAACATTGCGGTTGATTGATGCCTAGAGGCTAAGATGTTCATTTAATATCGGATAACTATTGATGACACAACATTGCGATGCCCGTGAAATGCCTCCGAGAGATTCCATTTAGAGTCAATTAATTACGTTGGGATCGTCCACAAAAAACAAAAAGACGCCATAATAATACTATACCATACCAATACCATAATAACCATAAAAATCAAACTTTTGAATCAAGAATTTGTCTTTCAAATTCCTTTAATTCAAGCTCATCATCGTGAAATCCCTTTAAATTTGAGTACAAAGTCTTGTGATAATGTAGTATGGACATAATATCCTTTCGACAGATCCAAAAAATACTAACAAATGTACAAATAAACAACCTATGTAATGCTAGAAATGGTATTTCCATGCTCCAAACACTGGAGTAATAGGACAAACAAGAACAATGATACAATAATGCGGTCGTCCGAGCATGTTATGCCATCTGATAAACTTTTTAAGAAACTAATATTGTGGAAACAATATCAAATAATAACGTATTTTTTCAAAAACATTTTCTCCAAAACTTCCTAAATTTGGTTTCCCTCGTCTCTCTCCAGGTTTTTCCAGGCTGGCTGAAACAATATAAATAGCACCGACAAATCTGAATATCGAGCTTTCATTTACCGAGTTTCCTCAGAGGTAAAAAAAATGGGTTTCCGACTGAGAAGGAAAACGCTTATTCCAAATTCGGCTCGCCTGAACAACAAGAAATTTGAAGTTTTCCGGAGAGACGACTCAACTTCTAAAACGAGCTCTTTTCAAGACTTGTCTGCGTCCGTGCGACGAAGAAACTTCCCTCAAATGCGAACTTCTCATCGCAAGAGTCGGTGAGTATTTCGAGCACATTTTCTTGAAAATGAATCTATTTCCGTCGACTCAGGGAACATGCTCTTGAATAATTTTAAAACAACTTGAACTTTGAAAAAATAGGCATGTTTCATCGGTTTCGAAACTATTCCGCGAGCCCGAGTTTTCGATATTTAACACACCCATCGTTCAACTCCAAGGTCACGGGTTCAAATCCCACCAACCCCTAGCATGCAAATTGTTCTTAAGGCAATGGCATTTGTTTGGTAAATACAGTGTAGGACTAGCTTAACTGTCACAGGGCCTTCAATGATAGCAATTAAGGCAACACGAAATTCTCCCCTTCAGCCCACTGACGTAATAATTCTATGGTATTTTATGACGTGAAACTTTTATTAAAAAATATATTTTAGGTGGGCGACATGACCTCACAAGAATTTCCATCAAGCCATGACAATTTATTCGAAGCCTATATTGAAATTGTTTCGAGGAAAAGGATTACGAGCAAACATACACCAATGCTGAGGAGGATAAGCTCCTTTGCATAATTGAAGCTTGTCCCACGTGAGCCATGTTATGCGCATTCTTTAAATACACCAGGCAAACTCCCTTATGAACAAAGGGGTTATCAACGATGAAAAAATTTATAACAACCAACAAGGATCCACTTTAAAAGTTATTAAATATTACATACAAAGGTTTTTCAAGTGAGAAAAATTATGACGAATCATTCCTCTTGAAACACACAGCTATGATACATTACCAAATTACTCGGCAGATAAAAATCGTCTCGCTAAGTAACAACGTAATAGCCGTGCCCCTCAGCACTATAACGGCAACAATTGAACCATTAAAAGCAGTAAACCATTTTATGACCAATTTTAATGACAGAGCAACACTCACTCGGAAGGAAATAATGTAATCGCTCAACTCCTTCTGTTGAATTCCACAGCACAATACACGTAATGAGTTTACAACAAATACCTACAATAAAATATTTCCTCGCACGAATAGGATAATAGTATTTTTTTAATCCTTTATATTGCGAATATATTCTTGGACGAAAACTTGTCAGCCTTTTATCATGAAAAATAAATAAGATATAAGTCGAGAAATAAATCAGTGACCGGTGCTTTTCGATTAGGCATTTCTCACAACCGTAGGGTGAAGGTAAGAACGAACCTCGAAACTTGAAAAGGCAATACAGAGGCAATACTAACAAAATTAGGTGTGATTTACCGTCATTATTCTGGAGTAACTATTGATTATAGATTATGAATAATTGCTAACGGAATATAGAAATTCTGACGGGATTGAAAAACAGATCCACAGCCCAGTCACCTACGCCTCTTTCGGAACCACCAGGTTGAAGCTGAACGCAAATACGCAAAATTCGCGGCACCGCGATGGAAACGCAATGCGGCAACTCTTCGCATACCGCTCGTGTAGAGGCGTTAAGAATTAAGTTAGGAAAGCCTTGCAATGTTGAGATACTCGTGCGTCACCAAGTAATGCAATACAACCCACTGGAATGTAAGTACCGCGGTGCGACTCCAGATCTGGGCCGTAGGATATGCCATTAATAACGTCAGCCCTCGTTTGAAAAATCGCAGTCATACAAAGCGTGTACTTCGAGCAATATCGCCCTAATGGAGACAAAGGTTGGAGTGTTCGCAAACCGACGAACCATGAAAACATTACAATCATTCAACCCTGAAGTAAATGCAATATGGGAATACCGGGTGCTGCGATACGAAATTGATATAAAGCGCGAACACTTTAGTGGAAGATGCAGGTCGCTCTGCGATGTTTAACTTCGACCGTCGCACGACGCCATGAGCAGGGAAGGTTGGCGTGAGTGTGGCCTTTGCGTCGGAGTCGGGGCGAAGGCAGGGTTGAACGAGCCGGGGTAAAGGCAGGGGTTAAAGTGAACAGAGGGAGGAGGTCTTTGGGGGGGGGGGAGGGGGTTGGATAAGGTTTTCGAGCCAGTGGTGGATTTTCCAGGTAGGGGTGTGAGCCGAAGGGGGGGGGTGGATCCGGGGGTGGAGGGACGATAGAAACGTTAGAGAGGGAGGGGAGAGAAGAGAGGAGAGAGAGGACAGAAATGGCTGCCTCAATCGATCAGCTGCTGCAGCCCGGAAGTGAGAAGACCTGTGCGTCTCTGATCAGACAGACCAGACCCGCCGTGTCTGTCTTTCGCGGAAGCAGTGAAATGAAAATTATCTTTACTTTCATAAATCCGACGCTAAACGGGGCTCCGGGGTGGACTAGTGTGTAAACCGAGGCGAGCGAGGTTGGTGACAAAGGGATCACGAGCTGCGATCGTGATGTAGTTCGATAACTATTATGTTCTCGAACTGAGGCGTGCGCGACTCAAAATCGCGCTCCCTCAAGTCACTAACACATGTTCTCTCCAACAACTTTAAACATACCTACTATTTGAGAGAGAGAGTTATAAATTTTTACCCCACGTGTTTGGAAAATCCGTTCTACGGTAGAAGGCAGGTGCGTCTTCGGTATATTGGAGACTAGAAGGAAGAGGGGGTGAGGAATTAAACCAGCCTTGCATGTACTACACAGGGCTTAACGACATTTAAATGATTGGTCATTTTCTAACATATACATCACTTACATACGCTTCCCCTAAGCATCAAGGAAAATCAAGTGACTAACATGTAAAAAATGAGTAACAGCAAAAATGGAAATATTTAAATTATTACAAACAAAATTGTTGGTCAGTGTACTCAAGAACAACAGACAGAAATAACGATTCAAAAAATAATTTATATTAAATAATTCGTCCAGTGCCAATCGAGTCTCCACTGTGATCTAGGGACTGATTATTTTTTTAACTTGAATATCTTATGATTTTCTCTGAAAATGAACATTTAAAATATTTTGTCCCTAGAAGCTATTCAATGATGTTGTGGTGTATTGACGTTTTTATAAATCAAACCACTTCACCAAGTTACGCCAGAAACTGTTTTATTTATTGTGGTATATGTTTGACAAAGTGATGTAAAGCATTTCCTTGACTGATAATACACTGTCAAATTGAAAACGTACATTTTTTTGTGAAACAAAAAAATGCACTTTAATAATTACGTACAATGACACCAAACGTCATTAAATTTAAAACACAACCTGATTTCAGGGATATAAAAACGTGAAAATACTACCTAAAAACTGCATTTTCCGTGTGATGAACACTGTAATTGACAACTTCCAACTAAGAGTACAGACGGTAAAGACCAAAATATCATTTCTCCGTAACAGTAAAAGAGGAGGGTAATCAACTCGACCATTATATCGGCTAAGTCAACCCGTAGATTAACAAACGCCAAAACTATGCGCGCGAGACTAACCCGAAGCCAAACCTTTCACAATCAATCGTAATTCAAAGCAATAGTCATAAAAAGGACCGTTTTCCTAAGACAAATAAATGGATTTCATGAATCATTCCAACGAAAATTCACAAGCCATTGAAACTTGGAGCGCTTACATTGACTGAAGTCCGCGTTCATTACTGCCCAAAATAAAACGACTGAGACCGATTTCTTCAAAGAAGTACTCTGAAAACTGTAAATGTAACACTATATTTTCAAATTCGCATTGCGTAATGTGGATAAGTAACAAATCCTGGTTCGTTTGTTAACGCCAACGGACTCTGTGCGTGCAAATTACGAGACAACGGATGTATTACTGAATGGTCGCTTTGATGATCGGACTTCGGTGTTCAAACGTTTCCTGAATATATTCAAGGATAAATAAGATGGCATTGAGCAAATTAAATAAATTTCGCGAAGCTAGCCAACACATCCCGCCAGTATGGCTTCATTTTCATTGCTTTCATTCTACAAAAATAGAAGTACCAGAGTCGTAAATACTTAACTAAATCCAATTTGTGCACAAGGTTAGGAATTAAACACCCATTGGTTTAGATAAAGTCGATGTTTACTAAGCCGGTCATAAACAACGAAATGATCTAATATTAATAATTAATATTTTCTCAATAAAATTAATTCCCACCCTAATTGAGGACTTGAAAGATTTCCTAAAACAGAATAAATGCAATAAAAATCCATAAATCTTTAATATAAAAAACTATATTTTTTCCGATAGAAACGATGACTTTCTTCAAAATAAGTCCAATGCTAAAGAGAGTGATGGAGTACACAAACAGCGCAATTGATTCCACTATGATTAGACTAAGCCTCGGGAGCCCGTCGCGAATGTGCGTTCGCGGGTACAAACAAAGCCACGGGATTGATGACGTCATTCCCCAAAGACCGCGGATGCGAACGCGCACGTATAATTTGGCAGAGGAAGGCACCCAGGGAAAGGGGAGAGAAATACCGCCAGTGATCGAGGTGAAGACGTTGGTTGAAACGAAGAGTGGGACGAAAATACGTCCTCGGGGCGACAATAACATTGAAGGAGTCGGGCCGAGAAGATCGCGCACGACGCCGTTGACGCTATATATACCTGCGCCACTGAAATCCTCCAAAATATCGTTCCACCCCCACGACGTTTTCAATCGTAATCGAACATTCTTCATCACAAGTCGCAGTTATCAACTCATAAGTCCCCCCACGTCCACGCTCCTTAGCTGAACATGCCTTTTTGACCTGCCCGAAAGCAGAAATCTACTATTCTTAGAGGCACGCTGCGTAAAATCTGTAACTAAAGCGTAGTAGTTCACATGCATTTGTTATTTAATTTCTCCGACCGTTATAGATCCATCGCACCATAAAAACTCAAAACATGAATATCCGTAATTTAAAAGCAAAAGGTCGAAGGGAATAGAAACTGAGATCTTCGAGGTAGACTTACTACGCCGTGGCTACGTCATTTCACAGGACATGACGACAGCGTAAAATGCTCTTTTTGTCGCATTCGCATTAGTGTAATCCAGGAAATGGAGACTGCTGATAATGAACTGCGACCGTTTTGGGTAAATCCCTAACCATTTGAGTACAATGCTCAGATACGAAGCGTCGAATGTCAAAAGGAGACAGTTGCAATTTCAAAACGTCAGCAATTTTGCGTCCGACGACATGGTTGCGCAGTAATAGAGGCTCAAAAGTCAAGGCGAAGACGCATTTGGAGAATTACTCTGGTGATTCAAATGAGGTTAATGTAACTTACATGACACCCTGGATTGGAAAAAAATAATCTTCAGCTGCTGTTTAGAAGATAACATTTGACGACTAAGTTCACACCGCTTTTCCCGTAACGTGATAAATAAAATGTTGAATTCGCAAGAAAAGAAAAATAAAACCAACTGAAAATTATCAGGGCTCGTAGCTGAAAGATATAAACTTCAAACAAGTACAGGAAGATACCCTGCGCATTTGTCATCCCCGAAAAATTAAACATGCAAGTTTTCAAACGTTGATAATCAGTTGTAATAAATGTGCAAGTATAACTGCACGCAATCCCCAGATAAATTATTTTAAAAATCAGAAAAAAGCGTATACTCGTACCATTGACTTAAAGTGAGATGATTTATTCCTTAGCAGTCCAGTGGGTCGAGCGCTGGACTACTGACAGGAGGGTTCAATTCCCGGGGACGCCTCTAGGCAGCCTCAACTTCACCAAAACTGTGATTTTTCGGGTACCATATCTTCAAGGAAAAGCATTGGCGGCACAGGGAAAGTAACTGGGTCCCCCACCCTTATAAATGAATTTCATATGCCAATGGGCTTTATTACTAGGTGATCCCTACCCTCACCTCTCAAACCAACCTTCGGGCGGATAACTGGTGATTTCTATGAATGCACACTTTTCTTTACATTATAAAATGACTACTACTTAATACGGATGATACAATGTTTCTTAAACGGTGTACAGTCATTCTGATACGCAAATTATATTCAATAGAAATCGCCAAATTTACGAGCACATTAACTACCACTACAATCACACGCTCGAATTCAGTTTAATTTCTCGATGTAAAATCTAACTTCGTATGAATCCCCGCGTAGGGTTTTATTATGCACTCGGGACAAGAGGAATGCACCTGAGCCATCCATTTCCCAGAATGATCAGTCATCCAGATAATTACGCTTATGGCGTCTCCTCTAAGAATGCCCAAAAGAAGATCCAGATTTGAACTTTTGAACTTTCCACTAAACGCTCTTCAATGAGTTGCCATAGCGACCCTCGTTCATAAATAAAAAAGCTAGCAAGACGAATTTCGATGTCACATTGATCGCCTGAAAGATCCTCAGAATAAAAAAGTTCAGGTTACCAATCACCCCTATTTTGTGGATACGGAAAATAATGCCCTGACTTTTATCGTGAAAAATAAAGTAACAACGCTGTTGATGTTCCATTTTAAAACAGGGATCGGAGAACTTAACTGAAACGGGTGAAAAATAAAAACTTTTGGGGTCACGAGAATTCAGGAATAAAATAAAATCTTAATTACGAGCGAGAATCTTTATTTACAGATAGCATTTGCAAACAAAAATCAAAAGAAGAAAATAATAAAAAAATATGACAAATGTAATTGGTTGGTCCACGAAAAAAAAACGTAGCTGACGTCACGGTCGTTAAATAAAAATATACCACGGGATGTGACCAAAAGGGTTCGATTTTCAACGATTTGAGAGTTCGACTTTTTTTTATAAGTTCCTTCTTTTATATAATCGATGGTTTCAGGCGTTATTTTATGGAATCGGTTCATACTTAAGCGGATAAAATGATACTTTGTAATTCCACAGATTTATTTCACAAACACACGACCCGGGTATCGACGTACAAACGTTTTAAGTAAGTTCCTTCTTGTTTCCCAAATAATGGAATCTTTTCGAATCACCAGGAACGTGGCCTCAGGCAGAAGAACAAATTCATCCTCAGGCAAGAGAATCAACGTTCAATGTCGCTAAAAACATTAATCGCTCGACAACGTACCAAAAACTTTTTTATGTTATACCGTTAATGCAAAGTAAACTACTTTCTTACTGCCACATTTCATTCATAAAATATACTTGACGTTATTACATAAGGCTATAATTTTATTGCACTAGCTGCAGTTTTGAGAAAATAAACATGCAGGAATGAAAAAATTTCACCCAATGACTTGAGTAGTGTAGTGACAGTGTAGCATTGATATGATGATAGTGCTAATATCATATCAGTACTTTAGTTCATTGGTTATCACTCAAGGTAGCCGAGACTAAATTGGTGTGCCACCGATTCCCTACCAGTGTTGTCGCGATGAACTCGTAAACATGACGCAGACTCTTGCAACAACCCTTCTTCCTCGTGGTCCACGACCCAAGCCTGCCTAAGCACAGAAAACAAATTTGTACGGCGCCTTAAGATGTTTACATGAATCTGCGTAGGGAAATTTCGACATGAAGGTGTTTGTTTGGTGGCTAACGTCAAGGTAGTCTAAAAGAACGGGTAAAGGTTGACATTAACTAACAATCTGAGAGTCTTGCTGATTGCTATGATATTCGTGATGGAATATTCCGAGCTAGCTCTATTTCAAAATGTTTAGCGGAGGACCAGTTTCGTCGGAGATTTTACAATGCTATGCTAAACAATAATATTGCGAAATACTGTCAAACCTCTAGTAAGACGGAGAAATATATACATTATATTTGTATATATATACATATGTATTATATGTATGTGTATATATATATATATAATGTATGTATGTATATTCTGATGACGACGGCGGTGCCGTCGAAACGTCAATATCTACTGTAAGTGTCCTTCTTTTATGTTTCTGTGTGTGGAATATTTATTATCTGAGTGTTTGTGTGTTTGTGCGTCACCGGAGAGCGTCTTTTTCAAGATTATATATATATATATATATATATATATATATATATATATATATATATATATATATATGCACACACACATTGAAACACGAAATCCCGCCATACGGCGAACAAATATTCATTCACATAGAAACAGAGATTAGGAAATGGGAAAGGAACACACGAAGGACGAACACAAGAGAGGTGGGGAAGGCGGATTTGAGCAGATCACAAATTTAAAAATATTTTCCTCGACCGGGATTTGAACACCGGATCTCTCCACTTGCCGGGCGGATGCTCTAACCATTTGAGCTATCGAGAAAATGTGCTTTACACAGATCTTATAAAATTTCCTTATCTCTATTTCTTAGTGAATGAATACATACAATTTTATATTTATAATTATATATATAAATAATTATATATATATATATATATAGATGATTTCTTCGAAGTAACACGGAAATATATAACGCATCGCGGGTCGCGGTGGTCTAGTGGGTAGAGCGTTGGACTACTGACCGGAGGGTCCCGGGTTCGATTCCCGGGCAAGGCACTTTGGGCACCTGCAGCTCCACCCAAGCTAGTTGATTTTTCGGGTACCAGATCTTCCTGGGAAACCATAACCGGCACAGGGAAAGGAACTGGCCCCCCTACCCTGATGTGTGAATATTCACACGCCGTCGGGCTTGGTACACGGGTGAGCTCTACCATCACCTACTAAACCGACCTTCGGGTTGATTACTGTGTTTATGGTTATATAACGCATCCACGCATCCATCTTTCTACTTCCTTTCCATCAGAAATTCTTAAATAATCTTCCCTTTAAAACATCCTCACACTTGTTCCAGAGCACTCTCTCTTAAAACCCATGATAAACAGCATGAGCGAGACTGTCGATCGCTAGGATCCTAACAAGATACTGGAAAATGGACAGCCAAATACATCAACGGCCCAATTTTCTGCAACTGGCGAACACTTTCATATGAATGACAATCCCCTGACCAGTGAGCTAAACTTGTCGCACTCACTGGTCCTCTCCTTGGTGGTTCTCCATTGTCTTCTTGCAATCAGCGAGTCTCCGTGTCTGATGCAATCGATTTCCTTTGACTCTACACGGCAAACTCACCAACGCTAGGATGAGACACAAACCTAACCCTAGTAGGGAATACCTTACACCCAATCCCACCCATACATATGTTCTCTCGAGAAATTGCTACCCCTGTCATCTCTTTACGTTTCATATTTCGTGAATATTTTTAATCATTTCCCTTTACGTCGTACTTTCAACGAGTTATTGGTATCAGACCCAGCAATTTAAATAATCATCTATTCCTCAATATTTAACTATAACAAAGTTAACGAAGGAAAATTATCATAAAATAGACTCTGCCCTCAGCAACCGACTACATACTCGTATTTTGCGGTGAATTTTGAAATCTTGGACACGCGAAGCAGGCAGGGCACTCATATTAACCAAATACTCCTCCCCTTTTGAAGAGCTTACAAGTTCACATCTCATCATAATATTTACCTCTAATAACATCTGACATAATAAAACATCTCTGAATGAAGACGATTATCAATCCGACATAACGGCCTAAATTCTGTATTTATTTACAACAAATAGATTTAAGGACTAACATTAAGATAGCAATGTTCAGAAAAACATTACAACTGCATGCACTTCATCAATAGGAATCTATTATGGGGCTTCAAGTGCACGTGTGAGTGATTTTCAATCCACAGGCGGCGCTGACGGATTGCTACAGTTATTTCAAAACGAAACTCCAATTCCAGAAAACCATAACAACAGAAACTCGAGACCGACGCGAGATTTGACATGGGGAATTTATCGTTCGAACCCATAACAATACTGCAAATGTTAATAAACTGAAACCTGTCACAGAGGGAAACGAAAGGGGGCACGTAGTTTTTCCGGGATATACAGGTTTTCCATCCTAGTTTGAGAAAATGATCATGGACGCCCCAGCGAAAATTATAAACACGAAACACAACTAAATTTTTATCAATTGAATACTTAACTTTTAAAAACTCATTAGTTTAGAAAAATATTTTAGAAACGGAAACGGGTTTAATCAACTCCAAGCCCAAAGTAAGTCAGCAGAAAAAATGTCCGCCGGAAATTTTAACTTTACATTAATCGAGCTAAAATCTTATAAAATATTTATTTGGTAGTTGTGCCCATCCAAAAACCTACCTTAACCGGTAGATTACCTAATAAAAATTAATCGAGCTCCAATTCAACCGATTCATGGAAATACAACGAGCGACTATGAATGTTATCCTTCCGTGTTTCACTTGTTCGATCTTTCTGAGGAACTTAAGAATAAAACGCCCCTTATAAATTCCCACATATCCGACTTTGGCATGGTTCCACCTTGGACAGGTTTCAATATATTATTAATTCTCATTTGTCAATAAAAAGATCGCAGATCTTGCAGCTATTATTCTTGAAACCGCATTACTAACTAAATGCAACAATGCGCTGAGGGTTCCATTAACTGGCCACACGAAAGGAATTGAAAAGAACGACTCCCAAATCTTTCCGAGCACACACATATACTACACCCATAAGACGCGTGTTGGATTTTCGGGAGTGAGCACAGCCAATGCTTCCGTCTCCTCTCCCTCCCCGCCCCCCATTCCGCCTCCGCTGTCCCCCCAAGGCCATTCTCAACTACGCAGCAAAAGGCCCTCAGATAATATTCCCACCATCTTTTACGTAATATTACGCAAACCGTTCCGATGATGATGGATGCAGTTGTACTGTGCGATCGCAAAACGTTGCCTACAGAAAACCTTAAGGCCATCGCAGTCGACACCTTTTCCTTAAGAGCCCTTAGTGAAATCTAAGCTGATCGCACGTTGGGTTTGTCTAGCGGTGGGAGAGACCGCTTTCTGCCTCCTCCATCTCCAAACGCACTTAACCCTAGCGCCAAGCTATCGTCGAAGAATATCGTGGGAAACCTACGCTCTTCCAGTGTCCAAAACTTGTGTGTAACCGCATGCCTAAACAGAGTAAAATTCATATTAAAATCAGATTTAAACCAATATACAACAACAATTTGAAGTTTGATTGATCTCTCGAAGTATCAGAAAACTGGTACGTTCGACTCTTTAACAGAAATTCCGCAGAGCGAAGGAAATATTTCACACGATATTATCTACATTCGATAAATGAAACATCAGGATTGACTTAACAAAAACGAAGACAGAGAGATACCCCAATCCTCCGACAGAGAGATATCCCACTCCTCCGAATGAAAATTTACCAGAATCCTACACAACTTCACATACTCCATTACATATTGTTTGGAAAGTTTTAACAATAAACCTTATCAGCTTAGCTTTAAATCACATTAGCTGCTGATAGATTACTTGGGATTTCATCGGTTGATAAAAAAATGCGACTTATCCAAAGACAATAGCAGTAGAGGGGTTAGTGCCGAAACTCTCGGCCTTAAAGTGAAATAGCCCATCACTCAACTGTAGGAAATAAAAGAGAAATTACTTTTTTAACCCAAACTCCGTTCGGAATCTCAAGAGGAGTGAGAATTGAGAGTAAAAAAATAGTAAAGATGACGACCAGTGGGAAAAACTTGCCATTCGTGTTTGCGACAATTGAAACGTATCGGGATAGCTGCAGAAAAACAGGTGAGCACCCAAATTGGAACGTCGCGTGGTGATGTTTAGACCAAGCACGAAATATTCTCCCGAGTCCAATAAATCTGAAACCGAGGAGAGAAGTCTACAGCTGACGGCAATATTTCTCTCTCTCTCTCTCATGCAACGCCGGCTTCAATGGGAGTTTGGTGGAGTATTTCGAAGGGCCTTGGTTTTCATTTCGACGTTCGTAAATATTAAATAAAAATACAATTGAGCTACTTTAATCATGGGAAACTGCGTAAACAGACCGCTATGACTTCATGGCGTCAGTGTGTAATCTAGGAATAATTTGGAATCATTCAAATTCATGAAATGGCTATTTAATTGGAGCTATTTTCTCCCTCTTTAACATGAAAGTGTTAATCAACTCAGGAACCATTAAGCAATTTAATAATGCCGTCACGAATAAAATTTGGGTCGATTAAGATAATAAAAGGTTTATAGCTACATGGACTAAGCTACTTAAAACTTCCACCACCACGGAACAACAAACATACGTAACAATTTGTACCTTTCCGGGTCTTTCAAACGAAGTGAACTCATTCAATTTGATAATGCGACGGGAGATGGAGACAGCACAGTCAAGTACGGAAATAACTGCAAAATAATGCATGAATTACAAACCATCGCTGAACACAATGAAACTCATAACGGTTTTATTTCTTTAATTAATTTATATATGCAACTTGGGTTCATTCCTTTTGGAACATTTACAAAAAAAACAAATATAATATCAATTTAACTTCATCGACGGAGTATTGTTTGATGCAATATCTTCCTGCTATATCTTCATGGAAAGTTCTTCAGTAATTGTCGGAGAAGTGATGAAAAAAAAACCAAATGTAATTAAACTGCTTTCTATCTAAAGAAGGGGGAAATGTTTGTGCATGCCATAACCACACTCGGTGAAGGCGACTTCAACTAACAATTCATGGAAGCGGATCCTCATAATGACCAACATGAGTAGATTCGAAATGTCACTGATTATGACCTCGCTTCGGGAGTCATTAAGAATTGGAGTCAACTGCCAATTAAACAGTTGATTGGAATAAACAGGCCATGCTCACCAAAAAAAGAAGCATCCCACTTCCACCCCAACTCACAAAAGGCACAATAAGACCGAGCAGGAGGGCTACAAGACGATGACATGCAGTGACTCCGCGATAAGAAGAGAGCTGGGACTCATCGGGTGGGGCAACATAACTTCCTTTTTCCAAACGCAAAAGGCTATCAAAGACGGTAATGTTGCCGCACCCTGTATCTGTGGAACCCAAACGAACAAAGATGAAATTTCAACTTTTCCGACATGAATCCATCTCCGCAGCACTAACACACGGAAATATTTACGCCGGCAAGTCTAATTTAATTGAATGAGTCTTAAACGTAAGCAATATCTGTATTACTGAAAATATGGGGTGGGCTGATGTCTAAGACTGCCGTGTTCGCCTATTTTTGTGCTGTGAAGCCTACGGCACGTGCAATATCAGCTGACAGGATCAACACTTCTCTAAATAAAATCCAGCACCCCGTGGCGTGTCTTTCACTTGAATACTATTCGCTAGTTTTTAAATCCATCAAATACCTATTAAATACTAATAAACTTTCCTTTTTTGCAGAAGCGGAGCATTTATTCTGGTTAACCAAATATCTTGTGAGATATTCAGATAATACGCGAGCATCTATATACATAAATACAAGAATGAATTCCTCCCTACACGTTTCTCCGACAGCTTTCACGGGGCGAACCGAAGGTTTTTTCGAGGCCTACTCACCTCTATGGTCCACGGACCATACGATATTATTCTGTGGCATTGTCCCTAAACTGAAGTCGAAATACCTATTCATAAAACCGCTAAAATATAACAATTCTTTCAATAAAAGCTACAGGCTAATTCATTCTTAAAAAATCACAGGAGCTTATAGTTATTAAAACAAATAGGAATGAACACCGCTGCAGATTATGGGTTATTTATATTATAAACAAACGGTGTAACCGATACAAGTGTTATTTTAGTGACAGCGGGATTTGCAGTGTGAAAGAGCGAAGTAAAGAACTCTGGTCTTCCACCGCCTCTGCAAGTAGGTCTACAAAGCAAAAATTATGGACAGGTATGCCTATAAAAAATCCTGCCGCCAATCATAATCAAATACTCGAGTTTAACAATATAAAATTACAATTAAACATATTTGATGAATAATAAAATTTTAAGAAAAAGGTATATGGAATGTAACCCTTCCCTCGATGGAATTTTCTAGCATGAAGAAATATATCAAATATTTTTAGAAATGTGTAGGAACTATTAGGGATGTTATAATTAGGAATTAAGTACATTTTTCACTCTAGAAAATGCCATCATGGGAAGGGAACCACTCGAGACACCTTTGTTATTGGTCACATATTTTTAATATTTTATTTTTATATTGTTAAACCCAAGTGTATGATTAGGATTGACGTAGATTTGAAGAATTCAAAATATCTCAAACCGTACGAGATTTGGACTGATCTCTTCCAAAAATCAAAATCGACTCGTGTATAAACTATGAGTTAGCCAATAATGAAAATCAACCACATCTAACAACATTAATTGCTTTAACTGTACTGACCACGATCACTTTTGTTGAAATAGCGGACTAATGAGAAACACAGTAACAATTTCCAACACCTTCGCTTCCAGGACATCGCATGACTGATTTATCACGTCGCCATACCATGGTTGTTAACAAGATAATAATTCAACATAACCCCCAATAAACGTAAGATTATTAAATATAAAAAGCTAATTCGCTCCTTGAATATAAAAATTAATTAATTAATGAATCACTGCCCGCAATTTACTAAGGCAGTATACCAACACGTTTACTGGCTTTGTGGGCGTTTCACAAGCAACATGTTACTGACCGCGTCTCCTCTTTCACAAAGAGAAATCAGTGTGGAATACGAATGATTATTATGATTTGAATAACAAAGACAGGACTGAAAAAGACTAATTATTTACGTAGTCATGTTATTTGCAAAACAAAGATTTAACATTAATTTGGGAAAACTAACAATATGATCCTCTCCGAGTGATCAACAAAGAATTCCAATCGCAAAACATTAATAATCGCGGAAGAGGAAGGAACATCATTAGACCCGCTTGTTATTAAGAAAAAAAAGCGTGGCTTTTAGGTAGTGGCAAAATAATGGTGGTGAATATGCGTCCTCTTCAAATAGGGAAAATTATATCGATTAACTACCTAAATGTATACAGCCAGGTATGACATTGCTTTAAAAGAGCACCTTTCAAACACGTGCATAAGTTCGCGGTCTCCCTGGTCGCATAGAGAACATAACATTTAATCTCTTGTCATTAAAATTCAGGAATAGTGAAATTACAAAAAGATATCTTCAAAACACATTTTTCAACAATAATAATTGGTAACGCTACGAAAGTTTAGCTGCCATTGGTTCTCGGGTACGTTACTGAAGATGGGGTAGTTGAAGAATAATTTTTTTCTGCTCTCGACCCTTTATCGCAGACGGGAGAGCTAATTCCTGCCTATTCCATGCGCCGAAGACCTTGGACGACTTAGGTTTTAGAGATAAATTAGCCGCTTAAACATATTATGGAGATGTGCATGGGTGGAACGGGAGCGAGAAAAGAGGGCTACGGGCAAAATTACGCCAACATGATTCGTTTATACGCTGCTCTGCTTAAAATTAAAATATTAAGCCTCGTTATCTCACAATCACCCAAGTCCATCAAATCTGTCAAAGTGCTTTTATTATTCTTACGCTGGCAGAAGTAGTTTTTTCGGTAAATAAATCAGAAGGGCTCCGCCATTAGACATGCACGTGAAAATATTTTAACACAAAACTCCATCTGCATATACACGTACGTATACTCCATCCCTTACTCTAACACGGTGTAAATTTGGATGGAGCCCAAAAATACGTATCAGTAACAAACTGAAATTTTTATTTTTTTTCGTAATGTTTGTCGGCCCTACTCCAGACCACAAGATGACATAAAATCGTTTATCCACTAAAAATAATCCTGGGGGAACAATTGATAGCTGGAGTAGCACATAACATTAGAAACAGGTATGTAATTTACGAGATGTAGCATTTTAGATAAAATATGAAGGACTATAATTAAAATAAGCGTATACAAATAGCCTACTCTTAACTAAAGGTGTCTAAGGATAACTAGTTTGGAAGCCTCATCCTTCGGAAAGAATATTCCGCTTGGAAAGTTCCCATGATTCCGACACCATAAAGATTCGATCCCATGCCCTCCAGATGGGTCGCGTGCACTGATGATAAAATGTATGTAGATGGAAATAAGTCAGGTATCGACAGCTATAGGTGTGTGTATATATGTATGTATGTATATAATTATAAAAACATAAACACAGTATTCAACTCGAAGGTCGGTTTGGTAGGTGATGGCAGAGTTCACCCAGTACTAAGCCCAACGGCGTGTGAATATTCATACATGCATACATGTGTGTACATACATATGTATGTATAAAAAAACCATAAACGCGGGTAATCAACCCGAAGGTAGTAGGTGATGGTAGACGGCGTGCGAATATTCACACATCAGGGTAGGGGGGCTAGTTCCTTTCCCTGTGCCGGTTATGGTTTCCCAGGAAGACCTGGTACCCGAAAAATCAACTAGCTTGGGTGGAGCTGCAGGTGCCCAGAGTGCCTTGCCCGGGAATCGAACCCGGGACCCTCCGGTCAGTAGTCCAACGCTCTACCCCTTGGGCTACCGCGACCCACATTATATATATATATATATATATATATATATATATATATATATATATATATATAAAATATTTTTATATTAATTTTTAAATAAATATATTTTTTTAATTATATATATATAATGTAAATGGAATGGAATGGAATATATAATGTAAATGGAATGGAATTTTTATATTAATTTTTATATACATATATTTTTTTTTATTATATATATATATAATGTAAATGGAATCAGCACTAGTAGACAAAGACAAAAACACAGAAACACATACAAAAGAGAAACTCACTGCGTATCGAATTTTCGGTGGTCTAACCACCTTCCTCAAGAGGAGGAAGGAACAGAACTGAACATATGGAATGAACTAAATACATGAATATGAAGGAATGAACTGAATATGTGAACGGAACAATATGTGTGTGTATATACTACCTTGATCAAAAAGTTACCGGAATAACCACCGTGTGGCGCTCCCATCGTTCCGATTTGAGTTCTGTTTTTTTTTGTTAAATTGGTACATCTGTTGTTGATATTCCCTTTAAATCTTAGTGTCATAACTTGACATTTGCAAAAGTTACGTAGCCAAGAGTACATCTATCTCTGTGTGTGTTGGCGATTTTTTACAATTGCAGAAATGGATTTAAATTTGCAACAACGAACTTGTATTAAATTTTGCGTAAAAAACGGATTTAGTGGCGCACGGACGTTGGAAATGTTGGAAAAGTGTTTCGGCAACGATTCTCTAAAAAAAACGGTCGTTTTCCAGTGGCACGAGCGGTTCAGAAGTGGTCGTGAGTCAATCGAAGATGATGAACGCAGTGGCAGACCATCGACATCGAAAGTCGGTGAAAAAATTGATAAAGTAAAAGAAATGTTGGTCAATAACCGCAAATTAACCATCAGAGAAATAGCGGAGGACTTGAACATTGCCTATGGATCCGCCCAAGACATTGTGGTTAATGATTTGGGTTTCCGTCGTGTAGCAGCAAAGTTGGTGCCAAAAGACCTCAATTTCATGCAAAAAAGAGACCGTGTTGACGTCGCAAAAGACATGATTTGCGAGGCTGAATCCGATCCCACATTCATCAAAAGGATCATTACTGGAGACGAGACGTGGGTTTATGAGTACGACACGCAATCCAGACATCAGGCAAGTGAATGGCGTTCACCAAATGAGCCGAGACCAAAAAAACCACGTCGTTTTCAGTCAAAAAAGAAGGTAATGCTGACGGTTTTCATGGATTACAACGGTGTAGTACATCATGAATTTTTGCCAGAAGGCCAGACAGTAAACAAAGAGTATTATTTGGGCGTTATGAGACGTTTGCGTGAAGCAATTCGCCGAAAGAGACCAGAAATCGTCGCACAGTGCGTCGAGACCGTCGCACAGTGCTATCATTATTCGTAATTTTTTGACGAAAAATGCAACAAATACCATCCAACAGCCACCGAATTCACCTGATTTGGCTCCCTGTGACTTCTTTCTGTTCAATCGAGTTAAAAAACCATTACGGGGAACGCGTTTTAGCAGCCGAGAGGAAGTAATGGAAAAATCGCAGGAAGCACTGATGGACATACTGAAAACCGAATATAAAAAATGTTTCGAGGATTGGATCAAGCGCTGGCATAAGTGTGTTGCAGTCGATGGGGATTACTTTGAAGGGGACAATATAGATTTAGATGAATAAACTTGTATTTTTAATTTTCTGAATAAATTCCGGGAACTTTTTGATCAAGGTAGTATGTGTGTGTATATATATATATATATATATATATATATATATATATATATATATATATATATATATGTGTGTGTGTGTGTGTGTGTGTGTGTGTGTGTGTGTGTGTGTGTGTGTGTATACATGTGTATATCTATTTTCACGAGTGCGTGTAAATATATACATCCAAACACGAAATTCCGCCATACGGCGAACAAATATTATTTCACACATAGAAATAGATATAAGGAAAGGGGGTAGGAAAACACATAAAATGATCGTCTTTTAAAAAAATTTAAAGGCTAAAATGTTCGTAATAAAAATAGCGACAAAACCGAATGTTTACGGTTGCTGCACGCTAAGGAGAGGAACCAAAAACTACTTTCTGGAGAAAGCTTTGTCCCCTTCCATGGACACCCTCAGTGAAATTGCAGCGAGACACACAGTTCGTTATGACTTCCGGCCGCTGATTGAACATACAATCAGGGATTTGGCGTTCTCGAAAGCAAATGCCCGGTCTAAATAAAATTAGCAATATTTAATTGAAAGGATAAAACCAGATGATGTTGAAAATGTATTATTAGCCCCATCGCACTGCGGTAGGTTAGATGATGTAAATAAAGATAGAGAGCAACCATTTCAGAGAGTAAAAATCATTCGCCTTGACCGGGATTCGAACCCGGATCCCTCGATATCCGGCCGAGTGCTTTAACCAATTAAGCTACCGAGACGTCCTCTTACACTCTGAAATTTTGGGGGCTGGGAACATTTTTGGGGGCTTACACTGGGAAATTTTTAAAGGAACAAGATGTTATGACGAAATACCGTACATACAATGTCACAGGCATTCGTAGTCGTGCGCGACGCGCCACAGTCCACGATGTTAATAAAGCCAATTTCAAACACTTAGGCTGTTCATACCATAGACAAATTTCAAGAAACTGTAACAGTAACTTTTAACGGAGTCACCCGCTATGTGTGCATTATAATGCGACCATTTCAGAGAGTAAAAATCATTCGCCTTGACCGAGGGATCCGGGGATCCGGGTTCGAATCCCGGTCAAGGCGAATGATTTTTACTCTCTGAAATGGTTGCATTATAATGCACACATAGCGGGTGACTCCGTTAAAAGTTACTGTTACAGTTTCTTGAAAGATAGAGAGATCAAATGTAGAACAGATAGATTGAAGATGTCATTTTTCCAACGAACGATAAGGGATCAGAATAATTTCCAAGACTCTTCGGAATATGCCGCAACAGTAACTTTTCACGGAGTCATCCGCTATGAGTGCATTACAATGCAACAATTTCGTGGACACACTAAATTGTTGAATTGGGTCAGAATAACGTTGTTCGTTAGTGGTAAAAATATTCGGGTCAAAACTAGTGGGTGTGTATTCACCCCAGGCCATACATCCTAGCGGTAGTTTTCAGGGTACGATGTAATAAGTAGAAATTAATAAATCTCAACGCTCAAAACGTTTGAACAAAATGCCTTCGTGGGCATTTAATAAAGATCCTGATAAGTTAACTTACGGCGCTAAAAACACCCACAGGGCCAGAACGACCAGAAACATTAAAACAATTCATATGCCACGTTAAAAATATATTATGAATACTTTCATTTGAACGATTTCATTTGTATTAGAACTTATGTCTTTTAACACATTAATTAGGTCAATCGGCAGATGTGGAGGTCATTTTAATGTAGACACCACGCATTATGACATTATTATTAGGTAATCTACCGGTTAAGGTAGGTTTTTGGATGGACACAACTATCAAATAAACATTTTGTGACTCCCCACCTAGCAAAATAATTTATATCAGGTCCCTCTTCATCTCGGTGTACTTCTTTCCTCCCTTCATCCCGTCCAACATCCCTATCCTGTTCCTACCCTTACCTCGCTTGCCCAACATTCTCCCCTCTATTACCCTCTTCAACATTCCACTACCGCTCAATACACCTTTCATCCATTTTTCCTGTCTCCATAGGATTTCTCTCAACAAACCCCTCTCCTCCCTCACCATCTCCAGTACTTCCTCATTTGTTTTCCTTTCGGTCCATTTCACCTTCTCCATTCTTCTCCACACCCACATTTCAAAAGCCTCCAATCTACGTCTATCCTCCTGCTTCAGCGACCACGTTTCCGCGCCGTACATAGCTACGCTCCATATCAGAGTTTTTACGAGTCTTGTCTTAACATCCCTACTCAACGTCCCCGTCATCAACTCCCTCCTCCTTGAGAAAGCCTCCTTGCCTAGCGCAATTCTTCTCCTTACGTCCCTACCACTTTGACCGTATTGGTCCAAAACACTTCCGAGATATGTAAACTGCTGTACCTGCTCTATTTTTTCCCCGCCTATTTTAATATTTAGCTTAGCCTTTTTCTTTCTGGAAAATCGCATAACCTTTGTTTTATTAATATTGATTCTCATCCCATAATTATCGCACTGAACCTCCAATTCACTCAACAATGCTTGCAACCCCTTGGCTGACTGAGCACTTAACGCTTGGTCATCAGCAAACCTAACCGATTTTACGAATTTCCCTCCGACTTACACCACGCATATGCATGTGTAATTGCTTGGTCTCACATTGCAGTCACGAGGAAAATGGACCGATACCAACATATAATACAATACTTAGAACTAATAATATTTTTACAAATATTTTCCGCCTTGCTTAAAACCATTAAAAACCGGATCCCACTCAATGCTTGAATTACCCAGAGGCTTTTTTTCTTTTTACAGTGCGCAAGCATTGAAAATAAGGGAACTGCATCAATCTAAGTGAGTTTCTGATAATAATTCGTAATTATTACCGTTGCGACTACATAACACAATGTTAAAAAGCCATTTTGTTCGCCTAGCACCAAAAGTATATCCCGGAGAAAGGCGGTTCCCTACATTTCTGGGCTGCGGGCCATATAAAAGAGTTTTCAATTGTGTAGATGAACCTGAGCAGGGATCTCTGCTTCACTTAAGAAAGAAAATACTTGACAGAATCCACCTGATGAAATGTAATTTTGTTAAAGACCCTTTTAGGCTAACTGTGCAGCATGACTCACAATAAACCATTAATACTAAGTGGTTATAGCAGTTCTCATTCCCATGCTTAGGCGATAGTATAAGTAACCCGCTACACTGTTTTTTAATGGGAGATTTGATTACCGAGCATTTATATGATAAATCTGTGGTCTACGACGATTTCGCTCTCATACACACGAAGTAGCTATCAAATCGGAATTCAAGGGAGCGAGTGACATTGCCATATCCCGTTGTCTTTTGGCGTCCATTGAAAATCCAAATAGGATCATGTTCTCTGAACCGTTCGATAGTGTTCGTTGTAGAATTTGAACCGCTTTCTAATTTTCCAAATTCTCTCGAGATGAACTGAAGCTAACAAATGCATTTTCAATTTTAAAAACTAACCATTATCATTTGAATTTGGGAATAATCAAGCATAGAGACATAACACAACACGGTCACGTCACCATGGCCATGCATCCCCCTGCTACCAGGCACCACCTCGAAACGCATGAGCTATTTACGAGCCGCTCCCAGATGTATTTTTTGTCCCGCGCGTTGGTCGCATAGCCCGTGAAACAAGTCTCTCACTAGCGGCGGGGTTGGCAGGCGTGGGCGGGAGCCAAGGGGTGAGGTGCGGTAAAGAGGCGCAAGAATTTTTTTAATGGAATGAAAAAAAAGAGTGAGGATCCACGTGCGTGAGGGAGTTCGGGAAGGAGCCGCGAGTCGTTCAGAACCAGTTCGGGAATGATACTTTATTTTTTTATTAACTCAGAATTTTTTTCGGTCCATTATTACCCCGCGTCTGACGGCGCTGCCTCCACAACAACCCTTCCACTTATTATAAAAAATGTCTGAGACTGGGTGAGGGTGTAGAAGAATGCGAGAGCTGGGAAGTATACAGCTAAATAAATTTCATTCTGGGCCTGTCTCCACGAATACATACACCCATAAACTGGCAGCAGAGAATTACGAAAACTGACATTGAAGAAAATAAATTTTTACATGGTACCTCCAAAAATATTTTTTGCTTCGAATAAATCGCATACATTATGCTACCTATCAATCATTAATTACGCTGGCGACATTAAAAAATATGTAAATAATGGGTGTACAATGCATAATGAACACATCAATGCTCACTGTAATGCTCAAAGTGTATTTAACGTTAATGCAACATACCAATTGTAACATTTTACAGGTCATTTTCACCATTTCTAACGCATCCGTAGACTACATATGTATTACTAATGTTACAAACTTTCTTGACGATATTTTTTAAGAATTGCTAAAGCAATAAATAATATTACAGAAGAGAGAAAAAATGTTCAAAGGATGGCGGGAAAGCGCACGCATTTCTTACCTTTTTAGCTAGTGAGATAGATAAAAGGGGCCTTCAAGGGAAATGCCAATACAATAACATACACACAATTCTTCCACTTTCATTCCCTTTTCCATGACCTTCCCTGATATTAACACAACCCTCAACCAGTGGCTTTTTCGCGGATTACATCCATAATTTTTAAAAGTACATGATGAAAAAGTGTCATAAACAAATGAAGTCGTTACTTACTAATAAGGACCTATATTTTGGGAATAATTACTGATATTAAACAATGCCATAACAATACAGTTAAAATCATAACACAGACTACATGAGTTATTATCTCAATGGTACACATCACTTCATTATTCTGAGATTGCTAAAGAAATATAAACATTTCAAATTTGTTTGGAAGTAAGGAATTCAAAACATTTTGACTGTGCTAATGTAATACCCTACCTTACTCTCTAACTCCCTCATAATTCGAAAACTGATTAACGCTATTAAAGAATATCCATGTATGAATTAACCCCACCAAGTATAGTAGCCAGGCAAGTGAAGGGTTCAACAATACCTCTGATGCATCTGGGATCTACAACTGATTTCTGTATTCAAATTCAGGCAAATGCATCTAGATACACCCAACTAAAACAAAACTGTGATTTTTCCAAACTGGAAGACCACGCATACGGACTAGATCCAATTGCAAGGTGTAAATTTTACATTCTACAAGACTGACTATACCTTCAGTAACTACGGTAATTAAAACAAAGGCTGGTTGGTCATTTGAGTGAATAGCTCACCACATACTATGACCTATGGCATTTTTAAATAGCACAAAATAATAAGAGGATCACTTACTTTCTCTATGTCGCCAATGGCTTCCCAAGAAGATATAGTACCCACACAATCTTGGGTGGTTCTTTGTGTGCCCAGAGTCACTACGAATCAAACCTAAGCCCTAAGGTTAGCAGCAGAAAGCTCTTTTATGAGGTCATTAATAAAACAAATGAAACACGGGCCCAAAAGTCTTCACATGCTGCAATGTGATCACACCATTATGTTACATTAGCATCCATGTCTTACACTAGTGACTATTGACCATTTCATAAATAACAACGTCGTAATGAACCAAAAATCAAATTGTTTGAAAACTAGGAGATTCAGCCTTTATTCTACGATCATAAGCATCAATTTCTCCTGACAACTCAAAAGAAAAAGACAATTAATATAAAATGTGGATGCATTTCCTACAGAATGTGAACTTAAATATTCTCAAAAACAGGGTTTACAAACTGTGTGGAAATAGTGTTACAGTAAAAGAAGTATCAAATATCATGGGCAAGCTTTATAATTTCAGCCTTTGTATAATTGCATTGCATTTCTAACAAACTTTGAACAGGTGAATTGTTCTAAAGGAGAGCTTTGAAATGCCTCTTTAATGAAAGTTATTGTTTTAGTTTACTAATTTCCGATACACATTGAATCTCAATTTATTTATACTTCGTGGTTTTAGGCTTGACTTTTGAAACTTATCCATTACGAAAAGAAAAATTAGCCATGTTGATTCCACTCATTTTTTTTATAATTTTGCCTGATGATGAACTACATCTTGAAACCTGGGTCGTACAATTAGAAAAAAATAAGTGAAATTAGCTTAGCTATTTTTTTTCTACCCGTCAATTTATTTAATTACAAAATATATAAGCAATGAGTAGAATTCCAACGGGTAACTTTATTCGTAGTAACCATCCTACAATAAATACTATGGTTAACGAACTGCTGTTATTCTTGTCTGACTTTTTTACGCCCACTATTATTTTGTAGAACTTATAGCTGAAATAACACAAAGAAACAGGTTGGCTAAGTGTAAAGTATTTACAGTTTAACAAATTAAATATAAAAATTAATATTATGCAGTGAACTTGTAGTTAACTTTAAAATTTATCCACTTAGATCTTTTATTTGGTCGACATTTCTCATGTAAGGGACAAACGCTCCAATTCAAATAAGCTGTATTTTTACTAGATGTCCTATTACGCCGAATTCCTAAACATCCTATTGTACCTCGTTCAACGACATGTGATACCAAAAGGATTGGATACGTAACTAAAATGGAAAAATTAATGGCGCTTCATAGTAAGAGGTGGTCGAGTTGCATCGGAGAGAACCTTATATCATCAAGGCAAAAGGAAAACTATGAAACTAAAAGTTCGCAAAACTTAGATATATAATGAATAGTAGTCGACTTAAAACCTGTGGGCAGAATAATTAAAGGGATCGCAGATATCTCACCAATAGAAAGATTTCATAGACATCTCTAATTTATGGAGCATGCTTAATTGATGAAATTTAGTAGATTGTGAGTATTTTCGCGCGAGGTATAGATGCAAAATACAAAAATTAAATTCATTCAAGAGCCAAAACATCACTTCTTCCCGGGTGAAAATTATAAATGGCGGTACTCGTTTCTTTCGTCTACCAGTTAGAAAAGTTAACACAGATGGCAGCACAACAAACGCTACCAATTAAGTCCTTGAAGTACCTGTAGATGGCGGATATGAAAAAAGTTCCTTCTGCAAGGACGTCACACACTCAGCAAGAAGTAATAATAACTTTAGATCAGCTGATGTATGATTAATCACTCTGCTTTTTTAAGTGCTCTTACGTAAACTATTTCGCATTCATGTAGGTAGTTTAAAATGACAACCATAATCGTTAATACATTTAGCAAAATCATGCTTAGGTATGAGATCACATGCATCAACTTTTAACTTCAATTTTAGAGTTTCTCATACTTAGAAGAACGATGACAACTCAATAACACTACTCTAACATGTCTGATATCAACAGATCAACAAATGGACAAAGTAATCAAATAAGATAAACGCTGATACGATGCAAATATATACGACACATTGGAGGGTTTCATATGATTTAAAAAGTAATGTATATCACATTCAGGAGTAAAAGCAAGTGAATTAATTATTGACAAATAAAATATGAAAACTTCAAAGGCCAAAACGAAACTCAATAATGACCTACCTCTATTCAGGCAAAAACAAAAGCAACTCCTAAAAACGAACCAAGGGCTGTAATCTACAAGGTTCGTAATCAACACACCAAATCCCTTGCAACATTCTTCCACCATTTTAAAAGATGGTGAAGTACTCACGTTTTTTCCACCCTTAGCCTTTCTTCTAGGCCTATGTCTTACCATTTCTTCACTTTCACGAGAAACAGCACCAGACTCTTCGACATCCATATTGTCGACGCTATTCATCCAAGAAAGATAATGCGAGATTTCCACTACTTTAACACTAGTTATTGTTGCACAACGTGTATGTGTTTACAAACATCAAAAGGTCACTCGTTTACGTCACATTCCTCAACCTACGGAAAGCTAAAACCACCTTTTCGAGAAAACGCTAACTATTTCAATTATATATATTGAAGATTTCTGTTGAATATACGTTCTCACGTGACATCTAACAGTCGATACCACAATTACGAGAACATGCCAGAAAAATATCTGGTTTCATTTGTTATCTTCTGCTGCCCAATCAGAAACGCCTACGTATTCATACAATGGTTGCGCTCTATCTGAGAGAGATGAGGTGGAAATTCGCCTTATTATTATGGTGTTTATTGATGATTTCTAAGGCTGTTGTGGGTAAGAATTATGATGTGAAATCTTATCTTTATTTTGCAACATGTTTGTATTGTTATGATCGGATTTTTTGCAGTAAGCAACTTATTTCGTTTAAAACTGATATCACCCAATGACATAAGTTTTGTTTGACTTATCTCTTGTTATTTTGACTCATCTTTGTTATTTTGGAGTGTCTAGATCCCGTGTATCTCGGTTATTTTTTATCCAATTAGTAAAGAATAAGTGAAGTACATAAATTCGATGTCGAGCATCGAAATTGTGATTACCGGTACTCGCGAATGTTTTTCTCCTTCTTACTCTCATGATATAGATAGTACTTTTTTGCTTATTTTTATGAACATAGTGAACGTGTATGTTATCACAGTGGTTGAATGGGCCTAAAAGTTACTGTTTCCCTTCCCATTCTTTTTTCACGACAAACGAACTAATATATTAAATGTGTACCTCTAGGGTGTCAACGACATAAATTATATTGTTGACTCGTCATACTCCATTCTACTTTTGTGCCTTACTATAATTTTAAAGAACTCGCATCTTCTCTTAAATTTTATATAGGTCGTGGCAATCAGTACGTTACATGTGGTTCCGTCGTGAAGTTAATGAATACAGCCCACAAAGTTCGATTACATTCCCATGATGTTAAGTACGGAACTGGGAGTGGACAACAGTCTGTCACTGGTACCGAGCTAAAAGAAGATGTTAATTCACACTGGGCGATTAAAGCAACGACTGGGAAACATTGTACTAGGGGGTAAGTTTGAAATTATTTTTTACCCTACTGAACTTTTGTAGAATGTTTTATAAAAAGTAATAATTTGCTGGTCTTGGGTAGGTACCACGATGAAGTAGTTTGGGGGGTGAAAAGTCCCCGTAAATCTTAAGTATGAGTGTGTGCGAGGAGCATAATGGTCACTTCGGATTGTTAAGCCGAAAAGTTGTTTATACTCCTATGTTGTGTTTTTTTCTTCTTCAGTTTATTCTATATTTTAGAGTGATTAATGGTAATAGAGTGATAAATGGTTCCTTGATGAGGCAGTAAAACCCCCATAAACAATGAGCTAGTTAGACTCTGTGAACTCGAGGAACTGTGAATCACGACTCCAAGTAAGAGATTTTGTTTTCATATTTGCACAAAACCCTCCATCTTCATCAATTCGTACCCAAAAATATTACGGTTTTAGGATTATTTTTTTAAGTGCAACTTAAAGACTAGAGTACTAACATAACTAATGGTGGTGTTAGATGTAGGAAGAAATTGCATCAAACCGGACAGTCAATGAGTCAGGGCAAAGAGTAGAGCATAGAGTTCTAATAAAAAATTTGGAAATTATGCCTCCTATGCTGGATTGATGGTTCCTACAGTGTGCACATACAATGCAGATATTATGAAGGGAGGTCATAGGAGGTGGATGCTATGGGAGGAGATCTTAGTGTAGGAGCCTGATTCGTTAATGTAATGTTTGCAATTTGAGGAATGATGGTCAAGAAAGTAACTCGAGTGCTGCATTACTTAAGCTCCGACAAAAAAAGTGTTGGAGATATGGAAATATATATATATATATATAGTCAAATTACAAACACCTGAGTAATGGGATACTGTTTGTTTTATTTAACAAAACAAAGTAAAATATTTGGTAATGAGATTATTTATTCGAGAGAGATGTAATGAGATATTTTTGGATAGAATTGTAATAATGCCAAAGTGTTCAATAAAAAATCAACCAGAGGTCATTCAGTCCAGAAAGTTGATTTAATCAAATAAGCTCAATAAAACTTTACCTTTTACGCATTGGTCAACATTTCTAAGGGAAGCTTTACATTTGGCCTATGACCTATTTAAATCATACTTTAAAAAGCCATTCATATTATGCTGTTGTGAAACAGAAATTGCAATATTGAATAATACCTTTCTTTGGTCATTGTGTGTTACCCCAGGCACTGTAGTACATACCCTTTTCCAGCTGTCAGTGATTATTCTTTCTCCAGAGACCTTACTAATTCTTTTACCATTAAAAGCTTTTAAGGGTTAATATTAAAAAAGTGCTGTTGCTATGGGTACTTGTAAACATCTGCATATTTATGTAAATTTTATTTGAATGCATGCATAGTTTGTATTCATGGTCTTTTAAAAGTACATGTGTAAATATTTATGTTTATAAATAATAAGGATAGGAGGACCTAATATTCACATCCATTGGTTTCAAAAGAATGGCATTGTCAAGTATTGCAAATGATTTTTACTTCAATAACAAATATTAGATATGACATTTGTTAGGTTGAGTACATATTAGCTGTTATCAGATAGTTAAATTATAGTTTCCAATGAGTAATTGAACATTCTAATGAATTATTTATCTCCTTCCAGGGAACCAATAAAATGTGGAGATCAAATTCGTCTGGAGCATACTACAACACAAAAGAATCTCCATTCACATATCTTTGCCTCTCCATTGTCTGGAAATCAAGAAATTTCTGCTTACGGTGACAATGGTAGTGTAGCTTAACTCATTCTTTGGCACTAATGCTCATTCTCATAGTTTCTTACAAAGTGTATATTTTTCTGCAATTAAAAAATTGTTTAATTTTCTTCTATTCCTTAAGGTATTGGTGACACTGGGGATCATTGGATTATTGTTTGTGATGGAGATCACTGGGAAAGAGATGAAGAAGTCATGCTTAGACATGTAGATACCAACATGTGAGTACATATAATAATATGGAGCGTAGTTACCACCACCAGAATTTTCCCATTTCTTACCATTCCCTTCTCTAAGAAATTTCATTTGGAATTCCTTTCTCTCTAATTCATTTATAAATAATTACTTCAAGTTTACCAATGCAATAGCGACTGTCCATTACCACTCCAATCACTTTGTGTCCTGATTATTCACTTTGCTTAACTCATAGTGTGGTGTATTTGATGGTTTCTGCCTCAACTCTGTGGAAGGTCATGTCCATGGAATGAAGAACACAATGTATTTTTCCATTGTACTTCATTTTGGTACTTGCTTAGGCATGCTTAGACATCATCATCGGGTTGAAATAAAGAACAGTGGAAAAATACATTGTGTACTTCATTCCATGATCATAGTGTGGTGCTTGGTTGAGGTCATCTTTACCTCCCTGAACTCTTGACTCATATCCCAATAACGTATTACCAAACCCCATAATTAATTAAACTATCAATGATAGTCTTACCATATAACATGCCTCTTCTCCTGGCTTATTCACTACTTTCCTAAGGTCACATATGTCAATCCCAGTATGTTCTTGCGTTTAAGCAGTTTGCTTGTTTGCCCTTCATGGCAAGTGTAAATCCATTATGTTCTGAGCCTATGAATGTCTGAAATCTCTACCCATATAATGTGAGGAGAACATTATTAGAGAAAATTTGCTCATTTGAGATGCAATATTTAAACATGAATGAAAATCATTTGTATTATTAGGAATGGCATTTGATATTCGTTGCCTTTGTAGTACAAGGATCTGAATCACAGGGGATCGAGATGGTGTGGTAGCTAATGTACAGGCTTCCGACCAAGAGGGTGCAGGATCAAATCCTGGAGACAACAAATATTTTTCAGTGGTATCCCGATCCCTACTTGAGGTGCTTTGTGGAGAGCACTTGGAGTGAGTACAACATCTGTCGGATGGGACATTAAACTGCTGGCCCCTTGGTGCCTTTCGACAAGAGTAGGCTAATGGCGCAAAATGACCTTAGCTGTTGGTCACCTCCCCTAAAACTATTACTACTACTATCTAAATCACAAGTGTAACTCCACCTCCATTCCATTTCTTCCCAAAGATTTATAGAAGATACTGGGTATCTAAGTCTCAAATCACTACTAGATGTTTTAAAGTTTATGTATATAATTAAACTGATGATTAGAAACTAACTTTTGACTCCTGTTCACATACCCTTTTTTCAGCCTCACCTCCTGGATATTAATTGAAATATAGTAAATAAGGAAAATGTGTGTGTGGTAAAATTTGCAGGTGATTATCTTATTCTATTTTCAGGTATCTATCAGTTTCTGGGCGTTCATATGGGAGACCTATAAATGGACAAGTGGAGGTTGTTGGTATTAGTTCACCAACGACCAACAGTCGTTGGCAAACTGTTGAAGGACTCTTCATCCACCCAACGGATTTCAACCCAAAACATAGGCATGAGCATACAGAGCTATGACCAGAAATCTATAGCGTAATTTATTGACTGCAAAATAAGTTGGAAGTTGTGAACTGCAGTTACACCTAAGACCGTCACAAAGAGCTGGTCTTATAAAGTGATGGTTGCATTTTCAAGTTTACATACTATGTATGGTGCAATTGTGAATGAATGATTGAACTTTTATAACCTACCAAATGAATTTGTACACCAGTCAGCATTTTGATCAAATAACCATCTTCACGAGTATAAAAAGTAAAATCTTTGAATGAATTGCATGATTGATTCTTACAATAATACTGATGCTTAAATTATTTTTGAACAATTTTTTTGTACCATCATGTGTTGACTTTTATGATTTTGACAAAAAATTAGTATGTGTGCACGTCGACCCAAAAAAAGTTTTATGGCACTCATGTAAATTGTCCCAGTGTGAAATTTAGGTTTATGTTAAAGAATTTGATCAATGTTCTCCGAGAATAACTGCCCTTTGTGTATAAAGTATGAATAAATGGTTAATACATTTTTGTTGTTATAAAACTGGGTTTATTTTCATTACTCTAATTTAGTAAACAGTAAAAACATAAATGTAATCTGTGCTCGAACCTTCCCATCATGTTAGCTCATTCATTGAATAACAGTTAAAAAGAGCTCATTTTAGTCAACGTATTTGATAATTAGTTGAGAAATATCTGTAACTATTGCGTTGAATGATGATGAATATAAATATGTTGTTTCTCTTTTACAGTCGTTTTCATTTAATTATTATAAACTCAAAAGAAAAGTTAAGTGCGTTAGCATCTTTAAGTTTCATGGGATATTTTTTTAATCGGGGATACAGCATATTTTTCCAAGTCCTGTAGAAATGATAGTCTGCAATGCAAAAGTTTAATTAATAAATCTTTATTTCAATTGGAGAATATTGAAAAGACCTTAGCATTAATTATATGAAATATTAAAAAGAAAAGTGCATAGTAAGATGGGAGTTCAATGCTAAAAACTTTCAATAGCAATGGCCACAATTTTACAGAAATATTATTCAGTACTAGCTTATGCAGGTGACATAATTCTCAATAGCAGTCAATTACTCATTAGCTTGGTACATATAATCAAATGAAAGCTCAGAAGAATTCTCATGCCTTGAGTATAGTGACTAAATCAATAATGCAGTCATTACATAACCTGTATCATAACATTCAAAGGAATACTCTCAAACTCAAGATTTTAGTTTATCGGTTGGTACCTTCCTCTAATTGGATACATGTATCTTGGACATTTTTATATCAACACATCATTGCGCATGTCTTCAAATAGCTCTGGTAAGATATTAATGTTCCTTGTGTGTTCTCTTAGTGATGGCAGAATACATGACTGGAAAGGAGCATTTTATATGGATAGTGTAGTTAGTAGTGCCTCTTTGGTTCTGTCATTCAAAGTATCTCTCTTTTTTGGCTTCAGGATATATAAACACTTGCAGATGGACAAACCAAAAATTAGCTATGCAATATGACCAGTGGTGAACACTTAATTGCAGCTGCAAAATAAAGATGGCATCTGTATTCTTCTTTAATCACAAGATACAAATAAGCAAAAGTTTCCTAGCAACCACAAAACATTCATTTTTATTTCAATACATTCAAAAGATGGAGACTGGCTGCATTTAAAATTATAGTGCTAATAGTAAATTTGTTGTGAAATACTAAATGTGAGGCTGTCATTCTTTTAGTATTTGAATAGGGGTGTTCAAAATTGGTCCTTTCCTTTGTGGTACATTCATTTTACACATGTTACATACAAATAATCCATTATTTTTTATTTGCATGCTATTAAATTATTTATCGACAGCTTCATTAATATTGCTCTATGTTTCAGCCTCAATGACCAAGCTCATGACTTTAAGAAGGGAATGATATCATCCGTGGCATTAATCTAATGATAATAAGTTTGTGACATTTTTCAATGTAGACAATACTATATTCAATTTCATTTGGATACAGATAAAAAATTTTTGATTGGTTCTTAGATAAAATTATAACAATGCTGTAATTTCTTTTCCTTGCCAGAATTTTCAATTGGTTATAGCAAGTTTCAGCCGTAGTTTTCCAAATTTAATGTAGCACCTACCTGAAAATTTGTTGTAAAGAATGGAATGAACTACAATGTGGCATCCCCAAGAACACCACTTAAAATTCCGGCATCAGCCAGATTATCTAAAATGTACATCTTGTAGTTATGGAAAACACTATTTGAACCCCCTATGGATAGTTGCATTTCGAAATGGTGATGAATATCATAATGGAACTCGTGTGTTAGTGAGTCCAACACGTCAAAAGAATTTTGATAACCTGCTGGAATCCCTTACAAAACGCCTGGATCCAACATTTGGAGCTGTCCGACAGGTAGGAATCAATTATTGTGTGATCATATTTTAATAGACATTGAATATAAAAACAAATCACTCAGTAAGTTACACATATGATCAAAAGTTTTTATAATCCATTTAGTAATTTTAACTTTATTAAAGATTGGTATAACTATGAAAAAAATATTATTTCTAAAATTCCACAAATAGTTATATTAATGCAAGGGATAAATATGAGCTACCAAAAGTCAAATGACACTTTGTTGTGGTTTATTGTGCACTTAAAGAAAACCCTACAATCAATAACAATTTGCCTGTACTCTTTCAAATAAGAAATTTCCTAGGTAATTGAGTTAAGCTGGTGAATGCATTTTTTATTAATCTGAGGAACATTAAATACATACTAAAGATTCAAATATTAAGAATGTTAATAAGCCACAATGAAGAAAAACTAAATAGAATACTTGGGCTTTGGGAAATTAATGATTATCATAGGTCATCTATTAAAATAGATTCACACTCATTCAAATTTTGAACAAAATAAAGTTTTTGTACAGTAGAATTAAATATTATGGGTCTAAAAACCATTCCTTCTATTAATAACAATAATTCATATTTCATTTATATTTTGGTGCTAAACAGGTCAAAGTAGAATTACAATTTGTGTGATTTCTTTTGCAAAAGACTGTACACATGTAAGGTTTTCTTATTTCCAAGGTGTACTCCCCAGTTTCTGGATCTGCAGTAAGATGCCTCAGGGATCTTAAGCCAAATCACAAATATGTAGTGGCTGGGAGAGAGAAGCTAAGAAGAATACCTCTTGGGTAAATCATGAAAAGCCATATATATATACATTACAAGAATGAGAAGAAAATGGTGCATTGATAGTTAAAATATAACTAAGAGCATGAATATATGACTTGTTTTACATTTTCATCTGCAATGTTTACATTTTCTCATTCAGTATGTTCTATTATTTTTATTTAATTATTAAAAGTCATGCCTAATACTAAAACAGGCTGCCTAATTACCTAAAGAAAATTGATGTTTTCATCACAATTCCTGTTAGCTCATTTGAGTTCATTTCAATTCCTTTAGTTTAATTATCAACGGCAATAGTTAATCTTTCTTCATTCCACATCAGATACCTGATCTATATCACTGGTAATTAATATAATTTGATCATCAATTTCTATACCGAAATTCTTTTGTAGATACCTCACGGAAGAGGAAAGGAAGTTCAGGTGCTCTAAACACAATATGAAAAGACAGGTGAGTGATCGTAGTGCTGTACTTTAAATTTCTAATCACTGCATCTATACTGCCCCATGAGCATGCAAAGAAACCACTATTGCTGAAAGGTGAGAACATTGACATTCTGAATATTTTACCCTGAAAATGTTTGTCTGTGTTGCATAGACATATTTGAAGTATTTTCATTGGTGTTTCATTGTCAATGTGCCCAATAAGAAAAAGGCATCTGCTGCCAAATTATTAACATGATGGACATCTATAAAATAGTTTGTAAATACATCTACATTATATTTCTGTTAGGAGTTTGAAAAATTCTTTTAATGATATAGTTACTGTGAACTAGTTACTACCTCAAATCAGCTGTCAACTCAAAAATAGATATGATTAATGAAGGTAGAAATCACATCTCTTGTGATCATAATTTCAAATTTAATGTGTGCTCTTAATAATATTTATTTCATATACCTACTTCATGAATGTGCTGTTGTTTGATTTCCATTACAACTACTCAACCCGCCTAATGCCTCTACAAAGATCCATGGGGCTCATACATTTTTATTTCATTTATCTAAAGAGATTTTTGCTTTTCCCAGTTTATTTGGTGCTTTCTTCTCAGAAATGAACCTTCTCAAGTGTCAAATGGTGAATCCACTGGATATCAATAAGGTAACAAAAAAGGATACTAAGCAACAACCCATAGTTATCCACCTGAAGGTCAGCTTGGTAGATGAGGGTAGAGCTTACCTAAGACTATGTCCAGTGGCTCACATATCAGGATAGACCTGACGGAATGGAAAACTAAAGCTTGATCATCTGCAAACCAAACTGATTTTGTTAATTGGTCACTGACTTTCGGTCCTATATCCAGTTTTTTCCACACCTCTGTAACATTACCCTCCACAAATACATTTCAAAGCACAGGTGCTAATGGACCCCCCAGTTTTACTCTTCCTATGAGTCCCCTTCCACTGCTTGCCCTTGAGCAGACGTGTATAGGTTGTAAATAAGCCACATAACCCTCAAATATACTCCGATTTCCTGCAATATATTCAGTTTTGTACCCAAGTTACTCTATCAAAAGCTTTCTCCATATCTACCAAACAGACAAATACATCCTGATTGTATTTTATGTTCTTTTTATCTTTTATTGACCCCATTTCAGCTATGGCATCACATGTGCCTCTTCTCTATCCTCACCCAAACTGGCCATTGTTCATAGCTTTTGATATGTTCCCATTATTCTGCTATAATACCCATCTCTCTTTCCTCATTCTTGACTTCCTCTTCAGGTTGCTGATACTCCTTTCTTGTCATTACGGCTAATGCTTCTACATTCCATCTCCGAAGCCATCTTCCCTAGTTTATCCCTTTGAATCTGATGTTGCACTTGATTTATTCTAAATTAAAATCTAAACCTGCATTCACTCCTGGGAAACTCTGTGAATGGGGACCCAATAGCCAGGCTCAGCTGCAGTGAATTCTCCTGAGCAGAGTCCAGTGGAAGAAATCACAGTCAAATGAGAAATAATGCAACAAAATTCTTGAAATGAGAAATAGTTCTGAGAAACATTCATATTATAAACTTTTAAATGCATGGATGAGCACAAGTGATACTACACATTAATAAGGGAAACCTTGCCCCACTGATGGTTTGGGACACTTGCCAAAACGCTCCCAAAGCTGAATGAGATCAGCAGGAATTTTCTAGCGGGCACTTTTTGGAAGAGGATAAGATATAAATCAGCATAACTCTTCACACCATGCATGGAAGTGAAGAAAGTTAGCTAAAAGAAATGAGTGTTGAGTATTTGTGCTAATTCATGTGGGGGACATGAGATGCAGAGCAATACTGGTCTGATGGATGTCTGTTTTTTTTCATTTTTTGGGCAATGCAAATATCTTCAAAACCAAAGAAGTCAGTAGGCCTTCAGGCTTCATTTGTTTGTTTCAAGGTTTCTTTAATCTCATTTTGAAAGTGCAAGGTAGGATCTTTGGAGCATTCGATTATATCTGGTACCCCTGATGATGTGGCTACATTTCTTTTGATAGCAGATTTTTCCAGCCATTTTTTAGATGAAAGGTTGTGAGTATTGACAGTTTTCTGAGAGATATGAGAGCACAGAGGTCACCTGAGTGCATGTTTTAGGAGAAGTGGTGGCAATAGTGCTGAGATAGAGCATCAGTGACTTCGTAGTTGAGGTCTATGTTTTTGTTCTTTAAAGTAACTTCATAATCAACCACTAGAAATTAGAGGTCATTGAACTTAACTGGGAGATGAGGTATTTATTTTAGGCCTTCCTGCCACAGCCATTTCTGCAATGTCAAAGGAGTGGAAGAAGAAGTTAATGATTCTATTTTGGAATTTTGTGTGTGCTGGTTTCTCCCTGCAATCATAGGAAAGAAAACAGTGCTGGGAGGTGGAGAATGAGGTTAACAGCCTCTGATTAGTGGGACAATTCACTTTTATGAGGATGTATATTTTTCAGTGATGTTCAAATCCATCTGGAAGGTGTTTTAAGTATATTGTTATATTAGATCATCCAGAAAGGCCCACATAATACAATGAAGCTTTTGTGTTAGGCAGGTATTTACCAGGAACAGGTAGTATCCAATCCTCTTATCTTCAATGAACCAAACCAATTGCGAAGATCCCTACTGATCATTGATAAAGTGAAGGTGAAGACTGCGCTTCAATCATGCATACTATACTTTCTACCTCCTTTCATTCCATTCCACAGGCCTTCACTCCGTCTACCTTGAGGTGCTTCTTTCTACCAAAGTCTTCAGCATCCCATAGCTTGCAAATCAGCATCAAAAAACTCTGCATACACCTTTCCTGCCTTCTTTGGATTTCTGCAAACAACCCCCTCTCTCTCCCTAACCATGCTTAGTACTTACTTATTTGTTTTCCTTTATGTCCATTTTCCTCCTCATGACTTCTCACTTTTAGATGGATATATTGATGCTTCTTTCTTTCACTTTCTGTCTCTCTCACATCTATCCAGACCATATGCCCCTTCTAACAATTGGGCATACAGCCAACTCTGCACCATATGGGTGGGCATCAATGCTGATGTGATAGGAAATTTCTATAGAGTCATTTTCCTTCAAGTGTTAAGAGAGCATATAACATGATAAAAGAACACATATTTAAGATAGAGTAGAACAAATATTTTGGCCAAAGAGGATCAAAACTGATTTTTTAGTTTGAAATATATCCTAGTATAACATGCACCCAATAAAGTCTATGGTTTTGTTTCCAATATAACCTACTATCTACTTGTTACAAACCAATGAAAACATAAAGGATCCTTTTTCAAGTGCCACACGGGCAATCTGTCACTCCAGTTTGCCACCTTCAAAAAGGTTGTAGAAGCATATTTAAGCACCCATTTTTAAGCATATTTAAGCACCATAATGAAGCACACATTCTGGGAAGGGGTTACTTTAATTCTCTCCCTCTACTTCGTTGAACATTTATCAAATATTTACCAAAATGAAGTCTTCTCTATCTATCAAAATTTGACTTGAGAAGTTAAGTGAAAATTAATATTAGGATCTGTTTTGTAATAAAATTGCCAATGCTTAAGGCAACTACACCATCATTTCCTCAATCACCAGAGCAGAGAAATTAATGAGGATAAAATGCTACCAGACTTATCCAAGACCACACCAAGGTATTGGATTGATGCAGAAAGAAGAAGGAAGGGTACAATGGTTATATTTGTCCACCGAAATGGAGATTCATTTGGACGCCCACTTCGCCTCGTACTGAGTGAAAAAGATCGCCAGTGCCAAATGTGGTGGGGTCCAACAGTTCAAATGATAGCGAGACGACTGGGTACAAGTCCAATAAGAACGTGAGTTTAGTACACACACTTTTTCTTTAAATCATATACCTCTAGGACAAAATAGTAAACAACAACAAGAAAAATAAAAAGATATATCCACTCAAAATATGTTGTCTTCTGCATTTCATATTAAAGAGCTGAGCATTTTCTATTCCAAGCCAAACTCAAATATTAGCAAAAGTGGTGAAAGAAATTACATATTTTAATTATTGAAATAATATAATACCTTAGAGAGATGGAAGGAATATATAGAAACACTGTATGGTAAAGAACTTAGGCCGACAAGGTTAGACATAGAAAAGGAACATGACGTAGAAGAAGATAGCTTAGGTCCAGGCATACTCGACGATGAAATAGAAAGGGCATTAAAGGAGATGAAAGCAAATAAGGCTGTGGGGGTGGACAATATTCCTGTAGAAATGTTGAAATGGTTAGGGAAAGGTGGGAAGAAGGCCATATATGGACTGATTCGTAGTATCTATGAGGAAGGAATCTGGCCGGAAGATTTTGTGAGATCGGTGTTAGTTCCTATTCCAAAAAAGGCAAAGGCTTCGTCATGTGAGGATTACAGAACAATAAGTTTGATATCCCACGCAGCTAAAGTTATTCTCAGGATCATCAACAAAAGGATAGAGAGTAAGGCAAATGATTACTTAGGGGATGATCAGTTTGGGTTCAGGAAAGGAAGAGGTATGCGTGATGCCATTGCAGTAATGAGATCACTAGTCGAGAGGAATATAGAAAACAACCAGGACGTTTTTGCCTGTTTTGTAGATTTCGAAAAAGCGTTTGATAGAGTGAATTGGAAAAAATTAATGCCTGTATTGCAGAAAATAGGAATGGATTGGAAGGACAGGAGACTGATCCACAACCTGTACATGTCTCAGACTGCTCAGGTGCGAGTGGGGAACGGAGAGTCCGGATGGGCAGTGTTAGGAAGAGGTGTAAGGCAGGGTTGCCCATTGTCACCGGTACTGTTCAACGTATATGTAGAGGAAATGATTAAAGAGGCATGGGAAGAACTGGAGGTAGGAATGAAAGTTGGAGGGGAATTCGTAAAATCGGTTAGGTTTGCTGATGACCAAGCGTTAGTTGCTCAGTCAGCCAAGGGGTTGCAAGCATTGTTGAGTGAATTGGAGGTTCAGTGCGATAAATATGGGATGAGAATCAATATTAATAAAACAAAGGTTATGCGATTTTCCAGAAAGAAAAAGGCTAAGCTAAATATTAAAATAGGCAGGGAAAAAATAGAGCAGGTAGAGCAGTTTACATATCTCGGAAGTGTTTTGGACCAATACGGTCAAAGTGGTAGGGACGTAAGGAGAAGAATTGCGCTAGGCAAGGAGGCTTTCTCAAGGAGGAGGGAGTTGATGACGGGGACGTTGAGTAGGGATGTTAAGACAAGACTCGTAAAAACTCTGATATGGAGCGTAGCTATGTACGGCGCGGAAACGTGGTCGCTGAAGCAGGAGGATAGACGTAGATTGGAGGCTTTTGAAATGTGGGTGTGGAGAAGAATGGAGAAGGTGAAATGGACCGAAAGGAAAACAAATGAGGAAGTACTAAAAATGGTGGGGGAGGAGAGGGGTTTGTTGAGAGAAATCCTATGGAGGCAGGAAAAATGGATGAAAGGCATATTGAGCGGTAGTGGAATGTTGAAGAGGGTAATAGAGGGGAGAATGTTGGGCAAGCGTGGTAAGGGTAGGCACAGGATAGGGATGTTGGACGGGATGAAGGGAGTAAAGAAGTACACCGAGATGAAGAGGGACCTGATATAGATTAGTTTGCTAGGTGGGGAGTCACAAAATGTTTATTTGATAGTTGTGTCCATCCAAAAACCTACCTTAACCGGTAGATTACCTAATAAAAAATAATACCTTACCTTGAACAATAATTTCTATTTTTTTAAATAAGAAAATAATAGAAATTCGGAGAATAAATAAATATATTTATGGATTTTTATCATATATACTTGTATATACATATGTATAGATATACATATTTTCATGGTTTTATTTTATATGTACCTGATATTTTATCATTAACAAATTCAAACACACTGTGGTAATTTTTCTCGGCTAGAAACTTGTTTATTTTCCTTTTAAACCGTGTTATATCTCTTATGTTTCTGTATTTCTGTGGTAATTCGTTACATAGGTTTACTCCCATTGACTTTGGTCCTAGGCTTACAGCTTTGGTCCGATTATATTTTATATGCAGGTATGACTGGGTTCTGGTATGGTGACTGCGGTGTTGAGAATTTGCATGAAAATCTGACAGATTTTGTTGAAGTGAAAACTTCTTATGCGAGGTCCGCTTCTCTGGCTTTTCTAGATGGGGAGAGATTTGGTATGAGATCAATTGACTGCGTGATGTCCCGTTACGCGGCTGGAGGGGGTGATCCGGCCTTTCTAGATGGGGAGTGATTTAGCTGGTTTTCTTCATCACGGTATACCCCATTGTCAACGTTGTCGAATGTAGACCCAACGTTTGCACGCCTATGTTTAGTTGAAAACATCGGAGATGCCTCTGCGTCATTTCTGGCACAGAGTATCTCCTACTACCAAAAAAGCGCCCGATATAAATTCATACATTTGCAAAACTGCAAAATCTTGAGTCATTGCCATTTCCTTTCGTTTCCTGTATTCTCTCATCTTTTCCGCATGTTTAATCCTATAAGTGTTAATGAAACAAAGACAATGATATGAAAGTCCAACCCTTTTTACATGTATCGTTACCATGACTTTTGCTAAAACGACGAGTTATATTAAATGATATTTCCCTCACCGACCTTGTCCCTCTACAATGTTATCATTTATTAGTCTTTTCATGTGTTGTCTGTATCTTCGTTTTCTCTCTGTATCTACTTTTCTGTATATGCGAATAAAAATTTAAAAAACTAAGGAACCAAGAAAAAAACATGAATAGTATAGTAGATAACCCTAATCGACATCATATCCAGCACAAAAGTAATGTAACGAAAATATAACATTTACCTTTCACCAGTGATTTGTTCCCGCGTAAGCGATAATTTGTCTCTCCTGTCAGTCCTCATTATTTCAGCATTTCGCAGCCTGCAAAATCCCTCAAATGTGTTAATTAAGGTAAATGTATACATTAGAGGTTGTTCGATTGTTCATAGAATGACCATAAATATTCCCCTTGACCATTGCTTTAATATAATATCTAATTAAAATATGTTGCCATTCATTTAATAAAAGTAAATGAGAATCCCTCGCATATATAGGTATAATACACCAGGACATTGTATGCAACTATTATTTTCCTCAAGAAAGTATTTGAAAAATAGAAAAGCGAATGACAACCCTCGCATAAATGTATATCAAGAAAGTTATATGCAATCATTAATTCCCTTAACCAAATGTTTGAAATATGGAAAATTGCCAGAAAAATCGCCTGAATATTATTCAAGAAAGCTGTACGTAAATGAAATATTTCTCAGCAAAAATTATGAAATGTATACAGGCGAACGAGAAACCTTGACCAAATATTCAGCAAAGAAAGTTTTATGTAATGATCATCTACCTTAAAAATTTTCAGAAATGTAGATAAGCACATTAGAACCCTCGCATATATAATTGTCAAGAATGATGTATGACATTATTACGTAAAGGCAAACCCACTCAAGTAAGCAAACCCGTGGATATATTCAAATCGATTCCATTGATTATAATGTAAATTGTAAACACAAAAATGATAATATTGAAAGTGAATCCACAGATTCTAATGTAAAGTATATACACAGCAATTTTAATTTCCACAATTAAGTGTAATCATTTTCTTCATAGGAAACATGTAATTTACATAAGAAAGTTGTATGGAATTATAAGAATATTGAAAGCGAACCCATGGCTTCTGCACTGTAATAATATTAAACTCGAACCCATTAATTTCGATGTCAATAACATGCGCAACATTAACAATATTATAAGCGAACTCATTGATTTCAATAAAAATTATGAACATAATATCCCTTACAAATACCTCGTAATCTCCCAAAGCAAACCCTATCATGCGCGAGCACAAAACATAATTAACAACTGTGGATATATTGAAAGCAATCCCATTGATTATGACAATAATAAACAAAACAAAAGCGAACCCATGTTAATGCCAAATATATTAACAATAATAGACTTGAAAGCGAACTCTAATGTAAATTATATACACAATTCATGGATTTCAACTTCAGTTCTATACACAACAATAATAATATTTAAACAAAGTAATGTAGAGTATATGCACAACAAATGTAGTTACAAATATTATATACAATATCACTCAACAGATTTATGAAAATATTGAAAAGTAAACACAGTGATCTGTACGAACAAAATATATATGCTAATGACTTGATGTTTACATCCATTTTTTTTATTATCTCACCGTTGTAATTAATCATCATTTTTGTGTAAAATATATTTTTCAATGTTTTGTGCACAAGCATATGAAGTCGATCGACTTGGATTGTCTTCCATTATCGCAACTAACACAGGTGGGAGCAGCTCTCAAGGGACCGCAGCAAACTGTTATTGTAAACACACGTGCTCCAGCGAGTACAAGGCATACACGCAGAACAATTTTTATTTCTAATAAAAAAGTCGCGGTAGATTAATGTACATAAGTATGAAAAGCTAAGTGCAGCCGTAGCAATTGCGACGAGACAAGGGCGAAGCGCGTCCGTATACCCGTCCAGTGAGAATACTTGCATCACCGTGAAGGCGCTTGAGGCTCGCTGTACCCGTGGTACTTCCTGTCAGCCAGCATCACCTAGCCAACTGATCTGTCACCGACCTAGCATACTCCCTCTCTCTATCCCCCTCTCCAGCCGCGTAACGGGGCATCACGCAGCCGAGTCTTACATCATGAAACCAACTTATCTCTCACCAAATATCTCCCCATCTAGAAAAGCCAGAGAAGAAGACCTCACACAAGAAGTTTTCACTTCAAAAGTATATAGTTCATTGATATTTATTTATTTTTTTGGTTGAACTGCTGGAAAAAATTCTAGATTCTACACCAGATCTGGGGATGAGGTGGGAACACCTTACAAACTGAAAAATGGACGGGCCTATGTGGCAGTCTGTAAGACAGAAAAATTCATCAACGTACCATACAGGAGTCCTGATGGAGTACCATTTGCCTGTTGCTTGGAAAAGGACTCAATATGGTAATATGGCAGTAAATAAACAGAAAAATGATTTTGGAGACACTGGAAATTAATGGTACTCTGAAACCACATTATTTCAACCCCAATTACTGTGAAATATCATGAAATTCAATGCTAACGGTGAACCCCATCCAAAAGCATAGAACTGGGTACAAGTTTTAGCACAGATAAATTGATATTTGTCTACTGTGAAATTTGAAATCATCGTCTGGTCCCATAACCTAAAAATATTTAGCAACTTTCAAGTGCTATCTCAATCTAGGGTATTCTTTGCAAGTGATAATGGAGGATAATTTTACCACAACACAAGAAGGCAGACCCATTCATTGGAATTGAAAGGAAATTAGTAGGTGAAAAAGATACTGGGGTGTATGACTTTCATTTGTGGAGGAACAACAATTGAAATAAGATACTTGTTAAATATTAGCTCCAAAAACATTTCTTGCAATTCTCCTTTCTAGGCTCTGGTTCATGTGAAAGTTAATCTAGAAACTTTCCAATTTTGATCTCACATCCATAACTATGCCATTAAGGGTAGAGCGAACTTGAGTGCTAACCATTGTAGACTGTCTCAATTTACAATTCATATCTGAACTAACAACTCATTTGTCATTCGTTTGTATAAATAGCTGCCAACTCAGTTGAAATTGAACTATATTCCTAATTTCAAGAATATGCATTCTTACTTGGTAACCCAATTGATGAATTTTTCATAATTTAAACTCTTAAATGTGATAATGGTTGTGAGAAAAAATTCATCAATCGAATTAAGTGGATTAGCAAGTAACCGGATATATACTCTCCTCTTAAAATTTTCACCTTAACATTTCATATGGTTGTACAATTTATCTAAATGAATTAAGTGTATTATTATTGACAAAAAATATACAGAATAGAATAAAAAACATACCCACTTGGATAGTAATGATTTAACAATCAGTCTATCATATCCATTCCATTTCTTCATCTGTCCCCTGAAGTTGTCAGGTCTGAGAGCTGTACTGAATTTGGATAAGTTCTTTATCCCCCAGGCTACTCCTTTACTCCCTCCTAAATGTGAATGGGCCCACAAAAACTTTTCCTTCAATATTTTACAGGTTTATTAGCTCTACAGTGATCTTTCTACACACACACACTTGTTCATTTTTCTTTCCTTCAATGATCGTTATATCTTGTAATCCAGTATGCCTGGATCTAAATTGTCCTCATCAACATCATATGTATTCTTTCTGAGCCTTAACTCATTTGCCTTCCCATCATGTAGTTCTCCTATGTATTCTTTACACCTTGTCTGAATCTTTTCTGGTGTAACTAATACTTTTCCTACCATGCATTTTTCTTACTGCCTACCACTTTCTTCGTTGCAAACCATTTCTCCACAGACTATCAATATTTTTGCACTGGTTTTCTTGCTTTTTTCCAACCCATTAGTTTCTTGTTTGGATATTTTGATTTGCTTCTCCATTATTTTGTTGAAATTTTTCATTCTCCTATTCCACAATCGCTCTCCTGAAACTTATATATTCCCATTTATTTTCCTTTTTTTGTTTGAAGCTTCACCATCCTTTTTTTGCTATAAAACCACCTTTTCCTGCTGTACTATCTTGTAATTATTCACAGATTTTTATTTTCTAGCTCCTAGTCCCCTACCTTATTATCCTCTTTTAAGCTTCTACATTTCATTTTCTTATCATCCACTTATCTTTTCTATTGAATTGGCATCCCTTTAAAGTTATTGAATTATGAATGCAATCAACATCTACTCCTGGTAAATATCAACCGCATGAAATATCTGAACCTTCATCTAAGCATAACAATGTAACTGAGATATCAATGAATTTTTCCATGTTCACCTTCATTTAGTGGTATTTTTACCACATCATACGCCATTTTTTCTGTAAAACCCTGTTTACTCCCTGTGGTCATTCCTTGTTCCTAAACTATATGCTTTAACCTTGCACCTACTCCAACCCCCATCACTGTCAAGTTTTTTCTACCAGGAACATCTGTAACTAAAAGGTTGTTCTGAAAAGTTTCCAACCTAACAAAGATACAAGACATTTCTTCTGAAAATTTCTGAGTCTGAAACTGTTCAGACTACCCACATATTTACTCAAGGTCATTGTAAACACTTTTATCTTCCTTTCTACTTTGTGCCGGAATGCCAACCAGAATAAGAACCCATTCATTGGCTCTGATTTTTTCTCTTAACTGTGCTGCGCACCGCTGAGCCTTTTCTGGTGCTCTGATATGCCACGAAAATATGGTAAAGAAATATGGAATCACTAAATTGTCAGACATGCAGTATTCGTATTGTTTTAATGGACAGAGGAAGGGGAATTCTAATGCTAATGTCCTAATGCAGAATTATGATTTTTAAGAAGAGTGTACTTTAAAGTCTGGATTATTTGGTACCTTGAATTATGAAATAATGAGGTTTTATGGTGCATGACATTTTTGGATCACATGCATTCTAAATAAAAGTTTTGTGAATGCAACATTTTTCCTGATGAAACTGTATATCTCATTAGCAAACACACAAAGGCACTTATTGATTGTTCACGTTATAATCCAAGATAAGACGAAATCCCTAAAAGAGAAGATAATCTTATTGGTAAAGTTTCTATGTAAAAAGTTTCCATTTTAACAAGATATAAACTTATTTTTTAATAGAAAACTATGCATTAAACTTTGACATTTTTATTCCTAGTCACCTGGTAAAATCTTTACCAGCATACTGTGGAGATCATGACTTAAAGGAAATAGATATAGACATGTTTCAAGAACAATTTTACTCAATGGAACAAATGATGCCAGCAGGCCAGGCAAAAATTGAATATACATGTTACACATCAGAAGTAGAGAGCCCCTATAAAGAAGAAGTATTTCATAATAAGAGCAATCAATTAAAAAGTATAGAAAAACCCTCTGAAGAAGGTATGAAACCAATAGAAAATGATAACAGGATGGCATTACAACAAAGCAAGCCTGTGGATTTCAAGAAAAGAGACTTTTCAAGTGATACTGAGGCAGAGAGCAAACAAGAAGAACATGGTCGACCCATTAAAAAATTTACAATGAATAAACATACCAGTGACGTTGCTACACAGATCCCAGAAAAACAAAAACTTAAAGATTCTGAGCTTGATATATCAGATACAAACTTGAAATTGCAGCCTACGAACAATGAAAACAGTAGTGCAACAAATGTGAGATGTTGTCTTCCCTGTGGACCATCTAGAAACTGTAGGAAATCCAGGCAACATGACAAATCACTGGACACGATGAGGGAAGAGAGACCTTGGGGGGACTCCAATAAACACAGTAAAGAACTACGGAACACACAAAACCTGAAGACAGAGAAACAACAGGGAGCTCATAGAAAAGGGGAAGCTAAAAAAAGGAGATGCTGCAAGAAACAAGAATCTGAGGATGGTAAACGGAAACCACGGCCACTGTTCAAATTTAGAAAGAAATTACATTCCAGAGTATTCCCTGCATGCAGAATGAAAACCAGGCCTGTAAGTTAGACATTTTTGCTACCTTGAAAAAAACTAATGGAAACCTATATCTTACTATGCAATGTTTACGACTTCCTACAGTATTTTGTATTCTATTTATTCTGATTTATTTATGTTTTGTTATTTTGATTAACAAGCTCAGAGCCAACGAAATTGATATTGCTGATTATTAACATTGTTAATTTTCTCACTTCTAAACCTCTATAATCTCTCCACATCGTCATAATACTTCTTTAACCACATTCCTTTAGCTCAATGTGCTTCTCACCTAAACTAGTTCGTTACACTTTTCAACTGAATACATTCTTTCCCTCTAAATCACATCTCATTTAATCCATGGTTAATTTTCTTGCTTGCCCTTACAATTGTTTGGTCTGAAACAGTATACCAATACTTAAAATGTTACAGACCCCCTGGATATCATTGCATAAATTTCTTATCAAGCTTCTATCTTCCACCCTTAAAAACATTCAGGACTGATTTGAAATAATGATTGGCCAAGTGGTGGATGGTCCATTGCCCCCTCAACTTCCTATGCAAACCCACGCATTGGTGTATGTTGCTGAGAACCAATGATTTCTGACATTAATTTAAATGGGTGAGGTAAATGTCTTACCCTGGACAGCATATTTAGCATGACTATAATGTCTATTTTTATGAACTGAAAATTCATTCTCTCTTACATACCCCAGCTTCTCTTAATCAATCCCTGTCATATGGGGATTACAATTTGTGAGTAGCTCTTGGAACAACTATAAAAAATATCCAACTTCATGCAATATACTTAACTTAATTAGTCAAATAATAAAAACGGTTTTGTATGAGTATACTCATAATCCTATACCAGAAGAGGTGAAAATATGCCATATACTCGTATGAGATATGAAAATATGTAAACCCTAATTCAAGAGACTCAAAGAAATTATGTTTACCAGTCAATTGTTAAAATACTCCTTTAAATGCCATACAAATCACTCTCATCTCTTCCCTCCACCATAATTGTCCATTTTACCTTCCAATATCTCATTACCACATTGATTCATTTATCAGGCCATTGAATTGCGTCACCAATCCCAAAGTGACCAACATTATTTGGCTTCCTTCCTCACCTGACATTTAGAAGAAATGGTAGGAAAAGATAGTGGGGAAAAACCTTAGTAATTCTTTTAAATTTTTTCATAGAGGAATAATATTCATACTTAAGTGGCCCTTTATTACATTCTCAAAGCAGATTTTCCCCGCCTTTTGTTTGCAGAACATTTGGCCAGCGCAATTGGTTCTTCGATAGGAGGCTTAGCTATTCAAAATGCTACTTTTAAACACTTGTATTTTGCTATACATGGGATTTCAATTGGAATAACCATTGTCACATAAAAAACTTGTTCTTATTCCAATAAACACAAGCCAAAATCTGTTACCATTAATCAGTGTAAACTTCATTTTTATTACAGCACATGCATCATCCTCCACAATATGCCCATGATAAAATCATCCTTTCAAAAAAGTCTTCCATACCACCTGTGCCAAGCAACCTACGAAATGCTAACAACAATGAAAACCAATCATCAGTCACTACATGTGATGAAAAGAAAGTTTTCCGTGAAAGAGTAACAGTACAGAAGAACCAGCAGCTAAGTGAAGCAAATGAAAACCCACATGAGGAACAATCAAAATCAATAGAATATAGAGCCACCAATAGGGAATATTCCAAAAACAACACAATGGAAGGTAAACAAAAAAGACACACCTGGCAGAAGAGAGTAAGAAAATCAAGATTTATGGTGAACATCCAATGGAAAAAGGTTGAGGATGAGGCAAGCCAAACAGGAACTGATGAGAAATCATCTGAGGAAAGTGACCGGGAGTCAGTTTTTTCGAATGCAACATTTACAGTCTGTTCTCCTGACTTTTCGGAAGTGGACTACCGTACGTGGACATTGAAAGGAGATACAGCAGGTGAAACTACCTTAACGGAGGGATGGTTTTGTACAACAATGGGCTGTCAACAAAAAAAAATAAACAAAAAATTCCAAATTGAAAATGCTCCTAAATCTGAATTGAAAGAGCAAGTTAATGTAACCACCTCTAAACTAGCAGCTATGACAGTGGCAGATGTTAAATTACCAATGAGCCAAAGCCTTTGGATAATGAAAAACAGCCAATCATATGCATTACATGACACCAACACTTTTCCAAAAAATGAACCAGGTCAAGGAACACTCAGCTCACCTGGTCAAAATGACAACATGAAACTTTCAGAGGAAGACCTGGCTCTTGAGCAAGGATATCTGAATGAGGAATTTGAAAATTATACAGAGGATGAAATGAACTGGTAAGAATATAATATGCCTAGACATTTTCAGTCCCCCCAGGAAACATTAAAAGTGCTAAATGTAGCCTTTGAAGTAAATGAGTGAAGTCCATTAAGTTAATTTGTTCTCACAATCAAAGGTGCAAAAACTCAATTTTGCTATCTAAGCACAGAATGAATGTAGTATAAGGTTGATTTGACTGCGTTATTATACCTAAAAAAGTCACCACAAAATGAAAGTCTTTTACCTGAACAAAGTGTCCAGTGAGCTAAATCAATTCTATCCTTACATACACGCAGCGCAACCAGATGGTTTGAAACTTTTAAAGTGTAAGCTACCTATTACAAAGTAAGGTGGAGCTTATTATTACTTTTTATTTGCCCAGAGATCACAATACAAGATACCGATATATTGAGTAGACATTACCTGTGACAGATGTTATAAGAACATGAGAATCACCACAATACAAGCACAACTTCCTGTTTCACTAATAGTTTTTGTCCCCTATCTACTTCTTACTATCACATTAAATGTTAGCTCCTGCTTCCCCTCAGAATTCATTAACAAGCCACCTATACTCTTTTTACCTTCAGTTTTTAAATTTTTCTATATTGTTCTCCACATTGCTAACATCTCACCTGTGATCCATCCTTTTCTTCCTGTACTTGCCTCTTTCTAACAACTAACTGCCTCTTTCATACAATTTTTGATATCCTCTCACAACTCTGTCATCCCCTTTTGCTTTCAACTTTTCCATGTCCTCAGCCTTTCTTGGCTCTTTTAGCTTTCCTGTTTAATTTCTCTTTAACTTCCTTTCCGACTGGAACAACTCTACAATCATTTACTTATGGTTAGAATTGATAACTACTCTTCGAAAACTTTCTGATCTTTTCTTAAAATTTCTATACCCTTGATTTATTAGAATATCAATTTGCTAACAACTTCACTTTACTGGAGTTTTTATTTTAAATTCAATATCATCCTTATTCCTGTCCACCGTCCCGTAACTGCAATTTAGCCTATTAAATGCTACAATTTACTTAAGCTTTCCATTTCGGTCAGAGAAAGGAATGTCATAGCCATTGATACATTATGCAAATACAGTTTGCTTTCTCTTGAACAGACATCCTTAGAATAATTCAACATCCTAACAGCCAACCCAAATTTCGTGCCTTGACATTCTACCAACAGTTTACTTGAGATTAGGCAATTGACAGTAATTGCACCACTTTCACTGGAAATGCAGAGAGCTAGATTTACTTTGTCAATTGTTAAAAAAAAGCAAACACAAAATTCTTGGTTATCTAGGCAAGTTTCTTAAAGCACCTATTTTCCAGTAGTAAATTCTGAAGACAAAATATTTCATTTCAAGGACATTCAACCAAGGCTATACTACAAAAATGTTTCTATCGAACTGTAACTACAGAAAAAGATTTTGATGTGTGCATATGATGTAATCGAATAGGATGAATATTGCTGTGCTTCCACCAGAGGACCAAAGTACAGTATGGACAATGGGCCTAGGCACTATTAACTTCACTGAAACCATGTCTTCAGTAACAGGTGTTCCCGACCCACACCCTTCCTGAGTTACATATCCCACATGGCAATCTGTTCTTCGCACAGCTCTATCTTGTCAGATAAACCCTTTTTAACCATATGTGATTGAATTCAATATCAAGTCTTACCTTCCAAAAATTGAGTACTACCGTAACTTCCCAGGATTGTTTCTCCTTTGTCCCAAGAGTAATTGCCCACATTCAAAACCACACCACATATTCTGCTTAAAATCTAAAAAAATTAACATTTTTGATGAAAGAAGATGGTAGAAAGGCAAATTCCTTTTCAACAGTGCTGACAAAAAATATTTTCCCCAACCAGACAAACACTTATGGCAAACAAGCCAAAGTGAAGCATCAATTGTCACACTTTTCAATCAAGTTCTTATCACCACCATTGTCATTTAATGCCTAATTACAACTAGTTATGTTTACATTATGTGATACAACCCCTAGTTCATGTTTGATAGCCATACTGAACAAGATGGCTGAAACAATGTTATCTCATCTAATACAACCTTATTGTGAAAACCATCCTGCATAACGAAGGACTGTATAGAAATAAACATGAATTGTTAAAATTCTTTTCCAGATTGAAAAATTTGGAATGAATGGTCACTGCTCAAAACCATTACTTTGGTCTTCAAAGAACCTATTATTAAGGACAGGAAGGCTCACAAGAGTATTCCCTTAACAGGTAAAACGGCACTGCTGAAAGATTTTAACCAAATCTTTCAGTAGTGCAACAAATGTAGGAATACTGAAAACCTATTAATCAAACATGATTTAATTATACTCAACCCTCACCCAAACAAATCCATCATCACCTATGGCTATGAATTGAAAACTAGCAGTATTCATCACATTACCACACCAAATCTATTCGCTGCTACCATGATGGTTTCAGTCACAGCCTACATGAAAAACCAAGAATGATTCACCCATTCATTATGGCACCCTAATTCAAATTAAATGTATAACCTTAATTACCAGGAACAAGGAAGCAAACTAAACAGATGGACCACAGACAGGCAGACTACAAATGTACCAATCAAGTCAATACTTGGATGCAGCCACCTGTTACCAAATACAACTACCGTTTAAGGCTATCAATTTGGAGAGGAATACTACTAATACAACTGCATGGCGCGGCTAATCTTGCAAAATAGGATCCAGGAAGAAGTAACTCAAATGAAAAGTGTTTTTCCATGGTTCAAAGCTTCTTTATTGGCCCTTCTTTTTATACCATAAGTTATGTACAGAAGCTGTTGCACTGTAGATATTAAACGTTATGCCACATCGAACAAAAGGAATGAAAATTAAAATAAAAGTTCGTTCCCCTGAAACATTTTGAAAATTCTGCCTCCACTATCCACAAGTTAACGTAATAAAATTAAAACAGCCGGGCTAGGGACAATCCTGCCTTTTTCCTCCGGAATTCCTTGCGGTGGCAACAATGCTTCAGCAGCCACTTGGAAAGAAACAAAAGCAAAAGTCGGTGTAGACCCTTGAGGACCTCTCCTCCATGTCGTAGGGCCATATTATCCATCTCCCCGGGCAGGTGCGGGCACCTGCCACGCCCCTTAGCAGGGCCATATCCCAGTGTGTCTAATGCAAAATTCTGATGTTTGATGGAACAGCAATGGACACACTGCACACCAGCACCCAGGAACACAGCTAGTTATTTCTTCTTTTGGGCCTTCTCTGCAGCCTTGGTGACCTTACCTGTCGTCACCTCCTTATGATTGACACTCTGGAAGTAAATAAGAAATAAATTAACGATAATTATTGAAGAGCGAAAGATAATAAAATTTCTTTGTGCAATAACCTTCAAAGGGCTGACCTTAATGACTCCGACGGCAACAGTTTGCCTCATGTCACGAACAGCAAAACGCCCAAGGGGAGGGAATTCCTGGAAGGACTCCACGCACATGGGCTTGCTTGGTACCAGGTTGACGATAGCCGCATCGCCAGACTTAATGGACTTGGGGTTCTCTTCAGTTGTCTTTCCAGTACGACGGTCACACTTCTCCTTGATCTCTGCGAACTTGCAGGCAATGTGAGCAGTGTGGCAATCAAGCACTGGCGTGTAACCGTTGGCGATTTGGCCAGGGTGATTAAGCACGATGACCTGCATAAGGATTGATTAAAATTAGAAAATAAAACCACAACATTAAATGAAAGGGAGGCTGGATGAATTCAATACAGTACCTGAGCGGTGAAGTCTGATGCTGCCTTGGGTGGGTTCGCTTTGCTATCTCCGCAGACGTATCCACGACGCAATTCCTTAACGGAGACGTTCTTCACGTTGAAACCAACGTTGTCGCCAGGGAGTGCCTCCTGCAGAGCTTCGTGGTGCATTTCCACGGACTTAACTTCAGTGGTAAGGTTGGCGGGGGCAAAAGTGACCAACATTCCCGGCTTCATGACACCAGTCTCAACACGACCAACTGGCACTGTTCCGATACCACCAATTTTATAGACATCCTGCAAGAAACGAGTAATTATCAATGCAATAAAAGTTGACAGTAGGCTTTAGCGTAAACCTAACGCAAAACAATTACATACCTGAAGAGGAAGCCTAAGAGGTTTCTCAGTAGGTCGGCTAGGTGGAAGGATAGCATCCAGAGCCTCGATGAGGCACTTTCCGTCAGCATTTCCATCCTTTCGCTCCACCTTCCACCCCTTAAACCACGGCATTTTATCGGACTGCTCCAGCATGTTGTCTCCGTGCCAGCCGGAGATTGGGACAAAAGCAACCGCCGCAGGGTTGTATCCAATTTTCTTGATATAATTTCCGACTTCCTTCTTAATTTCCTCGAAACGAGCTTCACTGTATGGGGGTTCAGTTGAGTCCATTTTGTTTACACCAACGATAAGCTGCTTCACGCCAAGAGTGAAAGCAAGGAGTGCGTGTTCTCTGGTTTGCCCATTCTTGGAGATACCGGCTTCAAACTCTCCGGTACCTGCAGCAACGATGAGCACAGCACAATCGGCCTACAAAAAGACGAGTTACCATTAATTCAACTGACAGAACAATGCAATGTTATATGGCTAATGGTCAAGGGATTAACCTACCTGCGAAGTTCCGGTAATCATGTTCTTAATGAAATCACGATGTCCAGGTGCGTCTATGATGGTGATGTAGTATTTAGCGGTTTCGAACTTCCACAGGGCGATGTCAATGGTAATACCACGCTCACGTTCAGCCTTCAGTTTGTCCAACACCCAAGCATACTTGAAAGAACCTTTGCCCATCTGGAATTGTCAAAGATCAGTTAGATAAATGCCCACGGGAAAAATCTTAAAACTGACGACTTTAAATGAACTTACTTCTTGGGCTTCCTTCTCGAACTTCTCAATCGTTCTCTTGTCGATACCACCGCATTTGTAAATGAGATGACCGGTGGTGGTTGACTTTCCAGAGTCGACGTGGCCAATGACCACAATATTGATATGGACCTTTTCCTTTCCCATTTTGATTTCAGTAGCTTGGGTTACTCAAGATGGATAACTAATGAAAGAGGAAACATTCCATACGTTAATCCACGTGGTCCAGCTTACCCACCACTTTTAACTTCCGTCATCCATGACGCCATCTTGTTGAGTCATTACCAAATAAAACATTTTTGGGCTTAATCCTACATAAAAATTATGGGGAATTTGACATTTGGCGTTAGGGAAAAATCAATGGAAACATTGAAAAATGCCGTTTTAACAATTAGAAGATCAAGACTTCCGAGTGAAGTAACCAAAATTTTTAAGTTGCTCACAATATATTGACACGAAGGCAAAATAATAATATAAATGGGTTTTCAGACGAAAAACTAAATTTAAAAGAAAAATAATTTAATTACATAAGCTGGAAGAGCACTAGTTGCAATGGCCGACCAAGCACAACCACGTTGTCAGGCGAAGTTTAGCTTCGATTAATATGTTGGGAATAATTACTTAGAACCTTAACCTCGACTACCTAACGACACCTAAAAAGCAAATTCTATCGCCCGAAAGAATTACTAAAAAGACAACCAAACAAGTATGAGAATTGCATGCTGTTATGGCAACCGGCGATGCCGGGTTCGGGTTTTTACACATTAGAGCGAATTTACTATTAAATACAAAGAAAAAATATACCTCTAAAAATAAAGTTAGAACAATTACGGAGCCGTGAAGACTAATTTAAAGCTCGGATGGCCGAGTGTGCTATGGAATATTCTTAGATTACAACCACAGAGAGAACTGTGCTACTCACCTCCCGATGCCACGACAGAAAGAGAGGGATGGACGAAGTGACATGCGTTGTAGGGGGTGCGTATGAGGTCCTAGGGGGGTCAGCGAATTGGTGGCTATTCCATCTTGAAACCTTACCCCCCTTAAAAATTTTATTAATATTGTTTTTAAATGAAAAGCTATTTAAATTTAAATCTGCATAAATATTTTAATGTTTATATTTACATAAATATTTAAGTAATTTAACATGATTTTATATCTCAAAATAAAAAAAAGCATAACGTTAGTCGCCCGTTTTGGATTCCGGTACCTACATAAGTCTGCTATGGCTTTAAAATTAAAGAATTTAGCTATTCCCATAATTCATTCTCATTCAATTTTTGGATTCGGGGTAAATTAAGCTTATAGAACTATAATTTAATTGCTGATAATTATGCTTTTATTAATACCCAATATATCATGGAATACAAGTCTTCTTTTGGATCCATACATTGTTTTACGTAAACCGAGAATGAATTCATCCTGTCGTTTAGTTGCAGCAAATCAGAAATAAATGGGCAGATTGGAGAATGATAAAAGACGTAAAAAGGAGGAAAATAGTGTCGCAGTACGCAGAAGAAAGATTGCGGCTAAACGTAATTAAGAAGTGTGACGTTTTACCTCCAGAAATTAAAGTAAGTGCTTCTGTTTCCTTAAACTATAGTTTCCAGAATCATTTTACCATACAGACTAAAATACTTTGAATAAAATTACCTGGCAGAGTTAACGATGGTATGTGACATCAACGGCAAATTAACTTGCAGAAGAAATGTTGCATTCATACTATGGAAAAACTATTATTTCAAACTGTTAACAATCAAAGAAGGGGATGTAACGGGCGGTTTACGAGGAAATATAAATGATGTTGTCCCTGTAGTTGCCCTTTCATTTTAGAAATTTTTAAGCTGTTAGTATTGCGTGAGATGTACGCGTATAGATCAAATTGCCAGTAACAGCAGAGAGGCTGGGTAGGTTTGTTTTGTAACGCCCTATCTTTCTTAACCAGAAGGCATATTAGGCAACAATTTTCACAGCCCTAAATGTTAGAGCGATGGGCCACAGACCTGGTAGTCCACATTACTCAGAGGGCCCTTAGCTTCACCCAAGTTTAATGATTTTTTAGGTAAACTTTCTTCCTTGGTGACAAGCGATGTAGGGAAAGGAACTGCCTCTGATAACTTGATGTCTGGATTTCACATGCCATTGAACTTAATACGAGTTGTCTCTAGGACGTGCTCTTAAATTAAGCTAATTAATTTTTTACTTGCCTATGAAACCATTCTTTAATTTGAGAACTTGGGTCATATGAGTATGCCAACTTGAGGCAGAAAGGCGTTTACCAACCACTGTGGTGTAAATGCTTACTCTTTCTTACGGTTTAATTAAATTCGTTGCTGAGGGTTCCGATAATTGTTTAGGAACACATAAAGTTTCCTGTTCTTGTGATCTTATCCCATTTTTCTATTGATCCTTTTGAGAAAATACCGATCTGAAATAAGTGATTCACAATAAAATAATTTTCTGTGGACAACATTTACTTAGAACAATATTCATTCACAAATCAAAGCAATGACATTTTTTTATGAGTATTCAATATGATCAATTATAAGACAGTGGTAATCACTCGAGTGGCATGATGGATAATTAGTTTTACAACTTTCTGACTAGTTTCATGTCCAAATCGACGATATTAAACCATGCATGTAATCTCCCTGGGTTATTGTCAAAAATATCCTGTTAATAGCTGGTTTCTAAATCACATATTAAGAACTGCCATGAAGTTGTGAGGCTGAAGTTATAGGAACACCAATTTTCTTTTTTCAATTGTTGGATACCAAGGAATTTATAATGGCGAAACTTTTTAATAAATACTTGTGGGTAACTTTGGCCTAGCCATAGCCATACAGTTGCTACTATGGAAGAAAGAGAATGTAAATGTCTTAGTACTGGAGTTCACCTCCCAGATACTCTGTACTTGAGCAGTGTCCATATCATTCTCTGGTGCCCAAAGTGAGCACACACTGGTATATTTCTGAACACCCAGGTCTTGGACACACTTTGCATCTGGATATGCTTTGACCCTAGCTCTTCTTGCAATTCCTTCACACACAGTTTCTTCATGCACATACTTTTCACTTTTTCTGGAAAAAGCATCTCTTGCTTTATTGAAAAACCTATGCAAATTTTGTCTAGTCCTTCGATATTTGTTCAGCCAAATCTCAATTACCTCCTTAAATTGCCATTAGGAAGGACTCTGTTATACTGCATGTGAAGATGCACTTACTCCATGACAAACCTCATTCATTCACTAATCAAAAGCATGACCAGATTTGGTGCCTGAGGTTTATTGATCATTGAATCAATTACTACATTAGGCAAGGTGCTGACTATTCAGCAAAGGAGGGATATTTTACACATTTCTGAAAGATTAAATTGGTATCTAGTTGCAATGCCATGCATATATCTATTTTGTGGTAGTGGGTGCAAACATTCCCAGAACCTTCCTCCATCTCTATCCCCTCAATTAATATTTCTTTGAGCGGATGGGGTAGATTGGTTTTCTCTCCCTGATACTCTTCATGACCTGTCACAAATTCCTCTGCCCAGAATTCTCTTTGAACCTCTTCCTCCCCCTGATTAATTATCACTCATCAATGGGAAATGAATCCACTCATTGAGTAATTTAACCCTGCCTATGCTTGGTTGGTAGACTTGTTGACTAAGAATTGAGTTTCAAGTTTTAAAATGATAGGACCGCTGAGGGAAAGACCAACCTTTTCTTATTTTTAGTTTTCTAATACCAGTGTTGACACAAAGCATGTATCCCATGAGCATATTCATTTGGTAACTTAATTATGCTTCGGAGGGTAGTCTAGTTGGTAGAGTATTGGTCTACTGACCTGAGGGTTTGGGTTTGATTCCAGGGCATGCCTCTGGGCACCTTCAGCTTCACCAAACTGTTTCATTTTTTTGGTTACTAGAACTTCCTGGAGGACCATAGGCAGCACAGCCAAAGAGACTGGTCCCCCTGCCTATGTCTATGGTTTTTTTTTAAGTCAGTATATTCTTTTTCCAGTTCATTAGTTTATGTTTAGTAAAGTATATGATATTTTAATAAAATGCACTGATTTATCTGAATTGCAGTAATTATCTTTCTATACATGTCTTTGCTCTCAATATTTGCCCAAATCAAAATTATTTTGTGGCGATCCATGCTGGAATAGTCTCAAGAAACATGTTTCTCATATTTATTCAAGCCTGTACATGTAATATTTTATGATCTTTTATTGGAAGGGGGGGGACAAGACGTATTGAGTGCTTTCAAAGATATACTTTCATACAAAAATAGCATCATCTTACTTAGGTTCATTGACTACATCTCCACTCGCATAATTACTATGAATATATGTGTGATTTTAAAATCTCAATGGCCATTTTAATGATTATTTTAGGATAAATTACTTTCTCATGACTCATATGAGCTATAAATTTATATATAGCATACTTGTAGTGACAGTAAACTACGCCTGATATGTGATGGCTTTTAGATAACATTTTATAACATGTTTAAGATAGTAGAAGAATAAGAAATAAGATTTCTTATTTTTCGGTGACATTGTACCTTATCCTTAGTTATATTTTTCGATAAGAAGTTGCAATTAATATTGACTGTTGATCAGGGTCCCTCCCATGGACTACAACCTTGTCGTGGTGGAAGGGCTACTAAAAGTTTTTTTGAAAGAATACCGACGTATGTTATCAGCAGCAGTAGTGAATTGTAATAAAGTTGGACAGTCCGCTCATTGCACATATAGTATATGCAGTCATTATCTACATTGTTGTGCTGGGTCATATCCTGGTTTCGCATTAATTGTATTACAATCCTTACACTCCTTTGTTATTCCATTGCTTCCAGATGGTCAAATGGTACCACCAATGTCAAAAACAATGGTCAAAAATGAAATCAATAAAGAAAGAATGGTATGAGACTTATTTGATAAGATTCATGTAAATTATCTAACATACCCATTAAATACTAGTTTTTTTGTTGATTCTAGAATCAATCAAATGGTATTTGCATACCATTTTGAGATTTAAAATATGCATGATAAAATATTTAGCATAAAAATTTGAATTTCCTAAAATTTGTACTCATAGTTATTTATCATAAAATAACTTATTTGGCCAATGGTAGGCATCGCCAGGAGGGATTTGTGTCTCTGACTATATATTCATTTAGGAACTTATGGTTTTTAATGTGAAAGTCTTTCTTTATCATTTTTTGTTTTAAGACCCTGCAGAGTATAGCCATGGATGTTGTTTGAGAGGCTGTCAGAAGCCATATTACCCGCATCAATTTTAATCAAAATTATCCCTGAATAAAACCCATTAAGTTAAGACATAATAAGTAAATATGAAATTCTTATATGCTCATAAGATCTCAGAGGCATTTATTACAGAGTACATATCTATGACAACCTACTATTCCACAGAATTTTACTACTTGGTAACTACAACTATGAAACATAAAACTACCATAAAGGGCAGCCTGTAATCGTTAAGTTTATTTTCGGTGCATGTATTTTTATGCTTGTATTAATTTAAAAATGTAGATGATAAAACTTTTTACACCCCTTTTCCAATGTTTATGGTAGTTTATATTTAATCTTTTTTTCTCCCCGATTTTATTTTGAGCGCTGTACCCATTCCTCCGACCTTCATCTGTATTCTCTTAATCAGCAATGGGAAGTGACTGACTCATGTACCTTTCACCTTTTGTGATTTTTAGATGTTTTGTTCTGGAAAATTTTTCGATGTTTTATTTCAATTTCACAGCCTGTGTACAAAATCAGTTTTGGCACTGCTATTTGAGGTGGAGTACTATTGCTATGGAATCCAGAATTTTCAAAACCAGCACTTCTCCAAATTATTAAAGTGCTGTTACCTATAAAATGCTGGTAAATAATAGTTCATTTTGAATCATAGTAAATATTTTAATTGATCAGTTAGAATAATTACCATTCATCTTTATCAAAATGAATTCATCTTTCCGTAGGGCATATTATTTTGGGCACATTCAGGAAGAAGGGAGGATTTTTATATAAAATTCCACCTTCTTCACAAATGTGCCCACAGAGTACAAGCCTGAAGGTAATCCCCTTCCTATGTTTTCTCAACTGTAGATATGTTCACCATTTATTTATTTCTATTAACCTCTCTTATATTATTAACTTTCTGTTTAGCAACAGAATAGCAATGTCTTCTTCCATTGAGTACATCATCTATTCCACTTTCAATATTTTTATATAAAAACTCTACTTGTAACTTTAACTACTAGTTACTTAATAATTTTAGTTGGTGTTTGCATCAGATCACAAATTTTGAAAGGCATATATGTAACTGAACTCAGGTTTTTCAGTTTTATTCCCATTTCTGATTTTAGGTTGTTGCATTATCATTTCTTGCTATAATAAACATCACTGAAATCCATCAAAGAGAGAAAGTGTTATTCTAAAGCCTGTATGAAAATTATCGTTGGTATGATTTAGGTAATTTTTAAGTCATAATGGTTTGTGGGAATTATTGAAGTTTCCCAGATTTAATTCTTGAGGTTTTATCGATTCTTTTTAGAAGTATCAGTGTGAACAGTTTTATACTCTTGACTTTATTTGAGTTCATGGGAAAGTATGGATTAGGAGGTTGAAAAAATGTCACTGCTATTTTCTCTCTAAGAGTATGTGTATCTTGAATTCAACGTGAAATCAAGAATTTTTTTCCACATCCTCTGGCATCCAGTCCACATCCATGTACTTTTTAGTTCTTATTGCAGTAATTGCCTTCATAGATGTGGGTTCATACACTGTTTACAATGGGGCAAATTGCATACTCCATATAAATCTCTTGAGGAAATAAGCTACATGTAAGTTTAGTATATTTACCCATCAGAGTTTAGGTATGCTTTGTTGTTGTCTCCGGCATATCTTTATGGAATTTGCATAGCATATTTAAATGAAATAACTGACTTTGTAATTCCACACATTTCATTTAAAAACACGACCCAGGCTTTGACATTGAACATCATCATCAGGTCTGATAATGACGTTCAGCGTCAAAACCTGGGTTGTGCTTTTAAATAGTGTGTGTGGAATTACAAAGTCAGTTATTTCATTTCAATATTTAGGCATGATATTCCTGAAAAACTTAACAAAATCAGGTGTGGCTTCTTGGAAAGTACAGAAATTCATAATTTTAAAAATACCTTTTCAATTTCTACATTTTATTTATTGGAGGTAACAAATCCTGATGAATACTGTGATGTAGATACATTTAATGCAAGCATTCAAAATTCCTTAATTAGTGAATGTTTAGACTTCTTAATTTATATCTTCAGATTTTATTTTATTCTGATTACGTTTGGATCCAAACACTCAAGTTAGTTAAGTTTAAAATTCTAATTTATTCTTCCATTTATTCTTTTGTATTGAATTCATGTCTCATTAATTTCCAAAGCACCTTGGATAAAAGTTTTTCATCAGCATACACAATTTGACCATATTGATTCAAACCGAACGGTATTAGGGTTAACCTTGTGAAATTTATCCATGATGGAAAGGAAACAAACATGAAATTTGCATAGTTTGTTTCCTTTCCATATTGATTCAATCAAATGAGGTGAAATAAAATTTTGATTATGGAATAATGAATTGGTTGACATTAGATATAAGAGAAACTTGTAATTGCTGGGGCAACTTCATGCTTTTGGTATTCACCTAACTTGTGATTCATGTTCTCAAATAGTCTTTGAAAATATCTGGTTCTACTACTTTTATTACTCTATGACAAGAAACAATTGGCTCATTAGATAAGGCAAGGTAATGGCAAACCCAGAAACATCTGCGTTAATCCTGCTTTAGTAGGCACCCAATGTTTTTTCATCAGTGACAGTCAATTGCATTGTGATTGAATCTTATTTTAGGTAAACTTGTGGGGATTAAAAAAATCACTGAGTTCATGCCATTATTGATCTAGTTAAAAAAAAAGTTTATCTTACAATCATATTTCCATTAATTCATGTCCTCAATTATTTCAGCATCTGAGTGCTTTTACTCCCTTTTAAAAATGCTGTATCTCAACCAAATTTTTTTCATTTGGTTCTCTGATGAAATTCTTGTTTAACTTCTAAGATGAAATACAAGTTTTTTGTTGTTATATTATTTTGAAATTGGTACGTCTGCATCTACATAGTACCCTGCAAGCCGCCACAAGAGTGTGTGGCTTGATAGTGGAAGTGAGATATCAAGACAGCCTTATTGTTTTTTATATCTTTGCTTATGGACATTGCTCACATTTGCATGTGGTGTTCATTCGATGGCTAACACTATTTTTTGAAAGGATATTCAAGTTTATTGATGTAGGGAATTTTTTTCTTTTTTATTAAATCATTTTTAGATGAAACCCCTTTTTTATTCAAATTAGTAGTTCAAATTTTTTAACCAAACAGACCAAGGCACCCACATTATTAAAATGGACAATAAAAGTTCTGTCTTTATGCTACCACCTATGCCACCTAATGATGTTATGTCTGCATGACTTTTCAGATGTCTAATCTGGTGACTAAATTGACTTTGTCCATTAGAGGGAACTGAAAGGATGATTTGGTTGGTTGTCCACTCACATGGCAATTAGCTTGTTTTTCAATGTAATGTGGGCATGGCATTTGCGCTTTCTTCAAAGAAATAACTGATGATTATTAAAATTTTGCACATTTGGTGCTAAGTTATGGCCTTAATGTCAGGGTTGGCAATATGTATTGATTATACTTGTGAAACAGGAACACTTTTGACTCCCAGAGTTGTATACGAATATTATAGCTGCTCTGTCAGCTATTCTAATATTCAGCCAGCATATGGGAATCATAATGACGTAACCTGGGTGATTACTTGCTGTAAATTATCAAGAAAATTAAATTGTGCTTCTACTGGAGCAAATACCCTGGGGAATATGTTGAGAATAAATTGACAAATATATATATTTTTTTCAACACATTTTTGGCCTATATGTTTTGTGCACAATGTTCTTCTTGGGGATTACAATCGTCTTTCTTTGGCTGTTTTTAATCATAGTGTAGTCTTCCACTTGATGGAGACGATTAAAATATTTCAAATATGTTTCCCAGGAGGATATTGTTTTCTTGTTCTAACTTGGTTTGAAGAATTGAAACTTCGAAAAGATTTCGCCAAAGCTTTAATTTGTTTCGCTTTCGTTTCTGATTGCTCCTCGAATACTATTTCCATCGGCGCAAAGCGCGTGCGTTGGAAGCAATCATCAAGTTAGTCTAACGTGAGAAGCGTTTCGAGCAATCACGATCTCGGGATTCGTAACAGCATCCGATCGCATTAACTCGCGGAACGGGACGTTCAACTACTTAAGCACGCCGCGCCGTCTCCTCGCACGTCCTTTTTGCGTAACCCTTATAATGTGCTTAGATCCTTCCCTTGTGGAGTGCTGGGTGCTCTGCTAGGGTCCCCCCCTCCCTCGCGGTGTGGGCGAAGTGGGGGTAAGACCGGGGGCCTTCGGGGGTGTGGGAGATAGAGAGCCTTTCATTTCGCCGCCAAGCGCATTGGACGTGAGCATCGGCAACGGGTGAAATTTCGCGTCGGGCGTGGCGGCGCAGACGGCATTTATTGATCCCGTCGCCATAGGTCCCGGCTGCGGTAAGGAACCAAAGCCTTCGCAGCAACGGGAGTTGACAGGGCGAGAGAGGTGGGTGGGAGGATGAGGTAACGGGAGGGACCCTGGAACCTTGTTGCAAGGGTCATCAAACCTTTACGCCCTTGCACTCGCGGTGGGACGTTGATACAGCTGCGAAATGGGTCGTTGAGGTGTCCAATGCCTAAATCGAGACGCCTGAATTTCGGCCTCCTTTGCGGTTTAAACCTTCCAAAGAGAGCGATGAGCGTTATCCTTAGCTTCAAGAGGGCGCTATTCTTTCATTTGGTGCAATCTTGATTACGTGTAGGCGGCTCACTTCCAGTTGGTAAACATTGCCGTATGAATACTTCCATAATGAGTACATCTTAAGCAACACCATTAACTTGTGTGTACGTGTTGCTATTTATTTTGAGCGGATAATCATTCACCTGTCTGCTTCGGTAGTGTCTGTTAAAAGTAGAAGTTAGCTTACTCATCATTAAGCGTGGCGTTCTGTGAGGCTCTTCAGGATCAACACGTACGCTCCTGTACCACCCAATTATTTTATATTTTTCCTACCGCTTTAGCAGCCTGTGAAGGGGTTCCTTCTCTCCTCTCTGGGAGACGAAGGGATTCAATTTAGCGTGTGTGTATATATATGTATATATATATATATATATATATATATATATATATATATATATATATATATATATATATATATATATATATATATACACTTTTTTGGAAAACCCACAAATGTGTAATGTAAATTCACTGATAGTCATAACAAACACAGAAACCAAAACACACAAAAGAGGGAAAACTCACTGGTTCTCGAATTTTCGGTGGTCCAACCACCTTTCTCAAGAGGAATTAGGAACAGAACTGCAGTTCTGTTCCTAATTCTGTGTTCCTGTATATATATATATATATTATTTCAATGGAGAAGCGAGATAGCGGTAGCGAGCAAAAACACATAGAAACACACAAAACTGAAACTCGCACGTATTCCGAAATTTCGGTGGCCAATCCTCCTCTTTATAGAGAGAGAGAGAAGAAACTGATTATATATATATATATATATATATATATATATATATATATATATTATATATATATATATATGTGTGTGTGTGTGTATTTATATAATTTATTTTTAATATCGTGTACCCTCTTGCTGTGCTCGCAATGTAGCCCATTTATTTTCCGACTTGCAGTAATGAGGAATGCCCTCATTAGGAGCGTACAAAACATCTCAGAATGGTATCAGGATAAAAGGAAGAAAAATCTCATCGTCGGTGCATTAATGATGTCCCTCACTATTTCATTAATATTGGAAATCTTTACATTCACTCTTTGCTCTATTTCTTAGAGTTTAGTTTTTCTTAGATCTCTTTTATGTAAGGCCTTCATCAAACTGATTCATTTCATCTCTTATTAAGTAAAGCAGTGGCGACTGTAAACAGAGGGACCGGTTTTAATTCGAGTTAAGGGCATCTTTGCTAAAATCTTGCAGGAAGTTAAAAGAGTTTTTTTTGACAGTGTATTATTACATGTTTTACATAAAATAAAGTTTCAGTCGTTGAGGTATTGATTTTCCGTAACTAGTGATTAAGTTATTGATTTACCTGTGAACATAGCGCGTCATCCCATTTCTCTGCTGATCCCTTTGCATGAATTGTATTAGCATAATACCTCAAACATTTCCTGTTTTTTTAAGGTTTTCTCGCGTCACTGTAGAAGTTACTGATTCATTTACTTCTACAAGGGAAGAATGTGACACTGCCACACTGTGGTGTGGCAGTGTCTGAATAACGCCGTGAGATATTCTAAGATCTCATTATATAAGGAGCTTAGAGCCAACATGACGTAACTCTACCTACCACGAGGATGGGCTTGTTCGTATATTATGAAGAAAAATTCATCAGATTTTTCAGGACTTCCAACAAGTAAACCTCAATTAGATATTATTGTCTATTTTTCGCAAAATTATTATTTGTTACGTCTCAAAATGGAATAGCTTTTATGGCGTGTTTTAAATCTGGACCCAGGTGGAACCACATCATTTGTGCGCTGAGTCCTTTGTGTAAAACCAGTTAATTAATTTGTGCAACACCCCATTAAAATGGTAATTCAATACTCTTTGCGTTTGACATTATATTTGAGGTACATTTTGAGCCATTTAAATGTCTGTGGCGTCGCTCTAAAATATCGTTAATAAAGATGCAAATGGTTTGAAAATCATTCCTGCAGGAAATATTTTCGTTGCGCAATACCTGCACTTGATTTTACTTACTTGAACGTAGGCCCATATTTACATTTTCACTTCCGCTTGCGTCTTTTTGATGATCATTGTATGAGATGGCAAAAAATAAGGCTTCAAAAATTCGAAATGTTAAGATAAATTGCGTAGTGTCTCCGTTATTAAAATGTATCCAGCGAAAGTCCGCGTCGGTGCACATGGCTAAAGAATGGATGTGCGTTCTAATGATCTAATTTCCGCTGATAAGTGCCAACAATTTCATAATTTTGACTCAACAGGTTACGCTTCTAGTGACACGATTTGTAATAAAATGTAACTTGAGTTTTTACTCATGTCCAAATCACAGTAATGTACCCGTTTATGTACCAGCATCGAACGAACTGATTCTCACGCCCATCTTTTAACAGTGGAAGAATACATTTAATGTGGCGAGGCAACAGGAATAATGTCAGTGCATACACTTGATGTGATACATCGGATAACGTGTTCGCTAATATTTCCCGCCTCAGTGACCGTTACTTGTTGAATTAAAAATATATTTATTTTACGCCATATTTATTTAATCACGGCCCATCACTCCTGACAAAGGCGTTTTACGGCGAAATCCAGGCCTTGTGTGGAATAACTAAGGATTTATTTTATAATGAGATTCCATAAGGTTATGCCTAAAACAACTTTCATAGTACGTCGTCTCTTGCATGTTTCATTACTTCTTTCATAAAGTTTAAAAGCCGATCTAACTTTTTTGTAATTATAAAAACCTGTGTAACGTAGTTTCAACCACACTTTTCCGAGCATCATATTGCATTAATGTAGTGATTCCTAAATTATGAAGGCGTTCATTTTTGTCGGTTCTAAGTTCAAAGTAAATGCTCCCACTTTTCCAGGCGTGTCACTAATTGCGAATCTGTTGAAATGCATTACATTTTTAGTTAATTACCTCCTCTTCATGTCTGTAACCTCAAATAAAATTTAAAAGTGAGACGCGTTTGAAGCAAGGGACACACCAATGGGCATTGAGATACGCGGAGGAATTATGCCCCGCAACGTATTTAATTTTTCGGATTCGCCTGAGGCATTTCTGACTGGTTTCACATGCTCCATTATAAATCCGTACGTATACAATTCCTTACAAGTAAATAAAAAGGCTGTGTGATTCGTTATAGTGTCACTGCTCGGCACTGATGCTTTTTGTGACGTCCTCCCATTTTCGAAAAGAATTTTAATTCACATCAGATGCGTTTTTACAGCTTGCTTCTATAGGTTTCTGTCAACATAGTATGTATGCTTCCTGACAAATATGGGCTATCGATGACCAAGCGTTTCGTTGGAATAACATGGAAGGTATAATCACGGCACGACAAGGTGCACCTACTGGAAGTATATATCTCCAGGTACTCTTCAGGAAAAGGTCGCAGAATGAGGACAACATTATCACGAGAGGATCTTTCGTGTGTGCTGGCAGAGTTATTTTCAGTTTATCCCATGGTTCCTTGAGGAACCGGCTCGATGCTTCGGAGGGTCGTACTTCCTCACTCTCTCCATCGATTTTTTGATTGGTCGTTCAATGCCCTCCGCGGGAAGTGTCAAACAGACGAGGACCTAGTTTTTTCAATGGATAATCGATTAAATATATTAGACAACATCCCTCGATATTCTCAGAGGATAATTTTCTTGAAACTATTCAGGCAGCATATGTTTTTCAGAGGTGCGTCCTTCCGGCAGGGATTGGGTTTGTGCAAAGAGTTCTGGACTACGTTTTCGTAATACTGCATTACTGAGAATCCGTGTGGTATCGATCGGAGTGAATCTAAATCGGGTCAATTTTTTAAGAGGGTAATCGTTAATTAACTTGAACTTTTGCTTAGGCGTAGGGCTCTATATCGGAACGAATGAACTGTGCATTCTTGCAAGCTTTCGTGTACAATTCATTCACGCTACAATATCTTAATTTAAACAATCTCCGGGTGACCGGAATGTTAGTATTTCACTATTTCTATTCTAAAATGTTGCATAAAAGCATCTTCCATTTATATCAATGTTAACCAGTAAGCTCACCCTCATCACTTCGGGAAAATGTTTCTTTTCACGATTTTCGAGCGAAACAAATATGAATCGTCAAAAAGTAAACTAGACATCTTCCTCGTACATTACCACTCATTCGTTCCTGTGGCCACAATATCGCATCTTTCGATTCAATTTCTCACCCTAATGCTATGCGTCCGAGGTACACGTTCTTATTCGATTCGAATGATAATTATTGTGGTGTGAGAGCTGTATTCTAGCCATAGAAGTAAAACCTATCCTTTTACTCTGACTGCTATGCGTCATTTTCACCGAAGTATCGGGAACATGCATTATTTAACGTGGACAAGTTGTGGATTTTCTTACGAAAACGTGTGTGCGCTTTGCAGCTAGGCTTAATTCAAAATCAAATGTAGAATGATTTCAGCGATGTCTGCCTTTGATTTACTATATTCATGTATATGGTTCAAGTACTCGTTCTTCCCTAGCGCGATACCCAACCGCAACAAAATGGAACGCAAGCACCCGTACATTTTTTTAAATAAAATTTAATTATTTATATTCAAGCATCGCCATAATTGCCCGATGTAGATAGGCATGTGTGTGTGTATGAATCAGTACATATTCATATTTATGCATGAATGGTTGGCGCCATGAAAAACCCCCGCCACAAACTCTTGTGATGGCTTAGGGTATATTTTGTACCTGCAAATCCATGACTCATTTCTGTTGGATTATATAGATTTCATATCTTCCCTTATTAATTATTTTTCTCGACTTGAAGGTGGGTGGTGGGGAAATGTAATGAGAAAGTTAAAGATAGGTGTTATTTTTCTCTAGTTATACTTCATCTGGAATATACCGCAAGTATTTGGGATCTTTGGGAGAAAATTTGGCAAAAAGAAGTAGATAAAGTTCAGAGAAAATCCGCCAGATTCTTTAAAAATTGTTATCATCAGAACATAAGTGTGACAAGTCTCTTTGGGGATTTAGGCTGGGAGCCACTTGAGATACGAAGAGAACAAGTGAGACTTAAACTAAAAATTCAAATCCAAAACGAGTTTAACAATGACACTAAAAGAATTATTGTGGCCCCACACTACTTGGGTAGATCAAACCACAGCAATAAAATAAGGGAGATGAATTCCAATACAGATAGATACAAATACTCATTCTTTCCTGAAAAATCAGGAATCAAAATAGTAATAAACCGATGTCACATTAGAAATATTAAAAAAATTTAATTTACTAGTCGAAACAAAATCAAACATTGCATAGGCATTAGGTATATTTGTAGGTTTATGTATACTAACTTGAACAAAAAGTTCCCGGAATAACCACCGTGTGGCGCTCCCATCGTTCCGATTTGAGTTCTGTTTTTTTTGTTAAATTGGTACATCTGTTGTTGATATTCCCTTTAAATCTTAGTGCCATAACTTGACATTTGCAAAAGTTACGTAGCCAAGAGTACATCTATCTCTGTGTGTGTTGGCGATTTTTTACAATTGCAGAAATGGATTTAAATTTGCAACAACGAACTTGTATTAAATTTTGCGTAAAAAACGGATTTAGTGGCGCACGGACGTTGGAAATGTTGGAAAAGTGTTTCGGCAACGATTCTCTAAAAAAAAAACGGTCGTTTACCAGTGGCACGAGCGGTTCAGAAGTGGTCGTGAGTCAATCGAAGATGATGAACGCAGTGGCAGACCATCGACATCGAAAGTCGGTGAAAAAATTGATAAAGTAAAAGAAATGTTGGTCAATAACCGCAAATTAACCATCAGAGAAATAGCGGAGGACTTGAACATTGCCTATGGATCCGCCCAAGACATTGTGGTTAATGATTTGGGTTTCCGTCGTGTAGCAGCAAAGTTGGTGCCAAAAGACCTCAATTTCATGCAAAAAGGAGACCGTGTTGACGTCGCAAAAGACATGATTTGCGAGGCTGAATCCGATCCCACATTCATCAAAAGGATCATTACTGGAGACGAGACGTGGGTTTATGAGTCCGACACGCAATCCAGACATCAGGCAAGTGAATGGCGTTCACCAAATGAGCCGAGACCAAAAAAACCACGTCGTTTTCAGTCAAAAAAGAAGGTAATGCTGACGGTTTTCATGGATTACAACGGTGTAGTACATCATGAATTTTTGCCAGAAGGCCAGACAGTAAACAAAGAGTATTATTTGGGCGTTATGAGACGTTTGCGTGAAGCAATTCGCCGAAAGAGACCAGAAATCGTCGCACAGTGCGTCGAGACCGTCGCACAGTGCTATCATTATTCGTAATTTTTTGACGAAAAATGCAACAAATACCATCCAACAGCCACCGAATTCACCTGATTTGGCTCCCTGTGACTTCTTTCTGTTCAATCGAGTTAAAAAACCATTACGGGGAACGCGTTTTAGCAGCCGAGAGGAAGTAATGGAAAAATCGCAGGAAGCACTGATGGACATACCGAAAACCGAATATAAAAAATGTTTCGAGGATTGGATCAAGCGCTGGCATAAGTGTGTTGCAGTCGATGGGGATTATTTTGAAGGGGACAATATAGATTTAGATGAATAAACTTGTATTTTTAATTTTCTGAATAAATTCCGGGAACTTTTTGATCAAGGTAGTATGTTAGCGGGTCGCAGTGGTCTAGTGGGTAGAGCGTTGACTACTGGCAGGAGGGTCTCGGGTTCGATTCCCGGGCAAGGCACTCTGGGCACCTGCAGCTTCACCCAAGCTAGTTGATTTTTCAGGTACCAGGTCTTCCTGGGAAACCATAACCGGCACAGGGAAAGGAACTGGCCTCCCTACCCTGATGTGTGAATATTCACACGCCGTCGGGCTTGGTACATGGGTGAGCTCTACCATCACCTACTAAACCGACCTTCGGGTTAATTACTGTGTTTATGGTTTATGTATATGTTAGTTGGTAGTTTGTGTGTTAGGGTTTTTGCATGAAAAGACCATGTTTTGTTTGTGGCTTCTGCTGGTTTTTTCTTTCTAAATTACGGGTGGTGCCCTAACACGCGTCGCCATACACCCTTTCGGCGGCTTGCGGTGTATTAATTAGATGTATGCATTTTGCACTAGTCCGAAAACAGCACTTCGACATTTACATCGGACTTCGAACATTAATATAACAATTGGGCATGTATACATGCGATGTATTGCAGCGGTCAACAAGTTGCTATTTTTTTAATTGCTCTGTTTGATTTTTCATGCATATTTTTCAATTGAAGAAATAAACAAATACATTTTGTTATTCTAACGTAATATGAGTAATTACGAGTATATGAATGAATTAATTTATGTATTTACTACAGTGTTTCTGTTGAGAAAATATCGGTTGTGAATCCCGTTGGCTGACAAATGTTATGCATCACTTACCTAGCAAACGAGGACAGGAATTTACTATTTTCATCCTGTTTTACAAGCAAAAGATGTATGTGGAATTGTTGGGAACATTTGGCGTATGCGGGAAAAACGTGGATTAGAACAACAGGAGGGGAGCATTCATATGCGACGCCTTTCCCCCGTTCATTCATGGGGCTGCGTCAGTTGCGTGTGCGGAAGAAGCGAAGAAATCTTATCCTCCAATCCATCTCGGCTTCTAAAACCCATTGCCCTTAAAAGGTGACGGCAGAATCAAAACAGCATGCCACCTGTAAGCGTTTTGTAGGGGCGTAACGAATTCATTCAGCAGTTTTTCATGCATACTTAATATACTGAGAATGGTTTTTTGTATACATAGTAAACTGCAGGTATACTATTTCGTCGATTTTTGTTATTTCCTGCCTTTGTGCGATGCTAATGCTTAAATACTCTCTCTATTTGAGCTGTTAGTTCAAAGTTGAATTGCAAAATTAAGTTAATCATGCGTGAAAAAAATATTTGATCTGCTAATTTATTTCAAGTTCTACATCTTCTCAATACCCTTTGACTCAAGGACTCCTTCTTCCCACGGACAATACGGGATAACAACTCTAGGGTTACACTCGGAGATAACAAAAATGCCACTTGCCACCCTCCGCGTCTAGGTAACAATTAGTTGAACTCAATTGCATGCACTTTCACTAGCCTCCTGTGTGTTGTGTCAGAACCCTTCCCGCATGCCCGAGCGTCTTTACGAACTTCATGCTCCACCCTTCCATCCCTTGTCCCTCCCCGCGGGTGTGCCCTCCTCCCACCTGCAGCGTTGGGCCAGATTCCTCACCTTGGGTGGGAGAGAGTTTTGTATGGAACGCTCTTGTGGTGGTGGTGTTTCGCCTGGCTACTTGCTATAAACTAGCTGGCACGTTCGTGATAGGTTTCTTGCTGCATCCTAGGGTGGAATTATTTGTTGTAGGTAAGCGTATGTACTTGCATGCTTTTGGAGTGAGGATAGGTAGATGTGTGGTTGCATGCGCGTCGAATGATGGGGTGTTGCAATGAATGTGTGCACTGTTGTGGATTGGGGTTTGCATGTGTGTGTTGGTTTTGAATGCGGTGTTTCTTTTTTCCTTTTTCTTTTTTCCTTTTTTTGGGTGGTGGCCTAACACCCCCCGCCACACGCCCTTGCGGCGGCTTGCGGGGTATTATGTAGATGTAGATGTAGATGTACCCCGCAAGCCTCCACAAGGGCGTGTGGCAGGGGCTGTTAGAACACCACCCGTAATTTAGAAAGAATGTGTTAGTTTACAGCGTTAAATACTTGTATGTGATTCAGCTTTGGCCTGCGATTTTAATTTAACAGTGAAATATAGCGTATGAAGATTTATACCAATACTTTCCTTGTCTCAACTTGCTCATGTCACAAAGCATGCGAAGTTCAACAGATATTCGTTTGAAGAATCCCTGCCGGAATGGAATCAGCATGATTTCCAAAAGAACTTTTTGTGCTTCTTGTTTCTTGATGTTTTGGGTGCTGGAGAAAATAATGTTTAATGTTAATGACACGGTTTTTCTAGACTTTCAAAAAGCTTTCCAAGAGGTACCTCATAGTAAGTTACTCACCAAGCCAGAAGTTTATGGAATAAATATAAATATCCTAGGTTGAATGAAAAACTTTTTAAATGATCTCATACAAAGAGTAGCTATAGATGGTTTAATGCAGTCGAAGGCGCATCAAAAAGTTTAGACTCAATTAAAGATTTAGGCGTAACTCTTACTCACGACCTCTCTTGGGTGAATCGTATGAGGAAGATATGTACAGGCTGTGAACGTAGCTACACTCAACCAACCTCGAACACTTAACCGTTGAGTTAATAAAGGCGTTTTGACCTGAAATCCTAGGCCACACACCTTCTGGGCAACTTTTCTGGTGCGGGGTTGATGCAGGTGAAGCTAGCAGGAGAAAATGATGTATTAAAAGAGTATTGGGTGACGAAAGGGTGAAAGAACAATGCTGTCATTCGCCAGGTTAGTCTCATTTAAATACGTATCATGCCGGTATCTGAGATCCCCACGAAGTTGGTTTGATTGCCGAATTATACCGTTTATATGAAAAGTAGGTAGCTTTGTAAAACGTTACATATGTTGAGCGTAATTAGAGTATTAGAGCAGCTAGGTTGGGGATCACAGAACGAGACGTACTCACTAAATAAATCTCTTGGATTAATTGGAAGGTGACCTCTTCAGCAATGACGTTGAAAATGTATTATTAGCCCTATTGGGCTACAGAAGGGGAGATCATAAATTTAAGATTTGATCCGATGTAGGATCGATATATTTCAGATGCCATTTTTCCCGCAAACGATGGGGGATCATAATGACAAAACGGCCGCGCTTGGTGGGGAATATTTTTTTTATTTTAACTAGCCTAGAATGTTGTAATTGCTTTATTTTGCACGTAGTTGATCTTATTGTTACTAGCGATTAGTTATGCGTGTAAAATGATAGGATGTTTCTATGAATCTATGCGCTACTGTGGATTTGGGTTTGCATGTATGTGTTAGTTTTGAATGCGGTTTTTCTTTTTGCCTTTATTTTGGTGGTGACCTAACACCCCCCGCCACACGCCCTTGCGGCGGCTTGCGGGGTATTATGTAGATGTAGCAGCTCTTATCACTTGCGTAAAGTAATATTTTCCTCTTAGATACTGTAGTTCATGTGGAGTTGGGTAATTTTCTCTATATTATTTGAAATTTGTATTGGTATCTAACATTTAAGCAAATTTCAGTTTTGATGCTGTATGCCGGGCGTTAAATCTTCCCCTGCCACGCTCCTTAGTAGTGGCTTGCACAATGCCCTGTAAATGTAGAATTAGATGAACTCCAACGCAAATGGGCACATTTGTTTGCATCATCATCTGCGCTCTGCAGAACATATCCGAAAGCCGCTGCAAGGAGGCGAAAGGAGACCAGTCATTAAAATATAGTGGGTGAAATCTCTAAATTGACGATATGTATTAATCTACATATACTTGATACCCCGCGAGCCGCCGCAAGGGCGTGTGGCGGAGGATGTTAGGGCACCAGCCGTAATTAAGAAAAAAGCATGCAAAAACCACAATTTATGCACGCCAAAAACAAAACATTGCATTCATTCATGCAAAAACCCTTATAACCCACACACATGCAAACACACAAACTACCAACTAACATACACATGCACCTACAAATATACCTGATGCCTTCGCAATGTTTAGTTTTGTCCGGACTTGTAAATGAAATGTTTTTACTATTTCTAAATTTACTTCTGTTTCTTACTATTATGATTTCTGATTGCTCTGGGTAAGAATAAGTATTTGAATCTGTCTGTATTGGAATCTATCTCCCTTATTTTAGCTTTGTGGTCTGTTCTACCTAAGTAGTGAGGGGCTATTATAATTCCTTAATGTCGTCGTTAAACTCGTTGATTTTGAATCTTTCTAAAAGTCTAAGTATTCATATGCTAGTTGATCGTTAATAGTTATTATGTTATGTTTCACTCTCATTGTCTTAAGGCCATGAAGTGAGCGTAGGAGATAGGAATACATGATTTCATCCGAGCGATAATCCATATCTCCGATTTCGTCACAGTTTCACCTGCCGATATGGATTTTGACTTGGATCCTTTACTCTTTATTTAGCGGGTAAATTCGCATGAACTTTGGAACTGTCTACCTTATTCTGTCGATCTAAATTGCCCATTTATAAAATGAATTGTTAATTAGCGAGGTACCTACGTACGAGTAATATCCTCCTCAACGCTGAAAATGTCGCTCGACAGAGAAGACAAAATGAAAGGTGCACGTTTTAATTTACTTATGAAAAGAGTGGACTTTTATGAGTTGTATTAATGACGGTCCATGGAAAAATTCTATTATGTATGTGTGTAAATGTGTGCCCATTTTTCCTGCCTCCTTAGAGTTTCTCCCAACAAACCCCACTCCTTGCCCACCATACCTAGTACTTCCTCACTTGTTTTCCTTTCGGTCCATTTCACCTCCATTCTTCTCTACGCCCACATTTCAAAAGCCTCTAATCTACTTCTATCATTCTGCTTCAATGACCACGGTTCCTCACTGTACACAATTACGTTCCATATCAAAGTTTTGACAAGTCTTCTCTTAACGTCCTTACTCAAAGTCCCAGTCATCAACTCCCCCCTTGTGAAAGTCTCTTTGCCTAGCGCAGTTCTTCTCCTTACGTCCCTACTACTTTGACCGTGTTGGTCCAAAACACTTCCGAGATACGTAAACTGTTCTACCTGCTCTAGTTTTTGCCCTCCTTTTTTTCATATTAACTTATCCTTTTTATTTCTGGAAAATCGCATAACCTTTGTTTTATTAATATTGATTCTCATCCCATATTTATCGCACTGAACCTCCAATTCACTCAACAATGCTTGCAACCCCTTGGCTGACTGAGCAACTAATGCTTGGTCATCAGCAAACTTAACAAATTTTACGAATTCCCCTCCGACTTTCATTCCTACCCTAAGTTCTTCCCATGCCTCTTTAATCATTTCCTCCATATATACGTTGAACAGCACCGATGATATTGGACAAACCTGCCTTATACCTCTTCCTAACACTGCTCACCCGGACTTTCCGTTCTTCACTCGCATCTGAAAAGTCTGAGACATGTGCACGTTGTTGATTACCCTCTTGTCTCTCCAATCTATTCCTATTTTCTGCAATATACTCATTAGTTTTCTCAATTCACTCTATGAAACATCTTTTCCATATCTACGAAACAGCCAAATACATCTTATCGTATTCTATATTGCTCTCGATAAGTGATCTCATTACTGCAATATCATCGCACGTGCTTCTTCCCTTCCTAAACCCAAACTGATCATCCCCTAAGTAATCATGTGCCTTGCTCTCCATCCTTTTGTTGATGATCCTGAAAACAACTTTTGCTGCATGGGAAGTCAAACTTTTTGTTCTGTAGTCCTCACAAGATGTAGCCTTTATCTTTTTCGGAATAGGAAGTAACGCTGATCTCAGAAAGTCTTCCGGCCAGATTCCTTCCTCATACCTGTAGATGCTACGAAAGATCCGGTGTTCAAGCCCCGGCCAAGGAAATATTTTTACAGTCGTGATCTGCTCGTTTCCGCCTTTCCCACCTCTCCTGTGTTCGTCCTTTACACATGTACCTATCCCTTTTTCCTTCTATCTATTTCCATGGAAATGAATCCATGTTCGCCATATGGCGGGATTTCGTGTTTGAATGTGTGTGTGTGTATATATATATATATTTGTACTGGTGTCTATCTCACTTATCTTATCGTTGTGGTCTGACCTACCCAAATAGAAATTCGGAATTGGAAAAGCTCAGTGAAGATCCGCCAGGTTTGTTCAAATTTGCTACAAGAAGAAAGTAAGTATGACAGGTATGTTCGAGGAAATAGGTTGGGAGGTCCTAGATACACGAAAACGGTAGGTAAGACGCAGCCTTTTGGAAAATTGAATCGATATCTACGCCATGTCCTGGAATCCTCCCGTTCAGGACACACGGGTTTTCTTGCGATACCAAGGGAATTATTATGGCCGAAAATAAAAATTGGTTGATTCGACCACGGGGGTCAAATAGGAGAAAGATAGACGCCGTCAATGGCAGATTCATCACTCGCACGATACGCAATCATAATAACATCCAAACCAAGAAACCGAATATGTTTACTAGAAATTTAATGGTTTAGTCATTTACTGCATGATTTATTTAAACAGAGATAGCGAAATCATTAGAAAAGGGCTGTCTTGAAACTTACAACGATGGACGTTTCGGGTCCTTCGTCGTCAGAATCAGTATTTACATGTGTATGTGCCTGACATAAATTAATTTGTTATTAACTGTGCATTGCGCCCTACCACAGTCCCTTGCAGCTACTTGAGGGGTATCGTATCGATGTTATGAGACCACTCATATTTTAAAAGATTTTCGTCTAATCCACAAAGTTTTCATTCGACCTTAAAAATGAGATTTTGCATATTTTAGCAATTTTTTTAGATGTGGGCAGGTTTTGCGGGTCGATTTGCATCGGCCTTTAATATGGACCTAACATTATGTTAATTTGACTGGAGTGGTACAATTTTCGGCTTGTTTTTTGTTACACCTATTGTTGATGTTTCGGCGTGAATGCTGTAATATATGGTCAATGGTACTGAATAGAATTATTCAGTCGTGATAGAAGCTAAAGGTTGTTATTTCTTTTCGTTGTCATTGGCTTTTCCAATTGGACCTTTGTCCATAATTATGGGCTTTAATTTTATTATTGCTATTAAATTGCTGTTTTTTTAATAAAAAGCTAGTGTCCCTCAGCAATACCTTTATGCTTGTACAGTTTTACTTATCTCCAACAGTAACGTCTGTTGTGAAGAGTCGCGGCTATAATCCTAACCTTATTTTTACTCCTATATTTGGCTTTAGTGGGGTAGTAGGAAAATGCTGACGCTGGGTTTCTCTTCCTTAAATCCTTCGTCCACTCATTTATCCTTTTCCAGTTCTGAGCACCCACGTACTCTTTAATGGCGTAAATCACCCCAACTGTTGAGTGTCTTCCCTTCTTTGTCACCACCACTCGGGAAAGTCGTTTCATATATTGGCAAAATTTAAAGTTGAACAGCACCTTTCCACACTATTCTTAGATATCATCTCTTATCTTCAAGATTGCTTTAGTTATAGCACAAGCACCCTTGAAGCCTTAACTCCAGGAGGAGTATTTTTTCATTAAAGTGGTGTTCTTCTTTAGGAGGCGAGGAATGAGGAACAAGTTATTTAAAAAGCTATCTCCCTTCGGCACGCTGGCTTCTTACATACAGATGGATACATCAATCCCGTAATTTATTATGTAAATACATGATTGAATCGATTGATCATATCCGTAAACAATTAAAAATTAATCCTATTGAGTAGTAATTAGTATTAGTTGTATGTATGGAATTATTTAACACTTGGACATTAATCCAGTTGATAATTTCCTTTTATGCAAACTCATTTTAACTCCCTCTTTATGCCAATCCTAAGCATTGGTTGGAGTGTACAACATATGTAGTCTTTCGCTTTCAGTTATAATACTTAATGAACTAGAGCATCGTCAAAGCAATTGTTTGCCGTTGTTAATCATTCTGTACAATTATAGCTTGACAGTGGGTGTAATCTTGTACTTCAATACCACTCTCCTTCAATGAATCGGTCTACATTCCTCGTTCAGGTTCGGGAATGGACGACGTATTGCGATACAGAGTTCTGTATTTTGCATTGTTTTCTAGTGAGTGCAGTATGTTTACACTAAGATGCACAACGCTCGAAATTTTGGACTCTACAGAAAAACTCGCTTCACCGACCAGGGGTTTACATCTACTTAATACCCCGCGAGCCGCCGCTATGGCGTCTGGCGGGGTGGGGGGGTGTTAGGGCACCACCCGAAATTAAGAAAAAACGCATGCAAAAGCCACAAATTTATACATTCGACAAACAAAACATTGCATTCATTCATGCAAAAACCCTTACAACCCACACACATGCAAACACACAAACTACCAGCTAACACACAGATGCATCTACAGATACACCTAATAACTTTGCAATATTTAATTTTGTTCCGACTTGTAAATTAAATGTTTTTAATATTTCTAAAGTGACTTTGGTTTCTTGCTATTATGATTTCTGATTGCTCTGGGAAAGAATGAGTATTTGTATCTATCTGTATTGGAATCTATCTGTATTGGAATCTATCTCCCTTATTTTATCTTTGTGGTCTGATCTACCTTGGTAGTGTGGGGCCATTATAATTCGTTTAGTGTCATCTATTAACCTCGTTGGTTTTGAATCTTTCTAAAAGTCTAAGTCTCGCTTGTTCTCTTCGTATTTCAAGGGGCTCCCAGCCTAAATCTCTTAAGTTGGTTTATTGGCGGTTTGGAAATTTTATACGTACATTATACTTAGCCAGCAACTGGCTCAGGGTGCATCCACACCTGACGGTATGCGGAGAAATCCGGTCACTTAACTTAGCCTGAATCGCTGGTAGTCACAAAAAAACCTCTGTCATATTACGAAGTGAAAAAAATACGTGCGTCAAATTTGTGGTTAAATAACAATCATCATTAGTAGATACATCATGCAAACGAAGAATAAACTTCTATCCCTAAATATATATTTCTAGCGTGTTATGCAAGGATCAAACCGTAATCATCCATGTAAGGGAAAAAGAAAAAGGAATACCGACCCTTTCGAAAATGGAAATTAGATGTTACAACGAGGAGCAGCAAAGCTCCTTCACTTTCTAGTCACATTTCCGTAATACTTACAGCCTTCACAAAACCTAATTTTTGATACGCTCCCCCGGATATTTGACGTGTTTACACCATGAGGGATCATGGGTAAGAGTGACGTCGGTATTCGGGATTGATTAATGCTCTAAACAGCTTGGGGAGAACTATTCATTTTTCAGAAATTTATTAAATATATATGCATATCTAAAATATGTTATTCTAATTTGCACACACATAAATAAATGCACTTTGTCATGTGGTTATTTTTTAAATATATAACGGCAATTAATTTCTGTTAAGCGATTTGATATGCGAAAATAATTTTCCATTTTAGTTTTACGCTTACTACGTATTTTTATTCTCTTGTGAACGTTTTAACGGTGACATTGTTTTTCATGTTCTTACATCTTACCCTCCTAGCCGCCACGTGAGCGTGTGGCAGGGGTTGTTTTCAATTATTAGGGCGATTTGTGATGATTATTTTTACGTACCTAACCTTTTATTTTCAAGAATTTCGTATTTTCGTGCGTTATATTTTCTGCTGCCGTGGTCACAGATTGTGTGAGCGAATAAGAATTCCTTATCTCGGTTTGTTTCGCAGTCGATATCCTGCAATTTTTCCTTGTGGGATGGTCTACTCCCAATCTTAGGCTTTCGTTCTAAAATTGATGCTTTTAGAACTGGAATTTTCAAATATCGTTTTCGTTTTCAAAACAATGAAATTGTTTGATTTTTATCTTCAGTAGACGTAATTACTTTGCTAGAATAATCTTTGTGATATTAGAACCCGTTCCAATTTCTGAATATACAGTACAGCAGATACATAGATCGTTTCCTACTTCAGAGCCATGGCTGGATAGAAATGTTTCACAAATGGCTTTATTGCATATTTTAAAGGCATATCAATGGTTGCAGAAATGTATTTTAATCAGCAGATGTTGGGAAGTGAATTTTACTTTTGTACTGTAATGAATGTGGGGATGTAAACGGCAAAACTCTTTCATTTCCGTTAGAATATCACAGGCCAACAATTTAAGCCTTGTTAATTAATGTAGGTTTGAAAAAGGTTTTATTAAAAATTTTTTTTAGGCTTATCGCCATAAATTTTCGGTCCAAGTAGTCATAGATGGTTTACAAATACGTAGATAGCATAGGAAATGCAGCATACAGTATGTATGACGCGAGTATTTTTTATTTATTTTGGTAGTGCCAATTCTTTTATTTTCTCTCTGCTTTTATCCAGTTTTGTACTGTTTTTAGTCCATTCAGCTCATTCATTGTCCTCGCACCAAAGCGTTTCTACGACATTATGATGAGCTCTAAAGCAGTGCTTCTCTCCGCAATATTTTCTGTGGTCGTTCGCCTTGATCTCTCTTCCAGATCTCACAATTTCATGGCGCATGCGCTGGAAATTTTACCGTCGGGGATCTCCGTGATAGAGAAAGTGTTTCCGCGAAGATGACGTGTCAGACGGTATGCGTCACATTTCCGTTGACGACTGCTCTTATAACAAAGGCATTTGCCCCAGAATTTCGAAACTTGTCGTAGGAAATTACATTAATGCATCTCGATGGTAGGGATCATGACATCGATCAATGTGTGTGTGAGTGGTAAATATTTCAAATGTCTTGCAGGTTGATAGAATATAATAAAAATTCGGATAAATATTTAGGTTGACGATATGATTCCTCACGTTGTAAAATTGTAAGATCGGCTTTACAAGCACTAGTGTCCTGGACGACCTCCCCATTTTTTATTTTCTTATGTGACACTGGGTAGCCCTGCAGTATTGGCGACGTACTTTTTCGTATTCCGTAGATATAGCGTGGGGTCCAGGAGGAAGACACCAGGCTATATCTACGAGCAAATTCTAGCTTGCACGTTATTGGATAAATATTTACTACATTCTAAGATTCACATGTTTATTAGTTGATATTATATGTATTCGCATGCGTGTAAGTTGAAAGAGTTTTTGCATAAATGTGTACGCCACTGTGGGAGTAGGTTTGCCTGGATGTGTTGATTCTGCATGTGGTTTATTTATCTTTTTCGGGTGGTGACCAAACACCCACCGCCACACACCCTTGCGACGGCTTGCGGGGAATTGTAGATGAGATGGCCGATGTAGATGAAGATCGTGGCACTAAGGCACTGTGATACGAAGTTTAGGGGGTTGTCAATGACCCAGACGGGCTGCATAAAAGAGCAATGGCCAAAACGTCCTTCTTTCTCCACTCCAAAAGCAGTTATGTGGCTTGGGGCAGAGCCTACTTAAGTGCACCGGGGGAATGGGAATCGCCAAAAGCAACGTTATGGCCACATCGTGCTGCCGATGGATTTGGGGTATTTTTCACAGTCGCTGACACCCCCCGATTGTTGCTCGAAAGTACTTGAGTGGTCGACACTAGAGTTGCAGTGGTTATTTTCTTCAATAATCAATTTTAGACTCGGTAAATCATTTTGGTGACGATAGATTGTTTGGAAAAAATAGATAGCATAATGAAACAAAAGTAAAACAAAGAGAATATTTAAATGTGCAGAATACTATTTAATAGAAGACTCGTGTTTCGTTTGAAAATATTATAATTCCGACGTGCTTGTAAGTCCGTCCAGCCTTCAGTACATATTTTAATGAAGTTTCATATGCTTACTGATGAACATAGGAGGTGGAACCGTAAAGTATTAAACACTACATCTACACAAACCCCTTAAGCCGCCCCAAAGGCGTGTGGCGAGGGGTGTTAGGTCACCGCCCGTAAAGTAGAATAAAACCAAATCATGTTACCTCTACACAAATATTAGTTTGTTCATACTCTCGACAAACCTTAACCCCACGAAAGAAAGCACTTGCATGCAAAAATAGGTAATAACAGGAAACTTACATTCAAACCATTCTGTATAACTGTTAGAAAGAACACTATGATCACTTTGAGCCTGCCAACTTTCTTGCGACCCCCATTTATAGGTATGTTGATGATAACTTTTAATGTTACATGTCTGGTATTGATTCACTCCTTGCTGCACACCTTATAAGTGGTTTGCAGGGTACCATGCCCACTCAGGAACCTTTGACAAGTTAACTCGCCTCATCTACATCTACATGGTACCCCGCAAGCCGCCGCAAGGGCGATTGGCGGGGGGTGTTAGGTCACCTTCCGTAATAGAGAATAAAACCGCTTGCAAAACCTACAAATTCATGCCAATTTTCACACACACACAAAATCGTATATATTAATGCAAAAACCTTTATAGCTTACACAAATACATATATTGTCAACTAACATACACATTCACCTACGAATATACCTTATGGTTACGCAGCGTTAAATCTTTTCTTGGCTTGTAAATTAAATATCTTTAATATTTTTATGGTAGCTTTTGTTTCTTACTATTATGATACTCGATTGTCCGGGGAATGAATGAGTATTTGTATCTATCTGTACTGGAATCTATTTCTCCTAACTTATTATTGTGGACAGATCTACCTAAGTAGTATGGGTCATAATAATTCCTTTTGTGCCATTGTTAAACTAATCACTTGTCATCACATCGTGGCCGAAATAAGTTGAAGAATTAGTGTCGCATTAATAGGAAATAAGTGAGAGAAAGTAATGAAACAAGTGTCTTAAAAGTGGGAGGTAACAGCATGTGGGTTTTCCTTCATCATCCAAATCCACGTTTGACGGTTTTCATTTCTCTACATCCTCTGCCACTCGCGACGAAAAACGGTATTTATGGAACGGTATTAGTCACCCCTGCTGCTGCGGTGTGAAGGCTTGAGGGCGTGGGAGCTTGAAGGCCTTCTCCTCCATTGATTTACGCGCGCCACGTACATGTAAGTGGTTAACGTTTTTTTTGTTATCCCTAGGATTTCGCCTCGTTCGAATGGCACGCGGATTAGTATCTCGACCTTAGCGCAATGATCCCGAAAATAACGGAAAACGTAAAAATACACCACATACACCTTCTGCGAGCACCATGACAAATTGATTCGCCAGCAAACTAACTCTCAGGCCCAGGCGCAATTACGACAAAATCTCCCTTAAGAAGCGCTCGAGTATGCTCGTTATTCGCCTTTCACTACATTCGAAGACCTTGGCGATCCGGGATTTTTTCGTAGCTTAATTTGCGTCTTTAGGAAATGAAACGGTTTGAGATTGGTATCCTTGTATGATTCAAGTACTTTCTTCCCTTTCACGATGCGTAATTTTAAATTACAACACATACAGCAGAATCAGACGTAACCACTCCTACGTTCTTAATGCAAAAATAAAATTTTTAAGCATTATTCAAATGCGCCCGTTATTGATTGTATGTGTGTGAAGTATATGTATCATATAACTGAGTATTTATAAATAAAAGGACGCCCTTGCAGTGGTTTGCGGGGAAATGCGTACACGTAGATAACATATGAACGGTACTTTCCAGATTGAAGTGAAGATAACGGGCTTTAGCATCGCGCAAGAGTGAAAAGAGTTTTCGTGTGATAAGCTCTCTTTCACTGCCTGAATGATCGAATATCACACGTCATATCATAACTTTTCTCAAAAATACGCCTTGTGATGCCTACGTAGTCCCCGGGTGAGATTCTTATCCAAAACCATTGTTAAATACGCCCCGCGCCCCTGTTATGGTGGCCAGCGAAATATCAGTTGTTTGTCAAAAGTGATCCAAATCCTGATAAGATGATCCGCAGGTATAAGTTCTCTCCATGGCGGACTATTGCCGTCCTCTCACGCACAAATTACTTGAGGAATTTTAATTGCCCAAGCTCTTAACCAAGACTCAAACGACGAGTAGAGGTTTTGTGGGCAAATATTGTACATAGCGGTTTATAATCCTACGTAATTCAGTTACAAAACGTTTCACCCCCTTACAAAATAATGTATCGACATTTTAAAAGCATGCGCTGTCCGTGACAGAAAAATTCTAGACGAGCGTCGTGGATCCAAGGGGTGTAGCGATCCCCCCACACGCCCATTTTAACAAGTATCCTCCTCCGGAGCTACGCGCCTGGGTGGCGGTGACGTTACGCTCACGGGGTTTATTGCAAGGTCCCCCCCCTCTCCGCGCCTCTCTTTGGCGTACCGCTGCAGCGTAACATGCAATCGCCGCGCCGGTGGCGAAGTAAGCCGAAAGCGGCGGCTGGAGGGGAGGCCAACGGCCGATATTAAAGACCCCTGCGGGAAGGACCCAAGTTCGATCGCTGCGCCGTGCTCCCTTTACGAAAGCAGCGGCGGACAGTTGGCTCTCCACGCGTAGGGTGAGGTGAACGGGACCGGACGAAGGTCGGGGTCAAGATCCGCGGGAGGTATGTACGCCCGCGAGAGAAGTAGTGGGTTGGGAGGACAGCTGGAAGAGGTGGGGGGGGGGGAGGATAGGGTGGGACGGCGACGAGAGGGTGGCTGTGGTCGTGACACACACAACGGTGGGGCCTCCTCCCCTCCACGTGCAGCGGGATCCAGTTTCCCTCCTTATCTCGCGTTACAATATTCTTCCGTGCAGGTAGACGCGATTTCCCTTCGCGATGAAAGTGGTTCGGGTGCTAGAGAAAACCGCGGAGGGGGAGCCACACGGAGATTCGTCTGGCTCTCATCCCCCCTCTCACCTACTGGGATCACGCGGGCGGAACGTTTCGGGGATGCTTAGTATAGGAGGGGAGTCGGGAGAGTGCAAGAGGGGGGTGGGGAGGGGTTAATGGATTTGTATGTAGGAGTAGGTAGTGTGATGCGGTGGATGGGGAAGCTGGCGTCACGGTTCGAGACCCTCGGTTGCAGCGGCATCGACTTGCTCTCTCGCAAGCTCGTCTGGGCTGCGTACGACACCAGAGGAGGGATTAATGCCCCTTTCCCCCTCCTTTACCACCTTCTCTGAATGACCTTACAGTCTCCTTGGCCTGCAAGTGCTTCGGCGATGGGTTAGCACAGGTTTTGCACCTTCTCCTTCCCCATTCCTCTGACAATGAGATAAGCCGGGAATATACGTCCCTCCTTTCAACCCATAAACAAGTTGGAACTGTTGAGCTTAATCGGTATAATGGGCATAGCCTCCTAGGGTCTTAATGAAAAAAGCGATTTTACAGAGTGCTTAAGGAAATGGGTTTAGCAATTGAGGCGACATTATTTGAAAGGCGCGTCGTTAAGAGATGGAGCTGCTTGGAGGATTTTTTGACCGAGAGCCAAAAGACAGCCACGTGTTTCGTGGGCTGGACAAGATTTGAATTTCGTAATGCAGACAAGTATAGCGAATAGAAAACGTATCGCGAGAGGTTAGTTTCGATAGCGAAACTCGATGCTATTTAGCGTATTCCTTCCGTCTGGATTCGCAATTCACAGCTGGAACTTGATCATCTTGAAGAATCACCCGAGAAAGCGATTTAGTGAAGCTTAATTATTTTCATGCGTTTTTAAGGGGCAACAGTTGGAACCAGGAACGCGATAAACTAATTCCGGCGAGATAATGGGTTAGTGAGAAATAATTTATCTCAACTGGCGTACATGATAATGTCTACATTTATACTTTTAGGAGATTAGGTATCTTCTTTGAAAATAATGAATTTAATGTTCACATTCATAATTTAGAATGGATATTGCACTCACATGTATAAATCAGAACGATAGGTAGTCCATAGAAATTACAATTTTTTGGCTGATAAAGAATGCAAATATTAATCTTGAAAACACTGATGATTTTATTGGATGAGTATTTTGACTGAGAGTACTACAAGAAATTGAAATGAAATATGTGCTTGGGTGTACTAATAGGAATTTGATTGCATTCTTTCAGAATGATCATTTGATTAAGGCTCATGGAGAATGGAGTAAGAAGATATCAGGGGTAGTAAAATGGGTGGAAACTTCAAGGACAAACAACTACTCCCAATACTAACACTCATAAAACTGCTTTTGTGTCAAAATTAAATATCATTAAGGTGATAGGTACTAAAAGGGAAGTTATAAAACCCAAAGGCTAGGAAAAGGGTCTTTTTTCAGTCACAGGCTACAGTAGCAAAAAATATTGTTAGAGTTACTTGTTTAATGGAGCTGATTGCTCTCTGTGCACTTTTTGTATGGCATGAAGGAAAAGAGTGATGGTAAATTGTGGAGTACTTTCGCATGAAAGCCATCCCTTCCCAAATTGGCATGACAGTGATTGTGAAAACTCAAAATTAGCATCAAGTTGAATTGAAGAGCATCATGACCCTTCACATATTATTGTCTGAGGGAGCGAGAGCTAGAAGACAAAACTTAAGATGAATTAAATAATCATACAGAAATGTATTCACTGCCTGTGACTTCTTGTACTAACTGTAAATCCTAAATCTGGTGATGGTCTATTAGCATAAATTACTTGCCCCACTTATACAATTAGTACTATTTGTAACTGTGAAGACAGAGAATAGTTTAAAAGTATGCAAATGGAGAAATATACTACTATCTGAACAGGAATTCTAAATTTGATTTAAGACACCCAAAATGAGGAACATGATTTCCTAACTTTCAGAGACATGTTACATACTGTATTCATGGAATCCTAATCCAGAAGGAAGCTTTTTGGAATACCATAATTAACTCTGCTTTGTGGAAAGCACTTTGAATGAGTACGATGTCCATCAGAAGGGACTTTAACTGCGGACCCCTTGGCACCTTTCGACAAGAGTAGGCTAATGCTGATGCCAGGTTTCTCTTCACCCTTCTTTTCCCACCCATCCCTAATGGCACAAATAGCCTTAGCTGTCGGTCGCCTCCCCAAAAAACCATAATTAACATGTTTCTCTATTTCTTAAGTTTAGATCTTCTCCTATGCTTATGAGGATGGTTGCCCCATGACATTACATGATGGTTCCTAGACATGCTTGTTTCCTTGTGGAACCCAAGGAAGCATCTGGTGAACCCTCGTACAGAGCAAACAAAATCATTTAGTAACCCCTTCTCTGGTAGGGTTTCTTAAATGTTAATACAATCAACCATGTATATCAACCCGTGGGAATCATCTTTATGGATTTGTTAATATTAATGCTTTATTATTAATTTAAATTGTGTATTTACATGAAATTTTGAGTATGTAGAGTAAAAGATCAGTGATTTTAACTTTAACTCGGATAGCTACAAAGGAAATTATTTTTCTCATTTTGATTGTGGTGGCCAAAAAAGTGACTGCATCACCCATCATAGTATGATATGGAATCTGAAATTAGGTGCTTATTAAACAAGACCAGCCACTTGCCAGCAATGACACTTGTGATCTGTCAAATATTGGATGTGTATTTAATTGGCCAAATTGTTGATGACAAGAATGTTTCTGGCTCAGATTTCTTAGGTTATGTTTTAAGATATGCCCTGAATCGTCTTTCTACGTGTACAATGCTTTAGCAGGACAATCCGTTGAAAAGGGTTTGGGACCTCAGAAAATGTTTTGAGAGTGATAATGGGGAAGATTTTACATTATCACCTCTGCTTAATAATGTTTGTACACAAAAAATTCCAAGAGATGCTTTAGAAAAACTGATGATAGAAATAAAAGTGGAAGTTAATTTAGTCAAATTTACATTCAAACAGTCGAGGAAATGCAGTCATTGTTGAATATACTTCAGAATCAATACAAGAATTAAGATATAAAATGAAAACCTCTTATTTAGTAAAGCAGTAATAAAAAGGAGGTTCCTGATTTGAAGCAGGTAACTCATTTTTAGTGAAACTCAAATCAATTAAGTTGGTACCAATAGAAATAAATTCTAAACATTTTGACACAGGACTGCATAGGTGGTAACAGAGGCTGAGTTTCAAATCAGGATCATTCCTTGTACTAAACCACTATATTTATTTAAATTGTGTCACTATGTATAATGTTTCATAGGTATGTAAGGGAATTTCAGCTTTCAGTACAGAATATTCTTTATATTTTCTTAATGTTTTTATACTTCATAATGTTGAGTGCATGGCATAATACATACACATTTCAGTGTATGGTGTTTTGATTACTGTTGATCAATTATTTTTGTCATGACATTCTTATCTTTGCAATGTATTTAATCTGCAATTGATATTTATTTTTTCCTTCAGGAAATAGCACAGAAAGATATGGCAGCTCAACCAAGGGATGCATCACAGTTCAGACTTGTTAGAAGATGTGCCATTACATCACGCCCACGTGGTACAGTGTATAAGTGGCGCCTCAGTCGGATAGTTTTCCGCCATTTAGCAGATTATAACAAACTTTCAGGAGTTCAGAGGGCTATGTGGTAATATATGAATATGCTGTGACAATTAAATCCTATGTAATTACATAGTATTATGATGTAAGTGAAATTCTTTTTAAAGTGACCAACAAAACATAAGTTGCAAATTCATTTTCACTGTAATGTGATTACTGTGTAATTGTGAGAAATTTCAGTGCATACATTTTTGTAAGTGATGTGGACAGATAATTTTCACTCAGGTAGGGAATATCTTGTATAGATAATGGAAATAAATTTTGGTCATCCTTGCCATTATGTCTTTTCATTGCATATCCAAAATTATGTTACAGCTCCAGGTTTTTGTTTTGGTTTTTACTCTGTAAATTTACACATTTATTTTGAGAATATGCTGACTCTGTGTTATCCATGCTGTCTGGAAAGAATATGATCAGACAATGTGACGTGCTCCATACGTGTTAAAAACATGTCTTATAGGAACCAATAAAGATTATTATTATGTTAGAAATCAACTAACTCATTCATTAGCTTTGCACACTTTCTACCTCTTTTAAGTATCTCCTTTTGTCCTGCCTTCTTTGAATTTCTCACAATATTCATCTCTCTTCCCCTACCATGCCTATTTATTTCTCTATTCTCCCCTGCACCCATACCTTGAAAACCTACAATACATGTTTATCCTTTTGCCCCAATGATGAGCTTCTTTCTGATCCCTATAAAACTGCTCCATGTAAAGTTTTCACTTGTATTTTCTTTACATCGATACTTAGGTGCCTGCCATAAAGCCACACCTTTTTGTAAATGCCTCTTTACTGAATTCAATTCTTCTTTTGATTTCCCTGCCACCTAGCCCATCCTCATCTGAAACACTTCCCAAATGTGTAAACTGCTTTGCCTGTTCCAAATTCTTCCCCAAATTACATTAAAACAGTTACAAAACAATGAATTATAATTACAGTGTACACTAGTTTTTTCATTTTTTAAATTAGCTGTCAACAACTCCCCCCTCTTTTAAACTCCTCTTTACCAAACAACAATTCTTATTTTAACATACATATTACCAGACATGCCAACTCTCCCGATTTAAGCGGGAGACTCCCGATTTTTCCTTCTTACGTTCTTGATGAACTGTTCAAATTGTGTACTTAGCTTAACATGTTAATAAAGTGTGACATTCATTAAAAATTGGCAAAGTGTCATAAAGGGATTAAGGTGCCATGCAAATATTGTGGTAATTAAAAGTGATTACTTCGTGATACACTTCTAAAAATCTCCCGATTTTCCATTTTTGAAAGTTGGCATGTCCTCCCGATTTTTCATTTTTGAAAGTTGGCATGTCTGATATTACTCATCACCCACTTCCAAAACATTTCCTAAAAAGGTGAACTGTTCCAGTTTATGTCCAATGAATTTAATGTTTATGTTATCATTCCCATTTTGAGTATCTTGCTACCTTTATTTTCTTATGGTTAATTCTCACTCTGTACCTATCATGCTGACTCTAATGCACTCAGTAATGATTGTAAACCGTTGGCTTACTGACTTCATCATCCACAAATATAACTGATTTGAAGAGTTGCCCATCTACTTTCACACCACCCCTTCCCATTTCTCGATTACCACTCCCTCCATATATATGCATGCGCCCAGATTACTCAGTCTAATGCCCTGTCAAAACCCAAGAAGCATGCAAATGCATCCTGGTTATACTCATGATGTTCCTTTTCACTAGTGATATTCTCTTGCATCATGTGTGCTCATCCCTTTCATAAATTTGAAACTGATTGTCTCTTAGTAGTAATTTGCTCTCTTATCTATTCTTTTATTAATGGTCCTAAGTACTTACTACCTTTTCCACATATGTGATCATGCATATACCTTTAGTCCTCAGAGGACTACATGTCCTGTGAGGACTATAGGGTTGATGGTGAGAGGTAATATTTACCATAGCAGAACCTTAAAATCTTATTCTTGAGTGAGAAATTTAGTGAAGATATTCACATCTGAAATTGGTTATTAAAATTGATTCTCACCATTAAAAAACATTACTAAAATATGCTATTTCACAAGTTATGCGATAGTCCAGCTGATATAGTGGTTGGCTACTGACTGGAGGACATGGATTTGGTCTCCCAGTGAGAACTCTGGGCAACCTCAGCTTCAACCAGTGATTTTTTGGATACCAGAACCCTCTGGGAAGCCATCAGTGGCACAGGTAAAGGACATGGCCCCCCTACCCTAATTTGTGCATTTCACATGCCATTGGGCTTGGTACTAGGTGAGATCTTCCCTCGCCTTTAAACCAACCTATAGGTTGATAACTTTGGATACTATTTCACAATTCAGCAGATTATATCAAGCTTTCAGGGGTCCAGAGGCCTATGCGGTGATGTATGAATCTGCTCGGACAATTTAAAATCAGAGTAATTACAGAGAATGTATTATTCATTTGCTAGTTCAAGTTATTTGAAGGACTAACTGGGTTAATCCACAAAATGTTTCTCACTTGTTTCCCACACTTTTGATTTATTAAAATATGAGGTTTATACAGAATGCATTCTGAATTAATGTGAAGAAAACATTAATAAATTCCAAATGGTGTAGACTGGAACAGAAGACTATTTCAAGTTTTGCAGAAGAATAAAAATTTGAACCATTTTAAGAAAATACCAAGGAAAACCTTTTTCTTTTATTTCTTTAATAGGAAATGGCAATAATTATTCATAATGCTGCCACACTCATATTTCTTATGTTAAACTACTAAGTTTGCAAATTAAGGATACTTGGGAAATTTCCATAACAGAAGTCATAAAATGGATTTAAGATCAAGTCTGATTCACATGGTGAAAATCATATTTTTATGAATAGTTATACTATCACTATATTTTTAGTTATTTTGTAAGTCACACAAAGATATCACTGCTTTCAGTTTTAGTCAGCCTCAACATGTGAAGGTAATCTCAGAAAACAGCTGAGATTGGGAAATGAGATGGAAACTTTATGAAAAGTTGAACCATCTCTTTGACCCAATGCAGGTACATTGGAATGGCAAAATTTTTAGATGAACTAAAATCCAAGGGTCAACGCTAATCACACATACCCCTTCCTTCTGAAGCTTTTTTTCTAAATAGTATGAAGTGTTCTTTATCAAGATGAAGGTAAATCACGACTGTTGTACTTTAATATTCATTGATACATTCAAATAAAAATACTAGATGGGCAAGTGGCCACGCAGAATTGACTTCCCCAGGACCTTTAGTGAAGAGGTAACTATAAAATATAGACATTGAAGTATCAAGTCTTAACATAATTGTTCCTAACTTCAAGCCTGGGCCATTACACATTTTAGAACATTTTCATCCCCTTAATATTATAAAAGCTACTGTGGAGAAGTGTTTAACGAATAGAATTATTTGCCATTCATGGAAATAACATGTTTATAAAAGTTAACAATGATTAGTAGGAAGTGTTTATGAAGTCTTAGCAGTCTAATTTACTGTGCAGGTGAGTGTACTGAGCATCAGGTATAATAGCGAAGATATATGCACAGCTATCTAGAAAATATGAAGGGGATCTATTTATATACCTATAAAATGCAAATTAATTCATGGATATTTTCAATAGACACTACAAATTGGACAAAATGTTTGTGTTCTATCATCCTCATTAATATGGACAAAAATATAAGATTAAAAATGAAATTTTTGTTTTATAAATGGTTCATGTTCCAATTTAAAGGAAATCTTCTGAATTTAGAAAATAATCCAGGTTCAATTCCACCCTCAACATGAATATCCCCTCATTCTCAATATCACAATCTCTCTGCATGTATTAAATTTTCCACTTATGACCTTTTATACATTCATTTACACCAATTTTATTCATCAGCATTTTAACTTGGTATTCCTTCTCAAAAGGAAATAAATTTGAAAAACACAACAGCCATATGAGAAAAACAAGGACTATAAAATGAACTGGGAAGCACACGATAGTAATGTTTAGAGATGAAAATTCCATTAAAAACTGTCTCGGATGGACACATCATGGTGCTGTAAGTTATTGTTACAGCAAAAACTCACCTCAACAAGATTAGATGAAGGATCTTTCACCTGCAATGATTCAAATTAAATTGGCACACATATTAGCATAGCCTTTGAAAAGGAACAATATTTACTAACCTACAGGACATTTAATGTTTCAAGGTATTTTGCTATTTTCAAACACCATCAGATATTAGGTTGAAACATATGGTCAATGCATGCCTGCATACAAAGCATGGGTGGGAGGGAGCAATACAAAGGTGAACACAATTTACCAAAACATAATGAACTTTCACACACATAAACCAACAAGTGTACAACAGAAGATTTACTGGGTGAAGTTATGGGAGGGTTCAGGAGTTAGGAGTGGCACAATGCATTTCAAGGGGCAAAGAGCTCAACTATGTAAATATGTTTGTTGTCATGGTTGATATTACATACGTTGTTAGCTGGACAACAAATGAGAGGGAGAAAGGGTCATTGTCTTGGCAGGGACAGCTGATCCTAGCCAAGGAGGGAGGGGACATTGAGTTAAAAGGGACTGCAGAGGTTGAAATTTGCATCTCTAGATGATCTTATAATTGCAAACTGTTCAAAAGCATTACTATGAAGACCCTTTGGAGGTACATACTTGTAAAATTTCAGATAAAACGTGCTTTAGTGAATACTGTCCTGTAAACATTATTCTAAGAGGTGGGATCTGTCCCTAAGACTTCTTCAATGTTCTTCTCCTATTCTGTACCACATAAAACATATTGAATGATTAAATTATATACAGCAATCTCAACTTTAGTTTACAAGAGTTTAGCTTGTGTTCTCAAGAACTAAAGGGTCAAAAATGTATAAAAAGTTGCTTTTAGTGAGCTTGCAAGATGGTTAGCTAGTCCATTAGAGAGAATACCAACAAATAGGAGTGGACACCAAATGAAAGAGGGTATATTTTTGGGCTCAGTGGATATACTTTTAATGGCTATTTGATTTTTTTCTTGGCCAAACCCATTTTGCATCCATAACTGGTGGAAATAGATGTAATGGTTTAAATAACCTGCAGTAAAGGTTTAGGCAAAATAGGCATATTAAGGTGACATATCATTGAAAAATGGTTGGGATGTTTGTGATATAAATGATGGGTACAAGCCAGAGAGAAGAATAGTTTATTTTCTCTTACTTGGAGACTTTGAAAATACCCCTTTACCTATTTGTCATATACATATATACGTGTTACTATGTTTCACTTAGTATCTTAATGCAAGTTTAGTACAAGATAGATGCAAATTTGAAGTCTTAGTTTAGACTCCTGAACTGTTAAAAAAACTGGCAGCCAACACATAGTGACTTTAGCTTAAAACTGGAATACCTGGATAGAGTAATTATAATTAGCAAATTGTAAAGGGGGTTTTATATTTTTAATACCAACTGAAATGACTTAATTAAGTTTAACTTTAACTGAAAAGTAATGACCATCACTGAGTTTAAACTGTGATGTAAATTATTTATTTTGATATCTTGGTACATAGCTTTACACTTATTATGCTACCATTAGACTTGTAGTAATTCAGTATCCAATGAAAAAGTGAGAATAGGTATGAGTTTCTCCCTGGTCAACTTCCAACTAAACCAATGGAGAAAAGAATGCATGCTGAAAGGGGCAATCCATAATTATACAGACTTTTCACAGTCTCATGTGGGTGCAGTATGCAAAAGATATTCAATGTCGACTAGAGGTGGTGAACATGACATTTATTAATTGAAACAAAAGGGATTCAGAGAATGTAGAGTGAATACAAATGTTTCAGATCTTAGTGCAATTACTTTGCACATGAAAGATGTAATGCAGGTGAAGAAAAAGGCTTGGTTTCAGGAGTAACAGATACCAAGACAGAAAAGAATGCCAGAAGAAATGAGGGCACACAAAGCAGAAAAGAAAACACTCTCAGAATTACTCAAAACGGTGTTCTTTGTTTTCACCTGCACCTTAAACCTTACCTAACTAAATATAGGAGAAATGATAATGAAAGTGAGAAGGAATAAGTTGATGGGGAGGTGAAGAAGTCGGTACTTAGTTGCCAATGATAAAGCTTTGACTTCATCACCAGCAGATCCCATAAATCAAGATCAAGTACATGAGATTATCTTGCAACTTTGCATTCTCCCATATCTCTTCTGTTAAGGCATGAGAAGAATATTGTCATTTATCAATGTTTTAACTACGTCTTAGTACCTGCAAAAATTCTTTCCTAAATGCTCTAAATTCCACTGTGTGTGGAAGCTGAATTTCCAAAAGCATTACAACAAGAGCTGTACTGGATCCCTTACCAGGACTCAAAAAGTTCTCAAGTCTAGCTTCAACATATGTACATGAAAATGATTTTCATTCAAAAGTTGACTTAGAAGGTTAGTGCCCAGAGGGCAGAATGATTCAATGATTTTTTATGAAAAGGGTGAGATGATAAAAGGAATTGAAATTAGTTTTACAAGTACCTACCATTACGGTGTTCCTGTATAAATGTACATTTAATTGCAACAGATATATGAACAAAGTACCAAGTGGCAATACCATGGTGTCCACCATTACTAAAAGTTGGCACACTGATTGGAAAATAAGGGTTTGAGTCACCAATAACTGTCACATCCAGAGAAATGTATCAATGCTTCCACAAAATATAGTACCCACTGTTGAGAGGAGCCATTTAATGAGAGGTATATTAGTAAAGAAAATGTATCGATAATCAATACATGTTATGCTAGAGTAATACTAACTGAGTAACAGCGAAAATGATACAAAATCAGCTACATCTCTTAAAGACACAGACAAGAAACAAAGGAAAAAAGGCAAGAGCTAATTCAGCATGTACATAAATCACAATTAAACTTAAGATCACATGCACTGCACACTCCGATATAAAAAAATGCAGAGGGTAAAACTGATATTAAGATGCAAAGGCAAAACCTGAGAAAGATCCCTATGATCACCAATGAAAATGAAATACTTCATTGAAGAATTTAATTACAGAAAAGCAACTAGTATTATAAGTTAACACTAGGTGACCATGGATGAAAATGTATCTGAGAGAGAGAGAATTTGCACAAAAGTCCAAAAAATCAAGAGGACATCTATATTATGAAACCAAGACATATGAGATTCTAAGATCCAACACGTCTGAGGATTATTATGAAAGACGGGGCTTAGGACCTTCTATAGGGTGGGGCAGAATGGACTGCCTAGTTTCAAAAAATCACTGACGAGCACACAGGTGAATTAGCGGAGTGAGAGTAGAGGTGTTAGCTGGTGGCAACAACACCATTTTCAGTAGTCACCATGCAGTGGTCTGGTCCGAGCATTGATGCTCTGTCATAGAAACATTCTTTAAGAACAATAAGTGGGGTGGTGACAGAGAAGGCAAAGAAATGGTATGGCGATGAAGTGCATTTTCACTTCCCCGGCTCAGCATATAAGCAAAATTTTCATTACTGGGCGACTGACAACCCTCGCAAACTTCACCCAAGACCTCTTCATAGCCACAAAGTTGACAGTTTGGTGCACTGTGTCCTCCATGGGCATTATTGGGCCTTACATTTTTTCAATCTCGAGGTGCAACAGTTACTGTGAGCTCTGTGTGCTATTGTGAGATGCTGGAGAATTTTTTACTCCCCAAAATGGAAGAGTATGGTGAGGAATATGACACAAGAAGCCTTTTAGTTTTACCAGGATGGTGCCACGGCTCATTGCTCATGCCAAATCCTGCACAAGAACAATTTCTCAGCCACCTGATCTTATGAGGAGATGTTCCATGGCCCAATCACATCTCAGATTTCAATCAATGTGATTTTTTTTCTATGGGGACATCTCAAAACTGAGGTATACAAAGTTCACCGAAGTTCATTGGAAACTCTCTAAGGAGGAAATTACAGATTTTATCGCTGGAATAATGCAAAATATGCTGAGAAGAGTTTTCAAAAACTTTTTTGAATGGCAATGCAACAATTTCAGAGAGTAAAAATCATTCGCCTTGACCGGGATTCGAACCTGGATCCCTTGATATCCGGCCGAGTGCTTTAGCCAGTTAAGCTACCGAGACGTCTCAAGGCGAATGATTTTTACTCTCTGAAATTGTTGCATTGTAATGCACACGTAGCGGATGACTCCGTTAAAAGTTACCGTTGCGGCATCTCCCGCAGTTTCTTTGAATGACTCAAACATGTGCATTGCTCACCAAAGTTATCACCTTGATGACATAATATAAAAAACCTCATGAAAAATAATGGCATTGGATGTAGTTTTCAGAAATAAAAACTTTTATTATCTTAGTTGATTATTTTAAAATTCGCCCGTTGAATCAGGGAGTCCATTCTGCCACACACTGTATTTCCTATGAAAATATATTAACACATTTATGGAAAATATAACAAACTTTTGAAAGATGCAAGGAATAGTACAAAAAAACTGCAATTCCAAAATTCACCTGGGGAATCATGGTATTGCAGTTATTTTTACCATTCCTTGAAAAATGGAGAAATTCCATAGAGTTCAGCCTGAGACAGTATCCTACTTCTGAAAGATGGTTTCATCAAAGATGAAAATAGGTGAATAAAGATGACCAGAGCCCAGATAAGTGGAGTGAGTCGACTGAGCAGTCAAAGGTACTTAAGGCAAGGCATCAAGGCACTTAAAGTGCCAAAGTGACAGAAAGCCTATTTAGAACAGTCAAGGACAATTACAGCAGTGAGGTATATGTGGAACAGAATTTTGTCTTGTGTAACATTTGCCCATTAAGACTAATATGATTTATCAGCAGTTTAAGGCTGGACTTTGTGGAATTCCTTCATTGTAAAGGTAAAAAATTAGGAAAACTTGAGAATAATAGCCAAGGATTCAAAAGACTTGTAGGAACTTAACACAAGGGACCAACTACTTTAAGGATATAAAATGAAAGCTAGCATAATGGAAATAATTTAAATCCTAGTGTGAAGAAGAGAGATCTTTCACAGGAGTTGAAAAATTAGTGTGTGGAATCCTTCACCTATTTTGGAAATAGCATAAAATGGGGAAGAGCTCGATGGAAATAACCATCTGCTGAAAGAATGTTACAACTGAGAAAGTCATTGTGATATTTCAGCTCGGCCACATTTAAGATCAGCATTATTGTTCTCCACTGATCTCACAGAGCCTGTGCCAATACTTTGTGATAATGAATTAAAGACATGAACTGTAGCAACAAAGTAATATTCATTCTCATCTTGGGTAGTTCAGCCATGTGGCATGTTCTCTCAGGGTTGACCACTATGTCTTCCCATCTTGAGCAATCCCCTTCATTTCTTCAAATGTTCACCAAATCTTAATCATGTTCAACACCATGTCTCCCTTGTATTATTCCCTCTAACACAGCCAGTAATGCTGAACTTATTTGCAACTGATAGCATTATTATATTTTTTCCTTTCAATATGAAATTGCACATAAAGAAAACGAATATTTGTTGAGTTGGTTACAATCGAAAGTGCCTACATCTACATAAATACCCTGCAAGCCACCAAAAAGGTGTGTGGCAGGGGGAGTAGCACCAGGAGGAAAGGGTAAGGGATGAGAGGGTTGGGGTTTATTCAAATAGGTAGGGGAAGGGGGGGGAAGCTGTAAGAAAAAAAATACATATGTATATCCACGCACAGTCCCTAGCCTGTACATTAATACTTAATGTAATGAACTGACCCCTGGGGGGTTTCGACTACAAGCATTCTGGTCTCTTACCATTCTTGGAAAAAATGACATTTTTAACCTATCAGTCTTGCAGTCTCTCTCTCTAATCTTACATTCATGATCCTGCCGACCGTAATACGTTAGGGTTCATATTATATTCTTGATGTCATTGGAAAAGGGCCCATCTTTAATGTTTTTTATAAGTTTTAATCTATATTGTAAATGCCGCTGCGTAAGAGCATCCCAACCTAAATTGTCTAGCGAAGTAGATGAATGCTGCTGCGTTGGTCATACAAATGTTTGACAAATCTAGCCCCCCTCCACTGAACTGGATCTAATTCTGAAATCCTATTTATATTTTGAGGATCCCATATACTGGCAGCATACTCTAGGTGGGGCCTGACCAAGGCAAGGAAACATCGTTCCTTCACTTTTTCGTCACATTTATCTGGCACTCTCAAATCCCAATTTTTTATTAGCACGACCAGATATTTCTTGTATGTGTTTCCCCCAGGACAGATTGTGATTAATTGTTACACCCAAGTATTTAAAGGAATCTACCCTTGCGATTTTGGTTTGTTTCACTTTGTAACTATAAGGGGGGGAATTACTCTTTTCCCAAAAATTTATTACTACGCATTTTTAAAAATTTAATTCCAATTGCCATGTATCGCACCAATTTTGAATAGCATCTAGGTCGTTGGCTAACACAACTCCTGTCTTCGTGACTTTGAATGTCCCCATAAATTACTGCATCATCAGCGAAAAGACGGAGCTTGCTATTAACTACAGTACTGAAAGTGTTGAAAGGTTACTGAAGTGTTTTCTGGAATAATGAGAAGGGCAACTGCTTTCATTAAAGTACTTATGGGTAATCGGAAGTTAACAATGGTCAAATTTGGGACCACAATTTCATATTTGCGGAAGAATTGAGGAATTCACATTCACTGATAGTACATTTATCTTACTAATTACTTTTCAAGAACTGCTATTCACAGGATATAATGAATTAAGGTGTATTAAATATCAAGTTTGGCACTTCAATATTAGAAAAATATAAAATATCCAAAACACACTTGTGACATTTTCTTATTATGTAAATAAAAATGTGATGCATTAAAAGGGGAGGGATGGGTGGGAAACCAATCATATCACAATGAAAAAATGCCAAACCCACCACATCTAATTTTCACTCTGTTGATTTCTTAACGATTCTTGTAACACAAACACTTTGGGAAGGTTCTATTGGAGTTTACAACCTTTCAAACCTATCCTCCAAACTAGTGTAATTAAAAAGTTTTTTCTGGGCATTAAGATTTGATAATTCATACCTCTTCACATGCCTGACACAACTTACTGTGTTTTCCATTTGGTCATGAAAAACCATACATGATTAAATAATCAAGGATAACATTTGACCAGGCAACAATTTTCCTGAAAAATTAATTTCGGCAGAAATTTGGTCGAATAGACTTTTTCACAATCCTCAATATTAAATTTGTCCCACTTCTGGCACAGAACAAGGTAAACGCATGTGCTCAATGACCTAAAATTTCTAAGGTGGTAATATGCATGGAATGGAAATATGCCATTTCAAAAAGGAACTTAATCTAACGTATACATAATTGCTTGAAGGTACACTTGCAAACAGGTGATATAACATTGCATACTTTGCCTGCTTTACATCATAATTTGAGAAGAGACTCCCGTTATAGCAATAAGTAATATCAGTGTTCCCCGCTGTACTTTTTAAACATTGTTGATAAAAAATATAAAAGATTCAGAGCAATGTCTGTACTTGGTTCCAGTTTCTGTTAATAAGTGTGTGCTTGACACTACGTGTAAGTACATTGAAAAGGTACCAAGGGACTGCCATATGTCTTATTTGTTGCTTAAAATTTTGATGAATTGTCTTAGGGATATTACTATTAAACTAAATAGAAATTTAGAGGCATAATGTTACTAATGCTTCCACAACAGCAATTTTTCCTTCAAATAACCACCAAGACTAAGCAGCACATCTATCAGTAAAACATTATACATGACTATAAGAGAGTGACAGTGCCGCACCACCACAATATTACAACCTAGATTCACTAATAATGCAAAAACTTTTTACATTAAAAATTGGTCTTGTTACAAAACATATTATTGTCATTTGAAAAACACAAACTATGAGGACAAAAATATCCTTCTACTTTCCCTTACATCACAAAGAACAGCACTAAGTTCACAAAGATAAGCCAAGCCAATATTTCTTTCCAATAGTAAAAATAAATGAATGATTGTGTACCATATCTGTGGAATTGACTTCAAGTAGCAACATAATTATATTTGAACCATTATTTTATACTTAAAGCTGATCCTTCAGCAATGAGAAATCTTAACATTAATTGCAAGGCTATAACATAGCTTCTATCATAATGTTAAAGTGTAATCCTAATGTTACTAACAACATGACCAGCAAATCCAATACATTTCTTCTATATGCTCTAATGAATTGTGTAAATGGGTGCCCCACCTGCATTAGCCAGGAGATCATTTTGGCAAATCTGGAAAATCCTATTTTTTGCTGTCAGACACTTTAAAACTAACTGAATCTGCATTACTAAGAAGTTAACCTTTGCTCTATGTGATGAAAGGAGACCCTTTCCTTTTCCAAAAATTCTTTTTTACTACACCCTTAGTTCGTTACAGCATAAAATCTTCTGGTCTCTACCTGAAAAAGTTATGCTGCAGGGAAATCTAGATCATAGTAAAAAAATATATATGCGGAAAAGCAAAGTGTCTTCTTCCATCATGGTATGCCTGAAATTGTCAGTTGACAAATGCGATATCCAGCTTTCCATCAATGTTTTTATTTTGGCATTTTTGATGCAATGCAACCTGGTACACAACACAACCTAATTGCCACTTTCAATGTGCAACCTGGATGAAGGAGTAAAGTTAAAGATTCCATATTTCCCCCACCCCAATCTAGTTTTTCAGTGAAATCACTTCCTTGCCAGTCCAAAAATAATCCAGTAATGGGGGCCATTACTACACAAAAACCAAAAGAAGACTAGAATAGTCCCATATTATTGATAAAAACTAAATGATACATGTTAACAAGTAATGGTTCCAAAACTAACTGGAACATCACTATAAATTTGTGGGCTGAAATGAATCAATAAGAGCGAGAATACTTATTACTAAATTATGTCTCTGGTAATAATACTCATATTTCACAATAGAATTGAAATATTTGTATAATTACACTACCTGCCTCAATCATTAGTGCACTATGCCAGTAATCTGTTGATGGTATCCATCTTTTAAATGAATCCTCTACGTAAAGACTAGATGAACCATTTAAGACATGTCTTAATAGCAAAGTTGTCAAAGACACAAAGGTACTCACCAAAGAGAAAAATTTATCAACAGAATCCTGTTCATTCAAATCAAATGAAAATATGATTTTTATCCCACCGCCACATAAAGAAACACTTACAATTAACCAAACACCCTACATTACAAATAAATTAAATTTCTAACTACTCAAACTATTTACCTCAAGCCAACAGACATAGTTCATGCTGACCAACACTACATCGTTTCTCAACCAACACGCTTATATCACAAGAACAATAGTGACTGCATGTGGCAAATACGGTATGCGTCCAATGTACACAAGAGACAAAAGCGTTAGCGTAGTAGAGAATTAGTATCTTCAACCCTCTGACACACATCTTACCACAAATCAAGACCAGCAATATAAATGCAAATGCCAAGTGGCACAAAAAAAACAAGTTGATATGATTAGTTGCAGTATTACCTTGCCGCCAAGATTGATCTCCCAACATAGGCCAAGAGCTTTGGAGGGTAGAGAGAACCGAAAGGTTTCCTATAAAGCACTAGGTTAAACTTACTAGTTAACTCAATTGAACGATTTACAACTAACAGCATATCAAAAATACTTGGACAAAATTGCCTTCAACCGCCAAAAATGAGTTTCGGCGGTCTATTTAAATAATCATGACAATACAAAATGGTCTCGGCAAAAGGATAAGTGATCTAAAAGGTCCCAATTAGAACAATTTTAAATTAAAACGTAAGGATTAGAATATTTTGCTTAGAAATAGCAGTGTTCTTAACTAGATTAGAATAGGATTATTGAAAATCAGGAGTAACAATCAAACAACAATGGAACGGGGAAATTGGTAATTTGGCCAAATCATAAGCATACCTTTTTATAAAATCTTTTATTGTTCCTTTACAAAAGAAATAGTCAGGTACGATGGGAATTAGTCAAACAGACCTGCAATAAAATTGAAAACCAATTAATTTAAAAAAAAACTATTACAGCCATAGAACATATTATTAGGCCCTCATTTATAGTAAACATCACGGGTCAGTAGCTAATACAAGTAATCATAGGTGAGCAATGTAAAAACCAATGTAAACTTCATTCAAACTTACCGAAGCCCATGTCATCATCTGATTCTTCCTCAGGCTCCTCCTTCTTGGCTTCTTCCTTCTTCTTCTCAGCAGGCGCAGCAGCTTCAGCCGCACCACCTGCAGCAGGCGCTGAATAAAGCAAATTTTAATTAGTCTTGCACCATTTGAGAATAAACCATTTACACACACAATTCCTTGTCCTCAAATTCTTACCCGCGCCTCCTGACGGAGCAGAACCAACTCCGGCGCCAACGTTTGTGATGAGATCTTTCACATTTATTCCTTCAACGGCCTTAGCAAATAATCCTGGCCAGTATGGTTCAACGTCAACTCCTGCTGCTTTCAATATAGTTTGAATTTTTTCACCCTGAAAACCAACACTTAGGATTAATTTCTGAAATCCTTGAGAGACCACATGTCTCCATGCTTCATGATATTTACCGTAACGGCGACATCGTCATCCACCAAAATCAAGGCTGAATATACGCAAGCCAATTCTGCTTTGGATGCCATTTTAAAATCAAATGACTTATAACCACGGATGCAAAGATGTTACGGTGCAAGTCGCCGATTTGGCCTTAGCTCGTACGAGAACAAGCACCACGTCCCTGCTGTTCGCCAAAAGATTCAACGAAGACTTCCGGTTGAAAGGTTTGGTTCTCGATACTATCGAAATTTTGTCGATATTAGAATTTCGATTCATCGAACCAATGGTCGAACGAAAGCAATAGGTTTTTGTTCAGCTCGATAGGAATTTCAAGAAATTCAACGATCTCTCAGTTCAGTTATCACAAATAGCATCACTATTTAAACGCTCATGACATCACTGGTGTTAAATCATTAGTTTTACCGATCGTAAGTGGTCAATGGCAAGGAGCAGATATTAATGAGATGTTATTGAACTCACAATTATTGGCAGCCAGAGTACGAATTGCGTTCTGCTCTCGGCTGTACCGTTCATTGTTAGATTTAATCTCTATAAAGTAATTACACAATTAATTATCTTGTATTTATTTGTCTACGACTGTTAGATGGCCGATGTCTCATCCCCTAGCCGATTTTCCGCCGATGGGGACCACTTCTATGATGCGGATAAAGCGGACGATGTCAGTTACAGTATGCGAGTACCCAAAAGGATTACTCTTTCAGGTAAACATATAGTGTATATGTTCAGAATTTTATTAAGTCTGAAGTATTTTCACCTGAATAAACTCATTACTCTTTTCAGGAGCTGCTGGGGAAGCGGAAGACTTTAGATCAGAAGTTAATTGGGATCAAAACTTAGGGAATGAAAGTCTAAATATGCATGTTCCAGACAGAATAATCCTCGTTGGTGAGTGTCCTTGCATGAAAATTGATGTGGGAGCGTTTGGGTTACCTAGGATACGATTTAATGATTAAATAGTGGTTGTTTACTTAGGCATGACACAACAATTTTATTCACCATGAATCAAAATTGCATTCCATGTACTTCCCAATGCTTGAACTGTAACGGACAAAATGGAATAGGGGAGGACAAACACATAGGTGTCAAAGAACCATTGAGAGAAATGAAATTGGAGAATGCTGTCATGCCTCCCGACCCTGGAATGGTTAAAATAAAGGTACCGCTTAACATTTTTTTGGAGTCCATCCTGATTTATGTAGTCTCTATTTTAGTGATGTTGAAAATGCATTATTACCCCCATCTTACTACGGTAGGAGAGATCATGACAATAAAATGAGAGACATTAAGTGTAGAACGGATAAATTTAAGATGTCATTTTTTCCACGAAAGATAGGGCGTCAGTATAACATTGTGCGACCGCGGTAGAGTCATATTCGGGTCAATCTGGTGTGTATTCCCCCCTTTGCCACACACCCTAGCGATGGACCCGCAGGGTTTATTAGTAAATAATATAGAAATAAGAAAATTTTGTCTCAAAATAGTCTTTGCTTAATAAGTTTTTGCAGCCACATTTAATTAACGGATGTCTGATAAACATTTCAGTATGTACAAGTATAGGGGTAATTTTTGTGTATCTGCAAAGTTCAATGCGTGTTATAGAAAATATGCCATGTTTTATTTTCAAACGCCGCTGTAAATTTGACAACGTGAAATTGTAGTGGACAGCTTTTTGAGATTTGAGAACACTTTGACTTTGGAAGGCTGACTCACTGCATGCCGAGCGAATATTAATTTTGAACGTTGAGGAAAACGATAGGCGACAGTCAGAAAACATACTTATGTTGTCGTGAAAAAACTTTGCTTCAGTGCCGTATTTTTCATTTGAAAATATTTTTTACCTTTCGTAAGTAATATGAAGTTGGCTCCACTTTGAACTGTATCCCTGGTGTAGGAAAATCATCTCCTCTGTATACTCGTACTAGAATGCTGACATTGCATTGAAAGTCCCAAATGTGACTTTATTTTGTAATTTGGTATTAAGGTTTTTAAGGGATGATGCTTCTTGATTTCTGTCGCATTTTTCAGACTCCTCCACGATCCATAACGCTGGATGATCATTACTTCCCTCCTGCTGATGAAGTTCCTAACCCTTCGCTTGTTAATAATCCCTATGGAAGAGGACAGGATGGTTATTACAATGGGTTTACATTGCATGAGGACCAGGAAATTGTTGTTACTCCAGGACGCCCAATAAACAAGACTCCTCGTAACCTCAGAATTGGTGTGAGGTGAGCAATAAGTTATTCTTGATTTTATGTATTATGTTTTCTGCTTTTCTTGAGGGACTTGTTATGGAGTGGGATATTGGGTTGTGTTTTGTTAGGAGAAGCAACATATTTATTTGGTAGGTATGTCCTTCCTAAACCTACCTTAACTAGTAGATTACCTAATAAAGGCATGTGAATGAACATTCTTATTGCTAACATTACCCTCGTGGTTTGTTATCATGGAGTAAAAATAATGTTACAAGAACAGGGCACTAGGTTTAGTTGATCAGTTTTTTGAGTACATAAGAATCAAGTTCATATACAGGTATGTGGTCAGAGCAGGGGTTGATTGGTCAGTTTGTTTACTGGGGAGAAGGGATCTAAATGCTTACTGGGAGGAATGCAGATGACATATGGAAAAGAGGGAATGGAGGCTGAAGCTTAGCTTAGCATAATAATAATAATAATAAACTTTATTCATCTTAATCATATTTACATATGGTGAATGTCGTCATTTTTGCAGGAACATAATAATACACTACAGAGCACAATATACAATCAAATAAAAAACATATACATAGATATTACACTAAACACTACACCTTAACTGACACTAGCCACACCACATAGACACTAAACCTTATAATTTTAGGCTAGTAAAATCAAGCTCATAATACTCCTCTATTGAGTATAGAGGATTGGAGGTAAGCCAATCACGCAGCACCCTTCGGAACACCACACTGTGGGCTGACTTCAAAGAATTTGGGATCATATTGAACAACTTGATTGGCAGACCTTCAACTTTGTAGGTCTTGTCTAGCCTACAGTGTGGTAAATCCATATTCGACTTTGCTCTCGTGTTATGGCTGTGAAAATCAGCCCTAGTGGAGTACATACTTGTATTTTCTTTTATATGAACTAAAGTATAGAATACATATAAACTGTAGACAGTCATAATTTTTGAGTTTAGAAAGAGAGATCTACAGTGCTCAAGTGGACATGAGTTATTTAAGATACGGACTGCTTTTTTCTGCATCAGAAGGATTAGCTTAATATCAGATGCATGCCCCCAAAGTCTAATGCCATAAGTGATATGTGAGTGAAAGAAAGCATAGTAGGCATTAATTAAGTAGTCCTTACTCACATATAATTTCAATTTCCTGAGCAGAAATAGGGCTCGTGCAAGTTTCTTCCTAACATGTAGAATATGAGCACTCCATGTTAACTTGGAGTCTAAATAAAATCCCAGCAGTTTAACAGGGGCAGTATCTGGTGTAGTAGATTTTAGTGTACAGAGAAGATGCTGAGATTTATCGGGATTCATAAGGAGATTGTTGGCAGAGAACCAATCCACCGCCTTTTTAAGTATAATATGAACTCTACTCATCGCATCAGAATGATGGGGGGAACTATGTAGAAAAGTAGTATCATCCGCGTAGAGGACACAGTCAGTAATCATATTGGGGCACAAGTCATTAATCATGACCAGAAATAAAAGAGGTCCTAGCACGGAGCCCTGAGGTACACCATATTTAATATTTAATGGTTTTGACTGTTTACCATTTACATAAACAGACTGCTTACGATCAGATAAGTAGGAAGAAATAAATTTTAGTTCAGCATCCTGAAAACCATAATATTTCAACTTATTTACAAGAATTGTGTGATTAACACAGTCAAAAGCCGAAGAGAGATCACATAGTGAGAGAGCCATGCATTGATTACCTTCAAAGGCCTTGATTATAATAATAATAATACTACCTTGATCAAAAAGTTCCCGGAATAACCACCGTGTGGCGCTCCCATCGTTCCGACTTGAGTTCTGTTTTTTTTGTTAAATTGGTACATCTGTTGTTGATATTCCCTTTAAATCTTAGTGTCATAACTTGACATTTGCAAAAGTTACGTAGCCAAGAGTACATCTATCTCTGTGTGTGTTGGCGATTTTTTACAATTGCAGAAATGGATTTAAATTTGCAACAACGAACTTGTATTAAATTTTGCGTAAAAAACGGATTTAGTGGCGCACAGACGTTGGAAATGTTGGAAAAGTGTTTCGGCAACGATTCTCTAAAAAAAAAAACGGTCGTTTACCAGTGGCACGAGCGGTTCAGAAGTGGTCGTGAGTCAATCGAAGATGATGAACGCAGTGGCAGACCATCGACATCGAAAGTCGGTGAAAAAATTGATAAAGTAAAAGAAATGTTGGTCAATAACCGCTAATTAACCATCAGAGAAATAGCGGAGGACTTGAACATTGCCTATGGATCCGCCCAAGACATTGTGGTTAATGATTTGGGTTTCCGTCGTGTAGCAGCAAAGTTGGTGCCAAAAGACCTCAATTTCATGCAAAAAAGAGATCGTGTTGACGTCGCAAAAGACATGATTTGCGAGGCTGAATCCGATCCCACATTCATCAAAAGGATCATTACTGGAGACAAGACGTGGGTTTATGAGTACGACACGCAATCCAGACATCAGGCAAGTGAATGGCGTTCACCAAATGAGCCGAGACCAAAAAAACCACGTCGTTTTCAGTCAAAAAAGAAGGTAATGCTGACGGTTTTCATGGATTACAACGGTGTAGTGCATCATGAATTTTTGCCAGAAGGCCAGACAGTAAACAAAGAGTATTATTTGGGCGTTATGAGACGTTTGCGTGAAGCAATTCGCCGAAAGAGACCAGAAATCGTCGCACAGTGCGTCGAGACCGTCGCACAGTGCTATCATTATTCGTAATTTTTTGACGAAAAATGCAACAAATACCATCCAACAGCCACCGAATTCACCTGATTTGGCTCCCTGTGACTTCTTTCTGTTCAATCGAGTTAAAAAACCATTACGGGGAACGCGTTTTAGCAGCCGAGAGGAAGTAATGGAAAAATCGCAGGAAGCACTGATGGACATACCGAAAACCGAATATAAAAAATGTTTCGAGGATTGGATCAAGCGCTGGCATAAGTGTGTTGCAGTCGATGGGGATTACTTTGAAGGGGACAATATAGATTTAGATGAATAAACTTGTATTTTTAATTTTCTGAATAAATTCCGGGAACTTTTTGATCAAGGTAGTAAATCTTTATTTGCCCAGAAGACACTGACACAGTGTAATAGATACATCAGTTAAGTGCATAGGACTCGTCATATTCATATAGATGTTAGACAATGATAAAATTCAGAGAAGCATGATACAATAGTGTTAACCAAAAAGTGCATGTAATATATTCCAAATTCAATATGGTTATTTTTTCTCCATAAATTCCATTACAGAGTAAAACTGTTCTTTCCTTAAAAATGTTATTAATTTCTTTTTGAACAGGACTGGATCCTTTACGTACTTAAAATCGTGAGGGAGCCTGTTTAGTACAAGAAGGCCCATTGATTTAGGCCCCAGAGATGTATTTAAAGTCCTGCAATTATATGCTTTATAACATATTCAACAGCTTGAGTTGTGCATTTATTGGGTCTGAAACCAAACTGTGTTGGTGTAAATAGATTTAAAGATTCAAAATAGTCCAAGATTTGGGTAAAAACAACTGATTCAATGATTTTTGCAAGTGGAGAAATAATTGTAATAGGGCGATAATTGTTTGGAGAACTAATATCCCCACGTTTGTGAATAGGGATGACCTTGGAAAACTTCAACTGATCAGGAAAATAACCAGACTGAAGACAAGAGTTAATGACAATGACAAGAGGGTATGCTAACCAGTCAATTACAGATTTGATTGAATTATTTGAAAGCCCAAACACATCCGTACAGTTAGAATTCTTGAACTTTTTCACTAATTTAATTATATCTATCTGAGAAACTTCTTTCCATCTAAATGTGGAATTGGTGGTGGGAGTATTACATAATAGGTTATTAACAGTTTTAGGCGAGGTTTGATTACTATTATTTATATAAGCTATAATATTGTCAACTGAACTAATAAAGTAGTTATTAAAAGATTCAGAGTCTATTGGAACATCTTCAGACTTTTTACCTAATCCTGTTTCTTTTTTTATGATAGACCAGGCTGCTCTGCATTTGCTGGATGCACTGTTAATGTAGTTAACATTGGCATGACATTTAGCCAATCTTAACTCAGTATAGTAGTCCTTCTTTTGGTTATTGTAGACTTTTTTAAGATCATCACTACCACATAGCTTATACTGTTTATATAAGTTGAGTAAATTTCTTCTCTTATTCTCAAGGTCAACATTAAACCAATTTGCCTGTAGATTGGGCTTATGTTTCAGCTGAATTAATTTCTTTGGGAATGCACATTCAAACAATAGCAAGAAATGACTAAAAAAAATTGAAACTTTATTTTAATTATCCGTGTGGGTCAGCAGGGCATCCCAGTCAGTATTATTAAGCAGAGTTATTAACTCACAGACATGGTGTACAGTCATCTGTCTAACATACACAGTATTGGAAGTTTTGTTTTTGTTATTAGCACACAGCTTAGGGTACCATGAAAAGGAGATTGCAGAATGATCAGAGAGCATGGGATCAAAGACTTTGACAATATAGTCGGATATATCAGTATTAGTTATTACATTATCAAGACAGGCATTCAACCTAGTCGGTTCCGAGTTAGCGCAGTATAAATCAAAGCCCCTGAGAAGAATGTCTAGCTGAGTATGATTCCTTGAATGGCAACCCATGTCAACATTTAAGTCAATTCCTATGAAGATATGTGCGTGAAAGTTTTGAAGGTAAGTTAAAACCTTCTCGAGCTGTTCACAGAACACATCAAAGTCTCCATTAGGAGAACGATAAATAGATGCCACAATTAAACTCAAACCTTTAAGGTACACTGCGACAATTTCAAGATGTAGATCCATACAAAAACGATGCAAATCCAACTGTTTACAAGGGAGTTCATACATACACCACCATTTTTAAAAGATTTTCTACAGTAGATTGAACCAAGAGTATATCCCGTTAATTGATATAGATCACTTTCTTGTTCATGTAACCAGTGCTCCGAAAGACACAGAACATCATAATTTGCCGAGTTCAAGTAAATTTCCATGTCACAAATCTTGTTTCTTAGGCACTGAACATTTAGCACAAGGATAGCATACATAGAGACAATGAAGTTTCAGTTTTAATGTAATTCTAAACAATACATGTCATCTGTCAGTGGAACAGCTTCAGATTTATTTTCCAGTTGCTACTTTTATTCATTATCACAATTAAGGAACTACCCTAATGTACTCATAAGAGGAAGAGAAAGTAGTGTCTTGATTGCTGAAAAAGTTGTTGTATGGGAACATTACTTAAACTGACATTCCCTTTCCCCTTTCTCTTACTTAGCAAAAACATAATGCATGTTTATTATTCACTGTAATTTTCAGTGACATTAAAATCTTAAATGACAGAAAATTGGTTTAATAACAAAATTACCATGTTTTTCATGTTAATGCCAAACTAACCCTAAGATAATTTTGTATTCATGATCAATGAGGAAACTACATTTATTCAATTTCATCCCCAGCGGAGGAAAATCATAGCCTTCTTACTTGGTAGGATTAATGAGTCCTCTCTTTCGTCCTCTACTGTGACAAAATTATTGGGAATGTGAACTCATGAGACTATTCTGGGAAACTCATGTTGATAAATGAAGTTCTAAAGTCCCTATAGGTTGTTAGGTCCTGAGGAAAATTGTGACCATGGCTGAGGATGGCATGACTCTCAATTTATCATGCATTCATTTGTAGTCAACCGAAATACAGAATTGCCATGTGGAGGCACTCATATCATTCCATATGCCTCTTTAAAATGCAAAGATGGGCATTGAGAATCCTAGGTAAAGTTCCAAGGGCATGTAGTTGTAGTCTTCACTTTAAATAAATTAAAAATTTTAATGCAACCATTTCAGAGAGTAAAAATCATTCGCCTTGACCGGGATTTGAACCCGGATCCCTCGATATCCGGCCGAGTGCTTTAACCAATTAAGCTACCGAGACGTCCTCTTACACTCTGAAATTTTGGGGGCTTTAAAGGAACAAGATTTTTACTCTCTGAAATGGTTGCATTATAATGCACACATAGCGGGTGACTCCGTTAAAGTTACTGTTACAGTTTCTTGAAATTTTTTTAAAAATTTTAAGTATTCCTGGCGTTCATATTTTCCATGGCATTAATAAAATGCAGCAAAACAAAGTCATGTTCAATTTGATAATGAATGCTGATGTGCATAGGCACAGCACAAGATGGTTTAATGACTTGAGGATAACTGGTCATAACTTAGCTATGTTTGCAAAGAACCCATGTTATGCTAGTGTCAAATTCCTGACAATATGACCTAGAAAATGAAAATAAATGTATAATATGTTGTCATTTAAATCTAAACTTGATCAGTTCCTGTACAAACATCAATTCTATACTGTGGGTGTATTCATGTCTCTCTTGATTGATAAATAATTTTATTCATATGTATGCTGCTACTACTCAAGTTAATTTTTTCAAATTGTGACTATCATTTATATTCAAACTCCATTTGCATTTGTATATGGTCTCTCTGGAGTATTAGCAATCAATGTAATATGTTCCATATACATCTCAAATGTCCTATGGGACCAATAAACACCAATCAATCAATTTACAAATTCATACGCAGTATGGGGTCCTTACCATTTGCTGTTGTTAAATCTTGTGGGAGTAGGTTTCTGAGCATTAAAATGGCTGGCTAATACAAAATTTTGGCTGCCCATAATTTCAGGTGTGTACTGAGATAATTTTACGATGACCTGTATAATTAGTGTATATTGTTTGATGTTCATTTTTTTTTATTAGAGAGCTCACCCCTGGGCCTGCTGAGGGCCTGTCAGTTAATGAAGAAGTTTTTCACCTTCGACGGCAAGTGGCAAAACTTCATCGGCGTGTGATGAACATGGAACTTGACAATCAACAGAGGCAACAGCGTGAAACTATAGTGCGCACCATTGGGATAGCTTACTTTGTTATTAAGGCTCTCTTGTGGATTTACCGGTCAACATGAAGTGTTGGCTGCTGAGCTTTGTTATATTATTCTAGCAGTAATGCCCATGAATCTCTTTACGAGTTGTAAAATTGACTGCCATTAGAGTTCCACCTGAAATATGCGCACGAGTGGAGAGTTAATGGGCCAATATTGGGGTTTCTGTGTTTCAACACACTGTAGAAAGACTGTTACTGTTGTAATTTTTTCCTTGCATTGTAAATACATATATCCATATTTTGTCACATTAGAGATGTTATTTTCTCTTTTCATTCCTCCTCCCAAAATCCTTTGTTTATGTCCCATTGTCTACACCAAATGAATTTCTTTTCTGTGATTTGTAGAAATGTAGGAAAACCCAAATATTTGGTGAGTGATGATAATACTGTTGACATAAATTAATTTTGTAATTTCTTATTTAATATCTTGTGGCCTCTGGTTTATTTATGCCTTTCGGAAATATGCATATAACATTAATTTATCATGGCTGATTTATTCTTGTAGACTTCCTGTATATAATTGATCTATTCTCTAACATGCATTGTAAATAAGTTTTATTATTTGATATGATTGTGTTTGATGCCATCTAAAATTCTAAAAAGGTTAATAGTGTTACTTGTCAACCTACATTATACTCTATTGTCTGTGCATTAAAATGAATGGCTAAGCCATTCAAGCAGATAGCTTCAAAAGATTTTGTGAAGTCAATTTAAGTGAACTTTGCAAGGTGTAGTCAACATTTACTCAAGTGTTCAAGGATTTGTGCAGAAAAATGGAAATTGAAGTCTTGTTATTTGCACAGGAATGACTAACTATAAGTATTAAAGTGACTGAATCAACCAGTGAAAATTAATAGTGAATTCATTGTCTTTGCTGATTTATTTAATTGCTATGGCACTTGACCTAAATGTGAAAATTAATTCTGAGGCAATGACTGGACTAAAACCTAGTGTGTACTATTTTCTTCATTTGTTTTGGACTGTGTGTTGTTCAATTTGCATTTTATTTTATGCGATCTTTTTAGATTGATTTTTTTCTTTATTGCATGAAGTTTTATCTTTCCACCACTTTTCTGTTCCATGATAGGAATTTTTCTAGCAATGTAGTGCACCTTTTACAATCAACACATCTTAATTTAGTCTTAGTATTTGTGAAAGTCTGCTGTATGATATGTTGAGAAAACAAACTAATGTACAATTGGTTCTAAGTTGGCTATTGTTGAGCTAAAAATATTGATGCTCGTGCATTTTAGTGAAGCGTTTGTACATTTGAGAAAATTTTTAAGCTGCAAAGGGATAATTATTAAAGAAATGCTTTTATAAATTGTTTTTCTTTAGTATTGTATGTTTTTAGTAGTATTTTTAGTGAAGAAATGTGCATATAAAATGGCATCTTCAGTAGAGAAGTTTAGCCCCTTGTTAATTTATTTCCAGAATGACTTTTCAATGGTTATTTGCTTATAAGCCAGCCACATGAAGTTGTAGTCATCATCATCATTTGGCTATGACTATAGAAAATGATTACATGGGTTAAGGAGAAGGAAAAAGCAGCAGAAAATCATTGAATTGGTAACTTCTATTATATGTTAACTAGAACATACTCCTATAAGTGTTACATTTTGATTTTCTTTATTAATCTGCCTTTTTAAAAGATTCTTTATATGATGGCGTTAGAAACAGGGATGACATTTCTCGGATTTGGCTGTGAAAAACATTGCTCCGAGGTTTGACTTTTTGATCTACTAAGAAAATGTTAGTGTGACCACTTTTACTTCTGATGAAAGCATTTTTTGTTCAACTCAGTGACCTTTTAATACCTCAAATTGAGGAACACCCAAGTGATGAACCTTAGTAGTCAGGAAACTCATTGAACAGGTTGTAGCCAAAAATGGATGTTGCTACCAACATAATGTATAACAGGAAAAAAATGACTCACCGATAGTAAAAAATCCTTTTCTCTGCCAATGAAAACTAAAGGATGAAAGAAATACTTGAAAACCTGCAACAGAAGAAACGACTGCATTGGACATAGGGATATCAGGCATAAAAGCCTCCAAAATTTGATAGTTGAAGAAGTAATGTTTGGAAAGACTGAACAAAAATTCCGTTCATGGAGTCTATTTTAGATGATGGGAAATGAAGTTATGGTCCAACGACAAGGCATCTCAAAGAGATGTGCATAAAATATTCTTCAAGTTAATAATGGCTTATGGTGTGCTACATGGTACATATCACCATTATCGGAATCAAAATCGGTACCTTTTTCAGCACCAAGTATTAACCAGCTTTCATGCCCTGTACATAATACCAAGGTAATTTTATTTCACTAACTTTTTAGGTTCTTAGGCTATGCTATATAACTATAAACACGGCAATCAATCTGAAGGTCAGTATGGTAGAGTTCACCCAGTACTATGCCCGAAGGTATGTGAAATTCACACATCTAAGTAGGGGGGCCACTTCCTTTCCCTGTGCCATAATGGTTTCCCAGGAAGATCTGGTACTCAAAAAATCACATAGCTTGGGGGGAGTTGTAGGTGCCCAGGAATTAAACCCGGACCCTCCAGTCAGTAGTCCAATGCTCCACCCCTTGACCACCGTGACCATATGTACAGGTATTATGCTAAAATAATAATTGCACATACAACATATGCTTTGCAATACTTAGTGTGTATATTTTTTTATATATACAAATTGTGGTTTCAAGCTAAGACCATTTCAGCTATTATATGAGGCATATTCGACGTTTGCTTATGGTTAAATCTTGGCACTTCACAACAGTTTTACTCCTGCAGCACCATATACTGATTCATTGAGAAGCTATAGCAACATTTTTTTTGTTTCAGAATTCCTTTGCTTGTCCATGCATGCCAACAACGTCTGTGACAATCATTGATCCTGCCAGCTGTGAAGTGCATTCTGTCATACGATTCTTGTATACAAAAGGATTGTCAGCTGCTGAAATTCATCAGGAGTTATTGTTATTTCTAGTTTATGGACCTAGAATTATGAGTGAAGGAAAGGTTAGAAAATGGTGCTGTGATTTTAAAAATGGACAAACAAATATCCATGACGAAGAAAGAAGTGGCAGGCCCATTATTCTGACCGATGAAATTGTTTCACAAGTGGAAAAAAAACTGCGATGTGATCGTTGATTAATGGCCTGGCTGAACAATTTCCTCAACTTGGACACTTTTTCCTCAACTGACCACCACAAAGAGCAAAGAATGTCCAGTGGAGAGTGTTTGGGCTGTTACCAACAAGATGGAGATGATGAGACCTTGCACCTAGCGATTACTTGCTCTTCTTGAAACTGGCTTGGTGGACGTTTTGAAACCAGAGAGGAACTCAAGAACAGCGCTGTCAATTGGTTTAACTCTCAGGCAACAAGCTTCTCTGGAGAGGGGTTAAAGAAGCTGGTGCAGCAGTATGAAAGATGCTTAGAAGTGAATGGCGATTATGTAGAGAAGTGAAGTACGTTTGTAGCTAACTAAAAGTGCTAATAAAATGTGTTTCATATTAGTATATTTTTTCCTTGGACCAAACAGCCCTTACTTTATGAGCATGTTTTGAATAATATGATGTTATCATATCATGTATTCTGGTGAAATTTAGGAAAAGTACTTTTTAAATATTTTTTTAAATTTCTAATTTTATTAAAACTTTATTCAATATATACAATTTGTATTAACATTAATCAAGACTGGACATTTGTTCATCCAGCTCATGTTCTGGTTCCATCGTTTCCTCATCTCTGCATTTTGCACTTTGAAGCTCCCTTCTCACTTCTGGAGTTATTTTTGGATGGCATTGATGTCGGAGAAGCCCCAACAGTGCTTCTCTCTGCTCCGAACTAACGTCCCCTTTGTAACGCTGAACAAAAGTCAGGAGTGCCTGGTGCCACAACACAGGTAATTCACGGCGGTCTCTCTGGAATCTTTAATTAAGGACAGAACGTACACTTCCATTATTTTAAATGAAGAAAAGATGCCAATTAATGAATTAAAAATAAGCCAAGTAAATAAATTACACAGCTTTTCCTTCAGACTGCAACAAGCATGCAAGAAAAATTGACTCATCCTAAATCATAAGAATAATTTGAAATGTCTGTCAAACAGATAAAATTTACTTTGAGTGTTTTTGGAAGTCTAAATTGTTAATCAAATGTGTCAAGGGTATTATTATAAGTCCCAAAAATATGGCAAAGCCTTGTTAGCAGACAGACTTTTTTTTAATTTTAGGACATTTTGTTACAAGTTTTTTAGAAAAAATTAAAAGAGTAATAAGTTACACTAAATATTCAAAATAGAATCCAAAATTTATTTTTTATCACCCAGAAATTCGTCCATAGTTATATTACAGCATGGCATATACAATATGGGGAAATTGCTCAGACATCCACTTTTAATATTACTTGGGCTAGTTTATGAGTTTCCTCCACATCGACTTCAGCCTGGCATGAGGACAACAGCATCAAAATGGGTGAACTTGTCATCAACATGGAGGAAACATAAATCAGCCTATTTCATCTGCATGTCCCAAAAACCTTATCTAAGTATCAAACACCGCCATGTTACTCACCTGAGAAAATGAAATACAACTGCATCAACAACTCTATATGGAAGTGCATATTTTTTGTCAAAAAAAATTCTGAGAAATATTGAATTGGCTCCATTATAATCCATTTCTGCAATCTTGAGGATGGCTGCTGCTGAGTGAAGCATTGGTATTGAATTCCGTGCAACTACAGCCCCCACAATAATGGCTTCTCTTAATGTACAGTTTCCACTCTGATGGGAAAAAATATGGATTATTAAACGACAATGTCATGAAAAGTAAACACACTACTACACCAAATGTATCACATGAAATTTTATCTGTGAGCATCGAGTCAGCTACCATCTACTGAATATTTTCCAATAATATGTTAAACAGTAGTGCTTTAATTTATAGGTGCCTCAATCACTGAGGCCACTTACACAATAGATGCATTCATGGAAAATGTCTGGCAATTCAGAGAGATATCAGTTAGACTGTATTATGCTTAGGCAGAGATTTAGGGACAATGAAACAGTTCCCAGATAATGAACAATGAAATTACAGTTCCCAGGGGGCATAGGAAGATTCAGAACACAACTCAGTGCTAATGAAGTGTAACATCAGATTCAACAGGATAAAATATGAAGATGGATGAGGAAATGGAAGCATTAACCCAAACAAAAAGAAATTACTGCCAGGAGACATTAAAAAGATTTGAGTGAGCACAGGTAAACAGTAGAAGAAAAATTTAACATAAGAGAAATGACAGAGAATGCTGCAGAGGAAACCAAGAGAACATTCAATATGAGAAGGACAAGGAAGCCATAGATTAGTGATATGAAATATTAAGAAGATTTGGTTCTTCTCTTTAACTACCTGAACTACCTACAGCTTCCCTTAAATACTACTTCTTTGGGCATTGATGATCCTGGCATCTTTTTATCAAGGTCCACAAAATATCTTCCGGCTTCTCACAAATGATGTTCTTATTGATACCATCACTTTGCATTTGCTTTTTGTTTATCCAAATGAGAAGCAATCTTTCAATGCCATTGAGAATACATACACATTGCCTTGATATTCTTGTCACCCCCTTTTAACCATTTATCTAATTTATTTTTCCCTTGCTAGTGAAGATTGTGAAAATCGTCAATTTTAAGAACAAGAGGACTAAAAAGAGCAAAATTAATTGGACATTTACTAAGGCAATTCCTTGAAAACATATTTGATGGAAAAGTTGTAGGGAAAAAACCAAGAGGACATCCCCAGGATGGAGCATGAGATGGACTTCAGATCATAAGCATACCTGAACTAAATGCAAATAACACAAGTCTACAACAAAAAATTTTTTTTGGTGCCGGGAATCTTTGTGATGATTTTAACTATATTTGTAGAGCTGAATCCAAATATGAAATCTGTTTTTATTTAACAGCTCTACTTTTGTAGATATGGCACATCTTACGATTAGTTGTTTTAATATTTGATATATTCCCGAAAATAATTTTCAAAGTTAAATAAATCTATAAGTATACTAATTTATAACCACTTTGCGGTGTTCCTTTTATTTTCAATAAACTGTCAAAAAGTTTTATGTATATTTCTATTTGGAAGGCCAATGAGATAATTATTAATATAATATTCCCATATCATCATGTAGAAGATTTTTTTACGTAAGTAACAACATATCTATATCTTGAAAACTATAGCTGATAGGAAAAAACTAGTGTCATAATTGGATTCAGCACCCCAATTGTTCTTTAAATCAACATTAAAAGCTCTGGCACCAAAAACACTGTTGGCCTGTGTAATATTCCTGAACTCAAGTTTGGAAAAATGTGTAATCACTAGCCACACCAAGATGCTATAATGAGTGCTAAATACAAACTAAAGTAGCAGGTGTGCAATCATTCTGGGAATTTCCCTCTTCTTGACACTTGCTATGTGAATAGTCACTCATTAAGCCAGTTGTTTAAAATATTTCTACATGTTATTTGAATTATGAGCTGGGCGAGGAGCCCACTAAGTGAGGTTCTACTGTATAAGGAACAGATAGGCAATAAATATGCTAAAGAAAGGAAGGATAATGTGATATAGATAGCTTAGGTGCAGGTATACTTGCTTGTGAGAAATGGAATGAAGGGAATTGAAATCAAATAAGGACACATATGCAGGGATACATAAAAGCCCTATGGAATAGCCTTTGAGTTTAGGGAAACATGGAAGGAACAGTTTTTATGATTTAATATGCAGTATTTATAAGGGAGGAATTTCTGTGCATTTCTTGATTCAGTTATTTTCCCAAACTTCCTTCCAACCAAGATCTTGCCTCCCACATGAATATGCAACCAACCATGGAATAGTTACCATGGTGGATGAGTCATCAAATAATTTACGTGAACCATGGAAATGGATGAAATGTTAGTAATAGAAACTAGCCATTTGTAGCATCCTCATTCTTATCAAAATTATGCTTCAAGGGTTCTTAGATTTACTTACCTCACACAAAGGCAACAGAAAACCTTTCATGAAGGCACCAGGCTTGTAAAGAGCTTTTCGCATGGCTTGAAATAAGTGAAAATTCACTTTCTTGTATTCCGCAATGTCATCTCGAATTCGGGGTAGTAGCACAAGATTGTAGAATCTTTGTGCCATTTTCTCTTTTAAGTTGGAGGCAAAGATTCGAGTCGCCATGTACATGGCTGATGCACTCCATGAGGTAGGATCTTGAAAAAATAGAAAAGAGAGATCAGTTGTGGAAAACAACTTCTTCCAGACAACAATGAAATACACTTCAGAATGCAGAAGGAAAATTATATTACATCTGAAAAATATCTATGCACTTGTACTGGAATTAAATATCAGTTATAAAGGTACTTTTGCCCAATGATTACCTTTCTATCAGGCAACATTTTTCCATGAAGAAAAATTTTATTTAACTAGAATAACAGTTTTGCAAATACTGAATAGATGCATATTCTTGAGATTTGTGATTCACTGGGTTGGCAATCAAATAAATATATTATGAATTTCCCAATGTGTAATTAATGCTTCATATTGATTTTAAAAAATTGCACTTTCCCACCAGAAACACTATATATTTCTAGTTTCTACCGCTTCCAGTTTATGACAATCCTGACATTTTCATGTCCCAATAAAACTCCTTCCACTAAGCAAATCACTATCGGACTTTTACTTCTATTCAGTGTGATATGGGACTTTTGAGGAAGAAATGAAAAGTGCATGGAATCTCATATTTTATGGATGAATTCTAGGTTTGCAGCTTTGTTAGGCACTCATGTTAAATGAATAATCTCTTGCGCTTTGTCACCAAATAGAACTTTATTCAAGTGATAAACAGTTCTATAAAATAAAAAAAAGGAAGAGGGCATTTACTCTTTAATACCCTAGTGTTAAAATCAGCAAATAAAATCAAATTTTGCTCCTAAAAGGAAGTAATTCAAAGCAAGACTTCCCATAAAATGTATAGCAGTATATCAGGATCATCAACAAAATGATAGAGAGTAAGGCAAATGATTACTTAGGGGATGATCAGTTTGGGTTCAGGAAAGGAAGAGGTACGCGTGATGCCATTGCAGTAATGAGATCACTAGTCGAGAGGAATATAGAATACAATCAGGACGTTTTTGCCTGTTTTGTAGATTTTGAAAAAGCATTTGATAGAGTGAATTGGGAAAAATTAATGCGTGTATTGCAGAAAATAGGAATGGATTGGAGGGACAGGAGACTGATCTGCAACCTGTACATGTCTCAGACTGCTCAGGTGCGAGTGGGGAACAGAGAGTCCGGATGGGCAGTGTTAGGAAGAGGTGTAAGGCAGGGTTGCCCATTGTCACCGGTACTGTTCAACGTATATGTAGAGGAAATGATTAAAGAGGCATGGGAAGAACTGGAGGTAGGAATGAAAGTCAGAGGGGAATTCATAAAATCGGTTAGGTTTGCTGATGACCAAGCATTAGTTGCTCAGTCAGCCAAGGGGTTGCAAGCATTGCTGAATGAATTGGAGGTTCAGTGCGATAAATATGGGATGAGAATCAATATTAATAAAACAAAGGTTATGCGATTTTCCAGAAAGAAAAAGCCTAAGCTAAATATTAAAATAGGCGGGGAAAAAATAGAGCAGGTAGAACAGTTTACATATCTCAGAAGTGTTTTGGATCAATACGATCAAAGTGGTAGGGACGTAAGGAGAAGAATTGCGCTAGGCAAGGAGGCTTTCTCAAGGAGGAGGGAGTTGATGACGGGGACGTTGAGTAGGGATGTTAAGACAAGACTCGTAAAAACTCTGATATGGAGCGTAGCTATGTACGGAGCGGAAATGTGGTCGCTGAAGCAGGAGGATAGACGTAGATTGGAGGCTTTCGAAATGTGGGTGTGCAGAAGAATGGAGAAGGTGAAATGGACCGAAAGAAAAACAAATGAGGAAGTACTAGAAATGGTGGGGGAGGAGAGGGGTTTGTTGAGAGAAATCCTATGGAGGCAGGAAAAATGGATGAAAGGCGTATTGAGCGGTAGTGGAATGTTAAAGAAGGTAATAGAGGAGAGAATGTTGGGCAAGCAAGGAAAGGGCAGAACAGGATAGGGATGTTGGAGGGGATGGAGGGAGGAAAGAAGTACACAGAGATGAAGAGGGACCTGATGTAGATTAGGTTGCTGGATAGGGTTTTGTTTGGAATTACAAAATGTTTATTTGATAGTTGTGTCCATCTGAAAACCTACCTTAACCAGTAGATTACCTAATAATAATGTATAAAAGTAAGTAAAATTTCATAGTTAGCCCTTGAAGAAATGTGTTGAAAGTCCATCATGGAATAACAAACGACAAGAGTTCAAGAATCAAATAATGTACAGTGATTTTCCATTAGGGTCTTGCCCTTCAATTATTGTAATGTCCTTATAATTTCAAACTGAACATACATGCACCTTACTTTGCAACTTTGCTTTGAAAAGCAATTGTTTGTTTACTGCAACTTTGATTTGAAAAGCAATTTAATCAGCATTTGAATGGCTTCTGACACCATTTGAAAATTTGATTAATTTAGTATTCACAAAATTTTTCTACCTGTGATATATAGAATCTGCTCCCAATTCTGAAGGCGTGGTATGATCTTAAATGCTTTGGGCAACTTGCCAGTTCTGTATTTTGAAAGCACCTCCCCAACACCTTCATACATTTCTTTCACCCGAGGGTCAACATCTTCAAGCTGTGGGTCTAAAAAAATAAATATATGAATATTAAAATAATGCCCTCAACCCAAAAATTAGTTCACAAGGATTAATTCAGATAAGCGAGAAAGGAGTTTATTAGCCAATAATTCACATGTAGAATTGGGGCCCAGTTCTTTTCTCACCCAGAGAATAGTTCCAGAAATACCTGTTACCCAAGAAATTACACACCCTAGGTTCCATGAGATCTTATCTATGTTTGGTCCTAGAACCGTCAAGAGCAGTACACTTCACACTACCACACCCTTTTGGTAAATTACTTTTAATGATCTCACTAGTAATCTTCCAACTGCTAATATTTCACCCCTTACACAACTCAGAATAACATGCAAATTCACATGTTGCTAAAGGCTTTTCAAATTTACGATTTTTTAACCCAAGTTAATACCACGCAGATTTAGGAGATGATATATTGGAACTACTTTCTATCAAATTAACTTCATTTGGTAAAATGGTAAGCAAATCATGTTTGACAAATCACAGAAATGATAATAATCTTATAAAATTAATCTAATAAACTTTCTACTTTCGTATTATTCAAATCCAAGAGGGTATTATCATGGGTATCAATGCCAAAATAACTGACAAGTTAAACAACTGGTATCAAATTGATAATAAAGAAATCCGACTTCTGATACCTTCTTTATTCAGTTGAATTAAACGTGAAAATGTTTGTTCCGTACTTTTAATGGCTTTGAGGCTGTCATAATCATTTACAAAGATTTGAAATATGACAAAATACCACACTAGGTACTTGGTGCAAGGCTCACAATAACTATCAGTCACCGGGGCAAATTTGGATTCCGGCATTTGCTTTATGTCCTCCCCACAACCTCACATGAGCATCCCCCCTGAGAAACTTTGTCTTTTTAATAATGTAGGAACATTATTAACTCTTAAGTTCTTTGGTTCCAACTCCACATTTTCGGAGGCAGGCTTGCTTATTAAAACGCATGTTGTATGGGAAAATGCAATAAATGTATTACTTAACACAGCATTACATTTTATAATTGAAGAAATATGAGACACACATCGAGCGCCCATAGATTCCAAATAAATATCATTAATCACCAATTTTTGAATTAAAAAAATGCAAGAATATATCATATTTTTCATTTAATTGGACAAATATATTGTATAGCAAATATGTGCGCTGTCTTAAAATGTTATTAGGGTGCAAAGTACCTAAATTATATGACAAAATGGTTTAAAGCTAATAAATAGTACTTGTCAAATATGGAATGTGGTCAGACTGTGGAAGCAGCTGCAATGGATGCAAAATTAATTTGCAATGAACTTAGTGGACTGGTATTCATAATTGCATACTGCATTGCATGATTAATTCGTACAAAAAAGCATTAAATCGACTGGGCTTTGCTTAGGATTTCATTTTCATAAAAAATAAGCACATAATGAAAAAGTAATATCTCCCAGTTTGTCTGGAAACTGTACTCCAAAATTATTAAATTATGAGAAAACCAGAAAAATAATCACATACTTCCTGCATCGGAAAGTTGCGTTGCAAGTTCTGTCTGTTTTTCTGTAATTTTTTCCGCAATTATATCAGCTAAGGTTCTTCTGACCTCCGGGTCTTTACTCATAAATCGCTCGATTGCCTTTTCATCTTCAGGGTTTATCTGCGACAGCTAAAAAGGCAAAAGTTAACAAAACAGTTCACACATTGACTGCACATAATTAGTTCTTAGCAACGACGAATTCATACCGCGTTTTCATAATCATATGCTTTTAAGTCTGTATCATCATCTTCTTCCTCTTCGTCATCAGACTCGACATTTGTACGACTCAGGCTGGAAGAAGGTTTTGACAAGGGCGATGCATTACATATCCCAACGTTTTCCTCTAACTCGAGCTGCTGTTTACGAGCTTGTTGCAATATCTTCTTTGACAACTGCGAGTCTACGAACTGGAAAAACCATTGAAAGTGATTGCCATTAATATTTTAGGGCATACAATAATGTGTCAACAACAAATGAAAATATTTGACTTACACTTTCCTCGTCATCCTGTCGTACTCTTGTCTTCACACGACCGGTTGGCTTGGCATATCTATCACATTCCAATTGAATATCCAAGGGTACTTTGGCTTTAGAGAACCTCTTATGCTTTTTGGCTTTTCCCATTTCAATGGCAAATCACAACTGAAATAGATATACTATGGTGACTATGTAAACACGTGCGTGTTTTTGTCACCATTTGTAAAGTTGTTTCGGAAGTTCAACCCGAAGAGAATTCAGTACTGCCACCTGTATGTTACGATTAGAAGCATAGTTAACGAAGGAATACTCAAGAATTGACATTATTCATACATCATTTACCAATAAGTTGTTGTAATTGTGAATTTTATGCCTTAATTTATCGAATATTTAAAAATATGCTACTAAAGTTTTACTTTAAATATTATACACGGTAATATTTTTGATTGGAAATCAGAAAATCGTCCAATCGAAAGAAACCAATCGACTTCCTACTGTGGCGGGCGCGCAAAGTGAAATGGTCATGGAACATACACCGCAATATAATTTGATATAATTTACTGGTAAGTCTACAACTTTACTTTCATTAAGCAAATACAATATTTGAAACATTTATATTTCCGTATTTTTTAAAAAAATTGCAACCTTTTGCTTACGATATTTTCTCTCAGTTAGGATATAATATCTTTACATTTCCCGACGCCATTTTGACTCGATATATATGTATTTCATCATTTGTGATATTAATAAGTCTGTCAAATTTGCGCCGATAAATGACAAAAAGATAAATTCGAGTGTTTAAGAGAGTTAGTGATGGAAATGTAGGTAACAGGAGTGAAATTACTTTTTTGTTTTTTCTTAGTTTAAGAATGCCTTGTGTATTCTTTGCAAGAAGTGTTACTATGCTACCATAAGTATCATGGTCGTCGGTTCTTTATATTTGCTTATTTTTATTGATATTCTCTAAATGTAATCCAAATTTGCGCCGATAAATGACAAAAAGATAAATTCGAGTGTTTAAGAGAGCTAGTGATGGAAATGTAGGTAACAGGAGTGAAATTACTTTTTTGTTTTTTCTTAGTTTAAGAATGCTTTGTGTATTCCTTGCAAGAAGTGTTACTTTGCTACCATAAGTATCATGGTCGTCGGTTCCTTATATTTGCTTATTTTTATTGGTATTCTCTAAATGTAATCCTAAAACTAAGTGCTGCTATTTATTTGTACAACAAATCAAACGCCGTAGTTGAATACTTAAGAAAACCCTAGAAAAGGTTGAAATTTCACAGTAAATATATTTAATGATAATTGCAAAGAAAACCAGGTATTGTCATAAAATTTATTTATTCTCAAGCAAATTTTTGTTTTCAATAAATATTTGCTCTTAGAAAGAGAGTAAACTTCCACCTCCAGGAGTCAACCAATAATCTCATTTAACAAATGAGCTATAAGAAACTGAACACGAGTTGATTACAGTATAATCAAAAGTGTGTATGGTTCATCATTTTTCATTGAAGATCAGTTTCTTTCCTTGCATTGCAGTTTATGAGAAAATAGATGTTTGAATCTGTTAAAAAGTCTTACAATCAGCTACCGAATAATCCAGATTCCAATTGCCACAAATAAAATAATACTCAACCAACTTAATTTTTGGATTCATTGCATTTGGGTTTGATTCGTGTGCTAATTCAAGTTATTTATGAATAAAATTTGGCATTCTTGTAAAGTGCCTATTTGCAATAAATGCTTGTGAATAATTTTTTCATGAACACATGTATTAATGACATTGATTAATTGATATCAAGTTGGATGAATATGAATTAGATACATCAATTTCCCTTTGGAGGTGTTTGTTTTTTATTTGTAAAATTGAAAATCATGTGGTAATCTTAAGTGTATGCCTCTAAAGAGAACATAATTACAATGAAATAATATGCTTCATGCACCTTATGTAACGTTGATATTCTTTCCTAGCGTTGCATTAGGTACTTTAGGGATGCGGTAAAGCAAATTTAGGACCATTCAATGTTAGTAAAACTGGAACTCGTCTCTATGCAGTTTATAGGGGAGTTCACCAGCAGAAAGAGCCTTAACATGCATCACATGATGGCTCCTTGACATTTGTCTCCAGATTTGTTTTTTTTACTGAATGAAAGTGCACAGATTGGGTAAATGATCATGTTTTGCAAATATCCTCGGCTGTTTACGAAAGATGTTACACATATATAATGACATGCATCTGCTGAGAATTTATTTTTAGTATGCACTTAAGCTTATTTTCAAATATGGAACAGTACTATATGTATCCTCATTGTGATTGGAGTGGATATGGAGGTATCTAGTACAGATATGCTAGGCTGGCAAAATGTCTACATAATGACCTAGATGGTGTGCATTTTGCTTCATGTTTAAAGGTTTTGAATTATTTATCATGCCGACTCATGGGCTGATGAGGTCATGGCATTTTCAGAGACATTTATTGGTACTTTTTAGGTAATGCATGCAAAGAAATGAAACCATATATTTTCCATCACTGATTGTCTTTTGATATTTTGTGAAACTTTAGTATCTTTTCCCCACTAAGTTAATTTTCTGGAATGTCATCCACTAATATTTAAAGTAAAATCATGTACATGTAACTGGAGTTAATACCAGGAGACTAATTTGTCCTAAATTTTTGTGTTTACTCATTCTATCAGTGCCTAATAAAATATGCATTTCTGTTCAACTTGAGGCCATAAACATTTTTCTTATAATATGGATACTTTTACTTATATTATGCATACTGCCTGGGTGTGTCCACTATAGTTCAACTTACTGTATTGTTAGAAAAAATATTCCAGAGGTGATGATTTACTAGCTTTTATCTGTCCATTGTTGCTATTTGCCCAGCATGCCTATTAGTGTCCTGCCCTTGCAAAAACATGTCCTTTTGGCATCTACAGTGAACACTCAGTGAACGTTACATGTGGTTGGTTTTACTGATATATAGACCATACAGTGCACATTTTGTGGAGCCGTTGTAAAAAAAGGGGGTTATATAAGATATCCTTTGTGAGCTTCATAATAATAATAATGGTTTATTATAGATATTGGTTAGTTACCTGCCAACAGAACTAGTCACATTGAAGATTGTAATGAACAAAGCTTAAAATAGGGTATTTATATTAAAAGACACAGAGGCAATTGTAAAAAATATATCAATATCATAGGCAGTGTTAAAAAAAAATGTTTTCAAGATATTGTACAATTAAGTAAATAGCTTGATTTATTAAATATTTTTAGCCTTTTTTTAATTAATTTAAATTATTTCACTGACTTTTAATAATCAAACCACTTTACTTTTCCACATTTGATTATTAAAAGTCAGTATGGAGATTTTCCACCAAGTTACGCCAGAAACTGTTTTATTTTAAATTGTTTTAGCTTTTTATCGTTGAGGAAAATGCAAAAATATTTTGTTTGAGCAATATTCTGAGCTCATTGGATGCATTATTAATCAGTGGGTATTTACATGAATATCAATCACTCTTCCTGTAGAATTTTTGTGCATAGTATGGTTTTGTTGGCGCAAAAGAATATTTTGTTTAGAAAAGACAGCAGATAATGAAAATAAGATTAATAGAAGAGTTACAATTTTGTGTTCAATGGACAATAGTCTACATTAAGTGTGCTTTTTCAGGCTCAAAATCCTACTTAATACTTTATTTTGGCATGTAAATAATTTCAGTAGCTGGGAACTTTGGCCACAGAGTAGTATAATACATTTTAAATGACTTTATATGTGGTCATAATAAGAAGATAGCTTAGCTTGTTGGTTTACAATGTACTTTAGAGACATTAAATGAAAATTGAATTATTTAGTTTTTTTATTACAAGAGTTACATGATTATTTCAACTAGGACTTTCATGAATGACTAAACCAAGACATTTTGTATATGATAACTTTGGTTTAGAAAGGTTATTAAAATGCATTTAAGGTTGTATTTTTTTAGGCTTGATATGAGTGAAAGTGGAGAAATATGGTTTTTTTGCAAATTTAGAGAGAAGAAATTTGATTTTGACCATTTAAAAATTTTATTTGAACAGTAATTGGACATTGGTCATTTGGGCAGTCTTTGACTATAATGGACCAGCCACTGACCATCCTGAATGTGTCTGCATGCTGTGTGGGATCTCACCAAGATGGTAACATGAGATGGAAGATTCATGGTGTACCCAAATAATGGTTAGCTGAAAGGGAAAATTTATTAGGTAAGATTAAAATTCCTGATGAAGATGATTTTAAATAACTTGTGTCAGTGAGGTAGGCAGGACCCTGAAGGACTGCTCACCCCACTAAGCCAAATGTGTATGGGCCATACTTCCTTTATTACTATGGACCAATTTCTGTCTTCTGGACCACTTGAAAATCGTTGGCTTTAGCTTCACAAATGCTCTGGAAAAATATTTCTATTTAACAATAAGTTTCCATCAGTAAATACTCATATTACATACTTGCAGGCCCATGCAACTTCATCACTTAGTATTCTATGTAAATTATTTGCAGGTGTTTTTTCTGAATGCATATTCATAAATGTGTTGATAGGTGAGGCTATTAAATGTTGGGTTTTTAGTTTGTGTCCATCCAAAATTAAATATCTTAAATGGTTGATTGCTAAGTAATGACTTCCATGAATGAAGAGTGGTTGCATTAGTATTATTTGAAGGTTAAGTCCACATGCACATAATAGTCAACATTTAAAATTAAATGTTACTAAAATAGTTCATCCCTCCACGTTGACCACAACCTTGAGGTGGTAGAATTGTTTGCATGTTTCTATGACCCATGAAACTGGGCTGGCAGGAACAATGATAATTTTCCCTAGTAGGGTCACACATTCAGGATAGGATGAAGAGTAGGAACCAGACAACAAACAGTTAATCCTCACAGCAGTTTTGCCTCAGAGAGGTGCTTGCAAAGGCATCTGACCCCAGTGGTGTTGCCATTTCAGGGATGGTATCATGAAGTGTGACAGAACCAAATATGGAAATGGGCCTTAGCAACTGCTGGACCCTGATGTGATGATGACCATAGAAGCTTTGGGGGGACCAAAGCATCTATGGTCATCATCACACGAAATCCTTGCATAACTGAGTGGATGGCAGTAGGAAGGATGACATGGAAGAGGAATGCATTCATGGAAATAGGGTATTAAATGATTGGAAGATGCTGAGGATGGGGAAGTTGGAAAATATTGAGAAAGAGATGGAGAGAGGAAAAATATAATTATGTTAGGCTAATGAGAGGATGTGAAGATACCAAGCATTATTGGAGTTATGGTTGCAGAGTAATATAGATGAGGGGTAGAGCATTAAAATAATAATAATATATTTTTATTTGCCTAAGGATCAAGTTACAAAAGCTTGTACAAGATATAAGGCACGTCAGGGTATCTGCATTCATGGAGAAATTAGGCAAATTTGAGACAGGTACATAGGCATAGAATATCATTCTTTATACAATTGTATGACATATTATTGTACATACAATTTTAGCAGTTATGTAATGACATCATTATAGAACAAAAGAACATAACCATATATGTACATTATATAATTATTACTCAGATACATTCCAATTCATTCACACCTAGGGATGTATTGAGAGTGATAAAAGTATTCTTCAATAAGAGGCACAATTTATCATAATTCATACTTCGTCCCCAAGATATTCATTCAGAGAATAATACATTTAAAAAAATAATAATTCTTTTAGTTTAGCCTTAAAAATTTTTATATTGGATATGCATTTCAGGGTTTCAGGTAGCTTATTGTATAGTCTGATTCCCATTTCATGGAGTCCTAGTTTTGTTGTGCTTGTTTGAATAGATCTGTAGTGTAAATGACTTCTAGTTCTTGTACTGTGTCTATGGAGATCAGAATTTACTGAGATGTTATGTATATTAGTTTTGACATATAACAATGCTGATAAAATATAAATGCAGGGTACAGGGAGTAAATGTAATGACCTGAATAATGGCCTGGAAGGTGTATCATAGCTCTTGCCCAAGATAACCCTTACTGCTCTTTTCTGTAATTTAAAGATTTCCATGGCGTATTTTGAAGATCCCCAGAGAGCAATGCTGTACAAAATGTGGGAATAAAACTCACCATAGTAAAGATTTAGAAGAACACTTCTGCTGGTAGTATATTGCAGTTGCCTGAGGAGGTAACATATATTGCTAAGTTTTTTACGTAGAGCATCAATTTGTTGTTCCCATGAAAGATTCATATTTAAATATATCCCAAGAAACCTACAATTTTGCACTTGCTCAATTGATTTCTTATTAATTTGTAACAACAGGCTCTCCATTTGTTTTTTAAGTGAGAAATGAACCATTTGAGTTTTCTTTGCATTCACGGTCAGATGATTTTCCACACACCAATTGTTGATATTGGGGGCAGCTTGTCTAGACTTCTGAATTAGGGTGGCACTTGATGGGGAGGATAGTATGACATTTATGTCATCAGCATATAGAAACATGTTAACATTTTCAATTCCTTTTAGGGCAAGTGGAAGATCGTTTATATAAATAAGAAATAATAGGGGCCCTAGGGTGGAACCCTGGGGGAAACCAATGGTTGTATGGCAGCTATTGGAGAGAGTTTTCTGACCATTAATAGTTAAAGTTACAATCTGGGTACCATTTAAGAGGTAGGTCCTAAGCCACTCTTTAGAGATGAGATACTCAAAGTACTAAATAGGTATCTGGAGAGAAGGATAGTGAATGTGGAACTGGTGAATGACAGAATATTAATATATATATATATATATATATATATATATATATATATATATATATATATATATATTAGATCAGACATGGTCAAACTAGTAGTAATCCAGGTGTATATGCCAAAAAGAAGCCATATCGGGGAAGAAGTAGATAGTGCATAGAGAGAAAAAATGATTGTGAATGTTGCTGGAAGAAAACAATAGTGATGGAAGGTTGAAATGTGGTGATAAATGAAATGAAAAACAGGTGTCAGGTAAAAGAGTGTGGTTTAGGAGTGACTGTAGGGAAAATTATAGAGATTTGCTGAAGAAATACCATAATTAAAATTAACTCGTTGTTTAAACTCCAAAAAATATCAGGAGACATTGGGAAATAGATATCCATTAGATTATATAATGGTTAGGCAAAGACTTCGGAATAGCATGATCCACATCATTTCCCGGGAATGGACTGGATCACAATTTAATGTTCATGATGTGTAAGTAATGTTAAATTAAAGAGAATGGGAAAAAGAAGGGTTATAAGGAAATGAAACATAGAAGACTTAAATGGGGCAAAAAGAAGGAGTACCATGAGGCAGATTTCAAATAAGGAATGAAGAAAAGTGTGAACAAAATAATAGAATATAAACGGTAAATATAAAAGTATTAGGATGGGAGGCCATGGTTTACAGAAGGTATAATTAGGAAGATGAATGAAAGAAGGAAATGGAATAATATGGAGACAGAATTACATAGGAGAAAGCACAAAGAGCTAAAAAATTAACTGAATTGAGAAACTAAAAGTGCAAAGTAAACATGTTGAAAAGAACAAGGCAGGATATGGAGAGTTCACAGAATGGAAAGTCAATTTCTAATATTAAAAATACTACTGGTAAATTAGTATTTAAAAGAGAATAGGTTGTGGCAAGATGGAAAGGTTATGTAGAAGATCTCATTGCTAAGTGCCAAGGCCGGTAAGCTTGGATATAGAAAGTGAACACGATTTCAAAAGAATGGTCTATGATTAAAATAGTTAACTATGAGATAGAAAAACATTCCTTAACACAATGGTAAATGTATTAAGGGGACATTTCTTCTTTTAATTTAAAGAGCTATTCACATTACGCTATTGTATAAAAATTTAAGTTTTTCAAGGCAAGGCCAGGGAGCCGATGAGTTTCGGCAGCTTTCTTAACAATTGAGGAAACCTTTTAATCGCGATAAATTTAATCGATAATAATTTTACATTATACCAGCAATATTCACTAATATATGCTTTCGAGTTCGGTGCACCTGTAAGTGGCCTGTTGGTCTAGGGGTATGATTCTCGCTTCGGGTGCGAGAGGTCCCGGGTTCAAATCCCGGACAGGTCCTGCTTTTAAGCAGTAGTGGGTAGAAATTTCTTCCATTTTGTTATCATATTCATTGAAAGAGTGTTTTTCACGTCGATATATTAACTGTTACATTTCTCATATTGCTTTCTCATTCTGCATATTTCTTATCTTGTTATCACGAACCAGGCGGATTCAGACATTGGGTCTGACTTATTGATTTTTTGTCCGTGGCGCTTCATTGGGTATAGCGGTAAAGATACGTGTCACAAATCAGAAAGTAGTGAGAAACTTCTTACCAAGTAGGAATAATTCTACTGTTTACGCCGCAAGGGATTCAAAAATCACCTTACAAGTTTTACATTGGAGGAAATGATAAAACATTTACACAAACTTGTTATAATAGGGCCTCGGGTATACCGGACTAACTTCGAAGCGTCGTACTCAAGATAAAGTGTTCAGATGTGATATGAACTATTCCCATTTAAAGTAAATACAATTACTGTTTTCGTTTTAAAGAAAATATTTCAGCAGGAGTGTTGCACATATGGTTGATGCGGTCAGATTAGAGCATCTGTTGAATGCCTTCAATCATTGAATTATTTTGTTCTTTTCCCAATTTTGAAGCTATGGGATCTCAAAGTAAAAATTAGAAAATTAAAAATTAGCAGAGAAATTCAAAACTCACAAAATGTTGCTTTAGTGCTCTATATGAGACTTCATTTTCATGGTTTTCAATGATTCATTCTTGACGACGAGGAAGTTCATTACGTGGGATTACGATTATTTTAGAAATAAATAAATTTAAGGATACGAAACCGTGATGGTTTCTTCTTGCTGTGATTAATTGAGAGCATTGAAAGAAATGACTAGCGATTAGATTGAGCGAACAAAATAAAGGTGGGGTGGTTCACATTTGAAGTACAATCTCAGTCTGACCGATATGTGCATTTGGCGGTCAAGCTACGTACATTATGTTAGAGATATGCATACCAGGACTGATAGCTTTAGGGATTCCTTTCTCCTAGTGGAAAACGTAATGGTGAAAACAAGTTCCCCAGTCTCTAGACAAATCCCACTGATGTATTTCCACTAGGGCGCGAAATTCATGTCGTGCACCATTGGCGATAGCGGGTATAGGGAGAATATTCTCAAATAATTGAGGGATCCTTTAATGTTTTAAAAATAAGTTCTAAAGCGTTCATGTGTCATTTTATGAACATCATTTTTTGGAATACTTTATGTCCAGCTGATGATTAGGCTTGTCGTGACTTAATTTAAAAAAAAAATACATGTGCACAAATACTCTGCGTATCCGTGTTTCCGAAAAATGGCAAAAATTCAAATTATACTCCCGGAATTCCCCATTTGTCTCTTTTGATCGTAAACCGGGTAAATTGGAATTTTAAACTTCGCCAAAATATTTCATAGTTCTATAATATGGGGCCAAAATTGGAAGGGAATTTATTATCGTGGTAAAAATTTCATGGTGGAAATGGAATAGATAAATCGAGTTAGAAATTAAAGGCAGAAATTAATAAAATTTCTTATGAAAATTGAAATAAATATTATGATTCATTCATACGTTTGAAAATAATTGTATCCCTGCCCTCTTCAAACTCGTATATAGGATACATTTCTATACTGTTCGAACAAAAATTATTTTTAGTTAAAGATACCTTTTTAAATTTATTTTTAGTGATAATAGAAAACCTTGAGGCATAATTTAGCTCGGATTAAAAACTAATTCAGTTCAGCAATGAGGATTCTTTGGTCAATGGATTTAGGTATTGTACCATTGTTAGTGGTAGAAACTTAGAAGAAATATTGTTTATATTCGGACGCACAATACCATATTTAGGTTACATACTATAACCCAGTGTTTGGGTGTGTTAGGACTTCAATTATGTTTACAGTTCCTTTAAATGTGATAGACATGTGGTATGGGAATTTGAACTTCGCTTTACTTGAGTTAGTTCACTACTTTTGCCACCATCACAAGAGGCGCTTAAAGCTTAAGATTCTGCATGGTATCGGTACCTATTGAACAAATATGAAACTGTGTGAGGAACGTCATAACTGCCGGGAAAATTCCTCGGGAGTAAATTACTCGATTGGTCAAAAAGTAAACAAGTATATATTGAGATTTATTTTGAAAATACCGGACATGAATGTATTTTACCAAAAGAAAGGAAATTTTGAAGGAAATTAATGAATCCTTGAAATTGGACTATGACATGGATTTACTGGAAAACACACCTAAATGCTGTCGTATTTCCCTTCTGTTAGCCATTTTCATGTTGGTTTCTTCAAGGATGAGGGTCTTAAGATGTGATTTGTTGCGAGAATTATCGTAGATCATTCTTAAATTCAATTTCAGTTGCAAAAGTTTCCTTGAACGGAGGTCCTATGGTAGATTTTGGTTAGTAGAAACCAGTCTAATAGGTAACCAGCCCAAATTTAAGAAAGGAAAAGAAATGGGCTGGGATAATACTGAGGGATAGTGAATTGCAATACCATGAAAGGGGAGACTTCGTTAATTGCAGAGAGGGGGGTGGTGGATATTTTGAGTGGCATGAATTGTAGTTGAAACGGTACTGAGGAACTATGAGAATCCGCACTAGCTATCAGGACAGACAGGGCCATGGATGCTGTGATATTTAGTGAAGGAATGCTAAGCAAGGATGTGCAGCATTATTTTGCATTGTTTACATTTACAAGGTGCAATTAATCTCTTAAATTTGATACTGATCGTTTTGTAAGTAATACATCTCTTTTGTAATAGGCAACATGATACTGATCCGATCTAGTGAATACTTTCTCCAACTAAGATTTCGATATTAATGGTAAATATGTAATCAATCGTCTCGGTCAATGAATTCAGTCAAAAGTGTTCTCGTCCGGATTATTATCGGACGTTATGTTTTTCACAAAGTATCACAAGTCAGCAAGTTGAGCATTCCTTTCATTTTTGAGATGCCAATTTAATAAATTCGTTAATTTGATTAGATTGTTATCATTTTTAATTTCCATCACTCAAAATATATTCTGAGAGATAATCAATTACACAAAGGATCCCGAGGTTTAAAACCTTTTTTCTCAATCATATGCGTTTACTTTACTTAGTTTACTGCGATTTATGTATATGTGTATATTTATATGAACACAGTAGTCAACCCGAAGGTCGTTTTGTTAGGTGATTGTAGAGTTCACCCAGTACCTATACGGCGTGTGAAATTCACATATCATGGTAGGGGGGGGAGTTGGTTAGTTCCTTCCCGTGTCGGCTATGGTTTCCCAGGAAGATCTAGTGGCTGAAAAATCGCACATCTTGGGTGAAGCTGACGATGCCCTGAGAACCTTGATGGGGAATCGAACCCAGGCCCACCGGCCAGTAGTCCAAATATCTAACCTTGGACTACCACGACTCCCATATATATGTATTGTATGTGTTGCACACCGTAGTTATAATTGATAGTGGGTATGAAAATAACTTTAACTTTGTTCTGGGTAAAGTTGGAGCTGTGCACTTAACCGTAAGGCACTATTTCAATGAACCCAGAATCAGTAGGTCTGGTTATTAATGATGAAATTCTCATTGAAAATGAAAACAGAGTGCAGTTAAACATGTAGCAGAGGGGAAGAATTTCAGAGGTAGGTCTTGGATAAGCCTTGAAGCACGAGTAATGGAAAAGGACGGCGCAAGGAACTATGGGGAAATGAAGAGATCGGTAGGGTACAGGATAATTTGGAAAGATGTTACCAATCAATCCTTAGGTTGAAAACTCGTGAAGATGCTATAATTATGATCTCCATTGTTTTTGTTTTCTGTAATATAAATTATAACGACTTTTGGGTGAAGGGCAGATATGCGAAGCATTCGCTTCATAATCACAAGACATCTCGAAGAGTAGAATCCTCAAAGGTCCTTGAGTATCAGGTCTCCCTAGGAGTTTAAATTGTTTCGGGTTGGAGGAACTGATTCAGAGGACCTGATGGTGATGTTGAACGTCGAAACCCGGGTCGTGTCTAAATAAAATTCTGTGTAATTATAAAGTAATAATTTTGTCATGAAATGAATAGATTCCATCAAGTCACACCTCGAACAACTAATTGTTTCAGTTTAAGTTTATTATAGAATTGATTGGACTTAGTTGTAGGGTTCACTTTGATTTCTCTAACTTGGAGCTTGTGCGGATGCACCATTCTGGCCTGAAAACTCGACAAATGATGACCTTTATTGGTGAAACGAAGTGAATCACGAAGCCTGGATAATATTTACGTCGTTAGAGATCTGTGCAGGAGATGAAAGCGTTGTTTGGTGCAAACAGCCTTCTTTAAATGAGTGTCTTCTCCTTAATCCTTGAGTTGCCCTGAAATATGTGGAGCAACCAGTGTTTTACGAAGAAATTATGTTCTCTATCCATTTCTCCTAAGCGGTTCTAGATTGATGAGTATCGAACGGAGCCGAGTGATTCCCTTCCCTTCGTCGTTCAGGGAGAGGAGCAAAGCTGTTTATAAAGTGGGATTAGGCTTAATTTAATTAGAAGGCTCGAATGGATGGAGTCAGGAGTAGGCACGTGACGGAGGGGAGGAATACTTTTAATATGGGGCCTGGGATTTAAGGGCGGGAAAGGGAGTTCATTTTCTTAGTTTCGAAGTTTCATGGTCCTTCTTTAATGAGTCTTAAAATGTATTCGATAAATAAATCACTACGAAATTCTAAGGGGAAAAACCACCCGAGTGATCGAGGCTTTAATTCAGCACGTGCTTCAAAATCATTCGCGCGTAAAGACTATTTTGAGAATGTTTTTCTCAGCGTGGAATGGAGATGACGGGGAAATGCTTTCTCTCTGAAAACATTGCGGAATTCTTCCTTCGATGTTCGAGACCTTCCTCGTCATCTGAATGTACATCTATTGTTGTCTCTTCCTTCCTGTGTGGATCGCTAGGGGGATCCATAATCGCACTGCCTCTTTCAGGTTCTCACTCGCAGGATTGGGTAATCTTGGATGGAAGCATGTTGCATAATTTTTAATCATCATCTTCATTCAGATTGTTATCAGCATGATGTCCTAACTGCTATGAAAAGAGGATATAAGTTCCCAATTCACATTACTTATTAGTTAAAAGAAAGTTATCATCAGAAAAGTTAAATCTTTACTCTGTTCTATTTAGACTGCCCTTCGTGATTTTCACTTCAAAAAGTTGTCATTCCAAAAGTACCTATCGTTTTTAACTTGTTAAATAATATTTACTATTCCGTTCTCATACATATGGTTATTTGACAAGCAATCACGTGTGCCTTCCATAGCATCACGCCTGAATCTACTTGACTGATACATATATTTTTAAAAAATTAATAATTTCCGATACGCTCTAGGAATACACTAAAATAACCGTTATTAGTCTACCATTATATCGTTTCACTTGATATCTCATATGAATTGGTTTCCTAAGAACCCAAGTTAAGATTCTACTCACAATGCGAATGTTAGCAATTTAATAATAGTGTATCGATCAAGAGTGGTTTGTGATAGACACATGATCTAAAAACTGATACCATTCTGAAGTCTTCTAATTACAACTCTGAATACGCTAACGATACAATAAATCAGCTTATTACTCTACCTGGTTTCAAAATCCTTTCATTCCATTCAACGCCCCAGAACATTTGCCTCCTTACACCTCGTTCAGCTTAAAATTAAAATGTCCCTTCTCTCAGTCTTTGACTTTCCACTGCTTCTCAATTTTTTTCTGCATCCACTTGCCCCTCCCCCTTTCTTCTAATATCTTCCGGCGACCTCTTCCCCTACTTACTTCGTCATAGTTGTCTATTGCTCATTTTATTTTTTTCCACTCTTCTCCCACGATTTAAAAGCTTCCAACATACTCTTATCCTCTAGGTTTAGTGACTAGGTTTTTGAGTCCTACCCAACTATGCTTTCAAAGTTCCGTACCAAACTATATCAAAGTTTTCGCTAATATTTTCCATGTATTTTTTTCAGAAGGCCCTTATCACAAACTCCCTCGTTTTCCACTCCCTCCTCATTACTATTTTTTTTCTTTACGTAACTCTCGCGCTAATATCCGTCCTACTTTTTCCCATGCTCGCCTAAAGCTTTTCATAAAAGGGTGAAGTTCTACCTACTCCAATGTATATTTAACATATTACCAGATCGCTTTTTTCTTGAGAGGTCTACTCCCATAATTATCTTATGATTTATTCTCATCCCATTCCTATCAAAATGGTTTCATAATGCACCCAGCAATGATTGTAATCCCTTGATTGATCGGTCAACTAAAGTTCGATCACCTGCAATACTAACTTCCATGTACTTAATCAATTTTCCGAAACCTTTCAATCATTTTACTAGAGGTTCCCATGCTTTTTGTACCATTTCCTCCTCATACATGTTGAAAATCACAGTGATTATGGGTATTCTTTCTTTCCCTATGCCTAAAATCTCATTCAAGCAGTTTTGCCTCATCTTTTAAGGCGTGTCAAAATATCTTGTAAAACGCAACTTGTAAACGAAACGTTTAATCACCCCATGCCACCCACCCTAGCGGTGGCTCTCAGGGTACTAAATTAAACTAAAACAAACAACAACTAGACTTAAAAAACGCGTTTGATCAACTACTTCATAAAAAGCTGATTTACAATCTAAGATCACGTGGAATTAATGACAAAGGAGTCAATTGAGCCCCTGATTTTTTTAGATAAAACAAAAAGTCAATTGATGGAATTACTAGCTCCGGTTATGTTATCGTAGACCCTGCCGTCGTGCAAGGAAGAGTGATTAGCCCTTTGTTTATTTCTAATTTCCATCAATAATATTCATTGTAAGGTCAATTTTCGCCTATGATAGGTGGATGAAATGGACCGATGAGCTCTATCTAGAGATTCCTCCAATATTAGTGCTTGGTGTCAGGAATGGGATCTCGAATCTATTTTCGTGTCGGGGTTTGATGCTGCAAAAATGTGCTGTCATTAAATCCAGATGAAGGAAATCTTCATACTATCAACGGACAATAACATGTGCAAAACATGAAAAGAACATCAACGGAGCTGCGTTAAGGACATTCGGATTCATCAAAGGAATAGTGGGGGAATATTAGGATGAAAAAGTTTAGGAGTGGTGGTGTCATGACGCGTTTTTTTAGACCTCAATTTGAATACACTTTGGATATTTGGGACTCTTTGCAGGAGGACTTAATTTCGGTATTATACAGAATACAATGAAAATGTACACGTTTCGTGAAGATTCGTTATGAACGAACAGAAAGGGCCTCCCTTTCACCATTTCCTCCATACACGTTGAACTGTACAACTGATAATGGACACCACTGTCTTATCCCTTTTCCTAACACTGCCCATCCGGACTTTCCATTTACCACTCGCAGCTGAGTAGTCTGTGAAAATGGATATGTTGCAGATAAGTCCTCCATTCCTCAATATACTCCTTTTTTCTGCCATATTAATTCATTATTCTACCCAATTCACTCGATCAAACACCTTTTCGAAATCTTAGGAACAGAGAAATGCATCCTGATTGTATTTCATGTCCCTCTCTATTAATGATTTTTCTTTACTGCTATAGCATCACGCATACCTTTCCCATTTCTGAACCAACACTGATCATCTGCCAAGATGTCATGTGCTCTACTCTTCATCCTCTTTTTGATCATCCTGAGAACTACTTTAGACGCGTGTAAAATCAAACTAATTGCTCTGTAGTCTTCACTTATTGCAACATTTGCCTATTTTAGAAGAGGAACTACCACAGATCAGACGAAATCTTTCCCACAAATTTCTCTCTCATAAATACTACGAATGAACGCATAAAATCTCTTCCTCAAATATTTTCCCAAATTTTTAAGTAGTTATACAGGAATTTTGTTTATCCCCACGGCTCTTTTTGATTCAATTTCTCTCAACCTCGTCCTTGAGCAAGTCTGTATCTATGTTTTCCTCATCTACGTCATTTTCTCCTTCTACGTCTAGCCTTGCTGGCCTAAGATTACCATACAATTCTTTGATACATTCCTTCCATAACTCTTGGATCTTTTCTGGTTCAACCAATATTTGTCCACATATCTATATATTTGTCTATATAATTTTCCCATCTCTTATGAGTCTTTCCTGGTTCAATTATCTATTTTCCTGACATACCCTTGATAGTTGCAGGAGTTATCCCTCCTTACTTCCAGAAAATGCTTTCATATCCTTATGAATCATAGTAAGGATTTAAATAATGATACGATCTAATTTCATCTACAAAAAGGAAATTAAAATAGGCTAGTAAATTTAACTAAACTTGTAAATCAATAAATAATATCAAAGAAGAACAACGAAATAAGAAGTACAGTCAATATGTGCAAAAATTAGGTTTTTCGGTTATTTTTATGGAGGAGATATTGTGGATACACAATCGACAAAAGAGGAAATTGAACTTCCGAATCAGTGGATATTCGCAGCAAAAGTACCTACGTGTAACTTGGATTAGGCAATATATTTTACTATAGTTTTGATGGTTTCTTGATTAAAAACGAAAACATTCCGAATTGTTTCAAATTTAGATCACATAATGACGACAACCCTGTCTTATTCTAGACGAGGGGATTTCCCATAATTTTCAGCGTCCCTGCATTCAATTGAAAGTTGAGGAAATGGCAGGAGGGGGGTTTCCTTGAATTTATGATTCTCGGTCATACAGGGGGAAGGAGGGGGTGTCAAACATGGAGCTGGGAGAAGTACGGAACGGTGAAATTCTGAACAATCGGGGAATACCGAAGAAACTTCGGATTACCTACAGCCAAGGGTTCCTTCCGATGGCCGAGGCCACCAAAGTGTACCGGCTCTTCTCTGTTTCCCCGTCTTGAGCTAGGATGGATTTCAGTAGGTTTTTCGACCTTTCTACCTTGGCTCTCGGGGCAATTTTTGTTGTGCAATCGTCTTATTTTTCTACCCGTAGCACCGCCACCGTTTCGTGAGCCAAACTGGGCCCGCGTGCTCCTCTTGGTGTAAAGCAAAATAAAAAAGTTTCGTGTTTTTGCCAACAACTTCAATTTTACACCTTGGAGGGGCCTTCTTTCAAGGCGTTTATAAAAATCTTGATATTGTCGTCGGTTGTACCTGATATATTTTGTCAACAAATAATGAGAGAGACTATTGCGATAAAAATAAACTAAAATTTCCCAAAACATGGCTGAGGTGAGTTCAAGGTCGTTAAAAGGATATCTTAAAAGAGGCAGGAAAAATTAATGCTTTGCATATGTAGTGAAAATGCCATGCTTAAAAGTGCGATAAAGTAGAGAGTGCTATTTGAGCGACTTAGAGGCAGGAAAAAACGATATGTTGAATAAAATGATGGTCGGATATAAGTGGAGTTTAAGGATGATTTACTGTCACATAAGGTGTTGAGTGAAGTGTGCGACAGGGCTTAGATAGTAGAGTAGTGCTTAGTCCTTGGATTCATAAAAAAACCTGCATTGACCGGTGAACTACTGTCAATAATAATAATTCGAAGATTTATTTGTGTGTCGATCTCCTTTGAATCGCAAAGAACAATTTAGACCTACCTAACGAGTGCGAAACTTCTGTTCGATGGAAGAAGGTAATAAAAACTCGTAAATTTATTGTGGGCAACTTTCAAATTCAAGAGCTGAAGAACAGATTTCTGTACGGTCCGGTTTGCGGTCGCCTGGAATGTTTGAACAGTTATGGGCCGAGAAATAGCTTGAGCGCCGCCTTTCTCAATACGTTAATGTCCGAGGTGAACCGAGAGAAATATGTTTTTTTGAGATAAGAGAATAGAGGGAAGATTAATGACAGTTGGAAAAGAACTGGTCAGCTGATAAGCTACGAATTGAAACCGAAGAAGTTGGAGAAAAATATGAGTGTTCAGTAGTAGAGATACTAAACGAATTAGGAGTGGGTAAAAGCAGCATATCGAGAGCAAAAGTCAGCGTTTGAAACAACAGAGGGTAGAAATAACGAATAGAAAAGGAAATGGAAAACTAATTCTTTAATTAGAATGCCCTTCAGGAATGCTGTGGGGCTAGATACTTTCTAGAGACTTGGACACAATCTCGGATTGTTGTAAGGAATGGGGATTATCGGTTAATATAGACAAATGTACAGTTTTGAAAATTTGGAACGCAGGAAGTGGCGAAGAGGACAAACTATGAAATAGAGGGTTCAGTACTAACTACGGCCAATCAAGTTAAGTAATTGCGGGTAGTTCTAACACCACGCCTTTCAAGGGGAGCACATATCAGGACAATATGCGGATCCGCTTTAAAGAAACTGGGCTTCATCAAACGGGTGGTGGGGAAATGCAATGAGAAAGTTAAATAGAGGTGTTATTTTTCTCTAGTTATACTTCATCTGGAATATGCCATAAGTATTTGGGATCCTTGGGAGAAAATCTGGCAAAAAGAAGTAGATAAAATCCAGAGAAAATCCGCCAGATACGTTAAAAATATTAATAATAAGAACACAAGTGTGACAGGTTTCTTAGGAGATTTAGGCTGGGAGCCCCTTGAAATACGAAGAGAACAAGTAAGACTCAGACTTTTAGAAAGGTTCAGAACAAACGAGGTTAGTATATGACACTAAAGGAATTATAATGCCCCCACACTACTTAGATAGATCAGACCGCAAAGATAAAATAAGGGAGATAGATTACAATACAGAGAGATACAAATACTCATTCTTCCCCGAACAATCAGAAATCATAATTGTAAGAAACCGAAGCCACTTTAGAAACATTAAAAACTTTTAATTTACAAGTCGGAACAAAATTAATCGTTGGAAAGATATCCGGTATATTTGTAGGTGCATGCGTATGTTAGCTGGCATTTTGTGTGTTTGCATGTATGTGGGGTGTAAGAGTTTTTGCATGGGTATATACCATGTTTTGTTTGTGGATTATATACATTTGTAGCTTTTGCATACGGTTATTTTCTTTTGTAAGTACCGGTGATGCCCTAACACGCCGCGCCACACGCACTTGCGGTGGCTTGCGGGGTATTAAGTAGATGTAGATAATTCAGATTCGGTGTTCCTTTTAGTCCGACGTAATATCCGAATAGAACGTCGTCTGCTTATATTCCAGAATATCGTAATTTACACAGCTTAGGCCCTATTATTTCTTATGTTCATTAGTACAGGATTAGTTGTGTGCTGAAGAATTACTAATAGATTGATTGATAATTTAAATCGTCAGCTTCTCAACAAACCATCGCTGGGTCTACTTAATCTACGTGGTCTAAATAAAACAGTTTCTGGCGTAACTTGGTGGAAAATCTTCATACTGACTTTTAATAATCAAACCACTATAACGAAACCTGGGTTGTAAAAATTAAAAAGTTTATGTGGAAAAGTAAAGTGGTTTGATTATTAAAAGTCAACGTGGTCTGTTCAATAAAGAGCGATCATATATTTTGTAACAATATCCCATTACTCATCTTCCAAATTTTGATAGTCAATATCAAGGTATTCTCCATTAGCAATCAATGGGATATAATACATTTGCCACGCTTTTTTTAGGCGCTCTTCAAAGATGGATACTGTTTTTTTATTATTATTAGGTAATCTACCGGTTAAGGTAGGTTTATGGATGGACACAACTATCAAATACATATTTTGTAACTCCAAACAAAACCCAATCGAGCAACCTAAACTACATCAGGTCCCTCTTCATCTCTGTGTAATTCTTTCCTCCCTTCATCCCATCCAACATCCCTATCCTGTTCCTACCCTTTCCTCGCTTGCCCAACATTCTCCCCTCTATTGCCCTCCTCAACATCCCACTACCGCTCAATACGCCTTTCATCCATTTTTCCTATCTCCATAGGATTTCTCTCAATAAACCCCTCTCCTCACCCACCATCTACATTACTTTGTCATTTGATTTCCTTTCGGTCCATTTCACCTTCTCCATTCTTCTCCACACCCACATTTCAAAAGCCTCCAATGTTTTTTGATAGGACCCTCAAAATCGCCCTCTACACTTCTGCTGATGAGAAATGGTTTCCACGGTGTTTCTTTACATTGGGGACCAGCAAGAAGTCATATGGGGTTCTAGAGAGGATGACGAATATATTTCACGTTGATTTTCGCGAGCCATTCAGAAACAATGTAGTTTACGCTATGTGCGGTCATGCATCATGGCGGTCCAGATGCATTCAGCCTGTTGCTTTGAAATGTGGCCCTAAGCGATTGATGTGGGCACGGAGAATTTTCATTAAATCACATAGTATGCTTTATTTATATTGTGTATTGGTACGACATTGTTTGTGCTGATACGACATCCCTGAATATCGAAAAATGATATGAACATGACTTACCGAAGCTACCACTTAGGCTTTTTTAGTGCTGGTGATATGGGAGATTCTCTACATAAAACTTTACTGTTTGGTCTGAGAAATAAAATGATGAAGGCAAGTTTCATCTGCAGTGATAACACTTGAAAGGAACTTCGATTTCAATTGTGAATAAAACCTGCAAGTTATGTTGTTCGTATATGAACAGTCTCGGAACTTGTTGCGCACAAATATATCTCATTGTATTATAGTATTTATAGCATGCCCTTCTTCTGAGGAGATTGGATGTATATTTTCTGTTAAATTTGGTAATTTTGGCGCTAAACAAATGGTGTTTTTGGGAGAGTATACCCATGTCGAGAAATCACCCTTAAAAGTGACTTAACGTGTAGTTGTGTCCGGATTAGATGCTAAAATATTCTCTCTTATGTGGTGCCAAACACCGTGGGTTCTGAGTAAAAACTCACAAGGATTGCAAAGGCATAAGTGCTGCATCTACAAAGCACGTACCAACACAGCGTATGAAAACTGAGTTTGAAGTAAAGAATTCAAAAATATCTTTAATTTGTTGGCATGTAAATATTTTCCGTCTTCCAGTATATATTATCAACTACGAAGAAATCGCCAGCTGGTATCTATTTCTCATTTCGTTTAAAATTTAAAATTTATTTGAATTTTAAAACAATCGCAACAAATATTGCTAATCAAGGTTGAAAATATCTTTCACGAAAAACTAATGTCTCTAGTTCTCACCATCTATTCACTATTATACCTCAAATTCCTATGATTACGTATACGGGTTGTCGGTGGCCAATGATACCGAAGTAGGGATAGACAAAGGGTGGGACGAAGGATAGACGAGGACTAAAAGATTAGTTCACTATCACTGAACATCGAAAGCTCGTCTATGTTATCTTACTCCCATTTAGCTAACATTCGAGGCTCTTTAAAAATTAATTTATACATTATTCTTAGAGCTTTTTCTGGGCTAAGTAACATGTTAAAATTCATACACATGACCATTTAAGCACGGTTGCTGTTTTGAATTGTAATGGTATTTGGAGTCGTATTTTTCTTATCTATTTAGGCCCTAGACCACTTATTTCATGGCTACTGAAATTTTTGGAATAACTTTTCTACTTATCTACTCAGTCTTCATCCAAACCAATTAATTAAATGTTTAATTACGTGAGTGATACAGGTTATAAATAGATTGAGTGATTAAGGTTACCTGTAGATTATAAATCGTAATAGTCTTCTGTATGATACATTTTACAGTTCTATCATGTAAGTTACTAACATTTGGATCTCAAGTTTACATTTAAGAACAATCAGAATTCCATGTTTCTATGGACTGGTGTGCTAGTCACGTGTATCGTACGTACGTATTAATCATAGCCACAGTAATCAACCCGAGTATTGATTGGTCTGACAGATGTTGGTAGTGCTCACGCAATGTCTCCAGGGCATGTTGAATTCACTCTCTGGGTAGAGGGCCCAGTTCCTATAACTGCATCATTTGCATATATACAAGTGAAAAAAATACACTAGGACGTATTTAAACGGGTACAATAGTTTCACATGAACGAGTGGATCGGCTTATTGTTCCTTTATTGTGTTAATTCATGGTGTCCATTGTATTATTCGTCATCCGTAAATGTTTGTTTGTTCATCCTTCAATCACTGCATCGGCTCTCTTCAGTGATAGTAAATTAATATCGCTGCTCGCTCTAAAAGAGTGCTGATAATCCTACTGTTCTTAACCGAAATGCTCCATCAGCATTAGTACGACTTTCTAAAAAATACTTTTATTTATTTATGTATCCTTCAAGCCACCGTTAGGGTGTGTGGCAGGGGGTGAATTCACATCAGAATAATTTTTACCCGAACATGACCTTACCGCGGTCGGACATTATTATTATGACCCCCTATTGTTCGTGGAAAAAATGACATCTTAAATCTATCCGTTCCACAATCAATCTCTCTAATTTTATTAACATGATCTCTCCTACCGAAGATGATGGGGGTAATAATATATTTTCAACATCAATGCTAAAGAGACCTCCTTCTAATTTATGCAAGACTTTCAATCTGTAATTTAATCTTCGCTTCGTGAGCGATTCCCAGCTTAGCTGCTCTAATATTTTGGATACGCCACGAAGTTTATCATAACAACTTTTACAAATCTAGCTCCTCTACGCTGGACGCGATCCAATTATGTAATTAATCTAACTTCGTGAGAATCCCATATACTACCAGCATATTCTAAATGAGGCCTAACCAGCGTCAGATAACATTTCTCTTTGACTTTTTCATCACATTTACCTAGTACTCTCCTAACAAATCCCAATTTTTTGATAACTTGTCTTCATATTCCCCGTATGTGTTTCGCTCTGGAGAGATCGTGAGTGTGGGTAACGCCTAGGCATTTAATTGAGTCTTCACATTCAATTTCGCTGTTCCCAATGCAGTAGGCGTCGGGAGCGAATTGCTCTTTTTCCAAAAACTTATTACTACGCAGCACTTTTTTTAACTTTAATTCTGATTACCAAAAGTCTCACCAGGGTTGTATAGCATGAAGGTCATCTAATAAAGCTGCTATGTCCTCGGAATCACGGATATCACGGTAATCCACTGCATCATCGGCAAATAAACGTTCTTACTAGTGACTACGGAGTCGAAGTAACTTCTACTGCATTTGAGCTAACTCTATCTTTCACTACTCTTTGAACCCGACAATTCAAAAAGTCTTTAATCCAACCCCGGATATTTTTATATTTAGAGCCAATATTGGTTGAATACATTTGTTTTAACATTTACATGATTTACAAGGACGTGATGAACAAAATAAGATAGGATTATATGGTGGCATTCATATGGATTTTGATAATTCTCAAATCATTTAACTATCGTGATATGGCCCAGGGACTGTGCTTTAATTTTTCGCGTATCACAGTTTGGGCATACTCGAAGTGCTCCTGCGACTTTCGAGCGATCAAGGGCATTCGGCTGAAAACAACCGGCATTAATTCGAAGTAATGAATAACTGTTCGTAGCACTTTCCCATTTGATAAAATTTTTTTAAGACCGGGTTTCTATGTATTACATCATCATCAGGTGATATAATACATCGACACCCGGTCGTAAATAAATTTTATCAAGTGGAAAAGTGCTGCGATCACTTATTCATTATGTTTGACTTCCATCAAATCACGCCTGAAGCTACTTAATTTTGTAATTCGGAGTATTGTGGGTGCCATTCTCAGTTCAATAGGTTGTATGCTGAGTTCAGGATTCTAATGACTACTAACATTTAGGATATTAAAATAATGGGAGATTTTTTCAGAATATGCTTGCAATAGAAAGAGATAAATTAAACGACGTGAAATATAATGTGGAGTTGGAAAGCAAACTTATCGCACTTTAATAATTGCACAGTATTGAAGCAACTCATAATGTGTAGTTTCTGTTGCAGGATATTTAAACTGTAAAACTGAAATCTTTTCACAAAATATACTTTGTAGCAAGGAATATATTGTGTTTCCGGTGTTCATAGAAGCAAGCAGACTTGTACGCTGTCAACCGAAAGACGAGCGAATGGTACAGTGCTACAGGTATAACGTAGTTTGAATGCAGAAGGACGAGGACTGTCTGCTTATAACTCCCGCACACTTGGCGATGCCCAAGCCGCTCGAGCTTATTCATTTTATTTCACTTAATAATGAAGTACATGTACACTACTTTATTTATAAATAAAACAGTTTCTGGCGTAACTTGGTGGAAAATCTTCATACTGACTTTTAATAATCAAACCACTTTACTTTCCACATAAACTTTTTAATTTTTACTACCCAGGTTTCGTTATAACATAACATCATCAGACCTGTATAACGAAACCTGGGTAGTAAAAATTAAAAAGTTTATGTGGAAAAGTAAAGTGGTTTGATTATTAAAAGTCACTATTTTATTTATGCTCACATTAAGGATAACTGCGAGTTGGCTATCATGTTTAAAACAATATAGGCCCTCGACTCGGATTGAAAGGCGTGGCCTACTGAGTTCTGGCGTTGTTGCCTGCCAGCGCAGGACCGCATTCCTCACCCATACAGGAGATGCTCACCTCATTTGGCTGGGGACAAATCACTCCTGCCACAAACAGTCTCAACTGTGCGCCGAGCGATATCCATCTCGTATTTACGGTCCTTGAGAAATTCCTTGACGGACACAAGTTCGCCAGTGGTGATGAAACAATAGAGAGCGTCCAGAAATTGTGTAATTATTGAGTAATTGCTCAAAGGTGGTATACTGTGAGCAGGATAGCTTCAAATGAATACGTAGCTATAAGTGTCTGAATGATGTACGATGACTGTGTTGAAAAGAAAAAATTCGTTTTCCACTGCAGTAAAACTTTTGTATTAAAGCCTCGAGGCGTCTGGTGCGCGCATGAAGTCTTGGAGTGGAACATGCCTGCTGCAGAACCGCGTAGGGAAAGAGAGCATTGATGCGAGAATCGGAACGTGCCCTTATAATAATTTTCACAAATAAGCAGTTCTTTGAAATTGATCTTATCATTGATTGAAAATTTCTCCCGCGGGGTTACAAATGCTTCCCACATTTCCTAAATGCGGATAACAGACGTGGAAACATCTCTCCTTTACTTTTTTAATACATCTACTCAATACTTCTCTAACGAATGTAGAAGACGTTACGGTAAGCTCTCTTCTGATATAGGTTTCGAAAGAAAATTTGGATGTAAAGTGACACTTGATTACGTGAAGAGTTCCGGGTCTTCAACATCGTCCATTAAGTGTGCAAAGTTGTCTTACGCTTTTTTACACCACAATACATTGGTTAAGATTTATTGTTTCAACTCATTCTTTGCAACACTCAAAGTAATATACCTACATCGTGTGAGAATCTTCATTTTGTTGGTGGGTCGTCTCTACTCGTTCTCCGACACTAAAATCTTCATTAACACAGATTGACAGCCTGTTATTGATTACCAGTAGTTTTCCAACCTATCAATTTACTTACCGGTCTATTCTCGTCATTCCTTTATAGTTCTACATCTTCCTTCTCTTTTTATCCTAGTCCTGTAGTCATATCATTCATTTCTTGTGTGTTTCCCTTCTACAAGTATGGTTTCCTCCATTACTTCTTCAGTAAAAGGTATCCCGTTACGAATATTGCATATTTCATTAATTTCAATTGTTATGTGCTAAAGGTTCAGTAAAGAAGGGTGATTTATTAACATAAATAAATAATTTTTTTGCATATTTCCTTGACCAAGACATTCCGGGCCAAGGAAATATTTTTGCACTTGGGATCTGCTCAATTCATCTACATCTACTCACTATCCCGCTATTTGTATGGCCCGTGGTGTAAAGTTGACCATGTTGCAATAAAGGTTGCAATGATTACATGTCTGTACACGCTACGGAAATGCTATAATTAGCTGTCTCCCCAAAACGCATTATCTTTACGGAGTTCTTTCTTTCCTTAAAACTTGCTTAGCTGCATAGCAGTAAAAATCCATGCGAATGTTCTAGTTATATTGATGCATTACTAATATTCAAAGTATTGGTTTATTTAAAATGTTTCTTTGGAAACGGTACTATGTATCGTAAACAAGTTGAATAACAGTCGCTGTCCAACTTCTTTGTTTACAAACTCTTCCATTGTGTCCTGACTGCCTGCTGGAAAATTAAAGAACTCTTCTGGATATTTTCCGTACCGAAAAGGGCAGGACTCAATTATACGAACAATTTTGGCACACCAATATTAGCTAAGACGCGATTTTCGCTTTAATTTTCATTGGAATTACGAGAACAATTTATTGCGCCCTACATTTTCCACCAACCTCTTACGTACATCGCTGGTTGTTTGCTGCGTAGCTAGTAAAACCATTCCCCGTTTTGCCCCTAATTGCATTTAGAAATTATCTTATTTTATTTGATCACCGAATGTCATATAATTTTACATTTGACTATATTAAATAATATTTACTTCAGTCGTAAAGGGTTAACCTTGAAGGGTAATCCTTTATGGCTTAAGTAAATATTATTAAATATAGTCTCAGAAAGCATTAGTTGCTCAGTCAGCCAAGGGGTTGCAAACATTGCTGAGTGAATTGTAGGTTCAGTGCGATCGATAGATATGGGATGAGAATCAATATTAATAAAACAAAGACTATGCGATTTTCCAGAAATAAAAAGGAAAAGCTAAACATTAAAATAGGAGGGGATAGAATAGAGCAAGCAGAACATTTTACGTATCTCGGAAGTGTTTTGGACCAATACGGTCAAATTAGTAGGGACGTCAGGAGAAGAATTGCGCTAGGCAAGGAGGCCTTCTCTAGGAGGAAGGAGTTAATGACGGGGACGTTGAGTAGGGAGGTTAAGACAAGACTCGTTACAACTATGATATGGAGTGTAGCTATGTACGGTGCGGAAACATGGTCGCTGAAGCAGGAGGATACAGTAGACGATGATACAGATACGGATACGTGTGGACGTAGATTGGAGGCTTTTGAAATGTGGGTGTGGAGAAGAATGGAGAAGGTGAAATGGACCGAAAGGAAATCAAATGGCAAAGTAATGTAGATGGTGGGTGAGGAGAGGGGTTTATTGAGAGAAATCCTATGGAGATAGGAAAAATGGATGAAAGGCGTATTGAGCGGTAGTGGGATGTTGAGGAGGGCAATAGAGGGGAGAATGTTGGGCAAGCGAGGAAAGGGCAGGAACAGGATAGGGATGTTGGGCGGGATGAAGGGAGGAGGGAAGGACACAGAGATGAAGAAGGACCTGATGTAGAGTAGGTGGCTGGATTGGGTTTTGTTTGGAGTTAGAAAATATTTATTTATTTGATAGTTGTGTCCATCCAAAAACCTACCTTAACCGGTAGATTACCTAATAATAATAGTCTCAGAAAAAGCCCTAAGAAGGTCAATTTATCCTTTCCAGTTTTGTATGTTTGAGTTTTTAATTCAAGGCTCATTTTGCCTTGAGCCTATCTGAAATCCAATCCACCAATTCCCATCGGATCCAATGACCTCAGCTATCGTTGCCCTCCCCCTTCGCCGCCGCCGCCTCTTTTTGGCGATTAATGCCTAGGGAGTCAAGGGAGGAGAGGACTTGGGGCGGGGGTGGGTGGCGTTGAGGGAGGGGAAGTCGGAGGTGGAGGGGATGTTTGATTTTAGCCCGCGAGCACAAAGGGACGGAGGGAGGGGGAATGTGTCGGCGGGGAAGGGGCCTGGGAGGGGCGGTAGAGTTTTGGGGAAGGGAGACAAAAGGGGGAGCTCGGGAGTCATTGCGAGGTGTGCCTGCTTCGCGGGGAGGGGGCGTGGTCGGAGGGGGGGGCGTCGACTCCCGAGTCTCTCTCTCGGGAGGCTGGCTGTTCGGCACTGATTTTACCCCTGGGGGAGTGTTTACGTAGCATTTAGCGTCATGGGCACACGCTCGGATCGACGGCATACGTTTTTATTAGGGTGGCAGGGTGTGGGTTTCCCACTCCTCTCTCCTTCCCTTCCCCCCTCCGTCCGTCCCACCCTTAGTCTTCAGGCCCAACAATGCACAATGCATGACCCTTTTCGAACTCCGTCACGCGCAATTCCCAGGGAGTAATTCAATGGGAGTTCGTAGCATCCGCATCCTTGATTTCGTTTTTACTTTTGGATTCCGCAGGACCTAATAATGACAATTGGGCCAGTGTGACCGCCAGCCTTTCAAAAATCCTTGAGAAAGTCGAGATAGAAATTGGCAGGACAATGGAAAGCCAACATAGACTTCTTCGCTTTTGCGGTGTTGGCATATCCGTCACGGTAGTTGTTCTTTTGAAGATCGGAGTACCAGTATGATTTTATGCATTTTCATCTTATTGAGGTCATCAAATATTTCCTTCGAATGGCTTTTATGATCGTTAGTAAATTAGATTATTATAGAGTACTGCAGGAAAAATAGAGGTACTTGTAGAAAATTGTAAAATATTTAATCTACAAAATCAGAAAGATTTACCTAAAAAATTTACTGAAGCCGGTTTTGAGTTTCTTCTCATTTGGTCGAGTGTCAACTTGCTGAAGGCATACATTTGCATAAAGTTTTAGGTGTTTTCATTATATATTCGAAATTTACGTAACTAATTTACCCGCTTCCTTCTTGGTAGCAGGGACTGCGTTTGCGCCCTCCCTAAATAATAGGTTTCCAAGGATATTATGCGTAAGACTACATGGTGTTAAATATCGATATTAAAGTTGGCATTTTTAATGAAACTTTTGTGTAAGATATAAGTACATGTAGGAGGAATAAGCGTTATCTTAAACCTGCATGTCCCAGACTGAAACCTTATGGCTTCCGGAAGGTCATGTGATGGTTTCGCACTTGCAATGACTTCTCGCAGTTTCACACCACAGTTGAATTCTTTAGTTGGATCTACATTTGCAACCAACCTTGGATTAGCATCAGAGTTCAAAGACTAATACAAAATCACACAGGGATAGGCAAGCTAAGTAAATTAGTTCAGTGATCCCGAAGCATTTTTAGAGCAAAGATAGAGAATGACATTGGTTTCTTTCATAAACCTTTGCTTCTGCTGTAATTTGGCCCATATAACTTCCATCTATATAGGCGGCGATAGGGATAAACCAACCAATTACCGACCCGTTTCTTTAACGTTGTCCTCTTTGTAAAATATTAGAACACATTATTGAAAGTAACATTATGAGATTTCTTAATAGTAGGAAGATACTAAGCTACAACCAGCACCAGGATATATAATTAGGCCCTTTAATAACATTGGCAAGGCCGACAGTTGTCACAAAATTAGAGATTTAGAATGTCGAACTGATAGATTCAAGTATTTGTTTTCCCGCGCACTATGCGCAACAACAATAAAGGGGGGAACACCTGAGAAAATAATAGGTACACGCTGTCGAAAATAGGGGTTTACAACCCACCCTGAGGGTCTAGGGAATAATTAGCTGTTATCGATTGCGTGCACTTCACTAAGCTCGTGTGTTTTGTTGGCAAAACCCTTCCCGCTTGACCCCATTAGAATGCCATTACATAATGTAGTGCTCTTTACAGTATTACTTACTCTGATTTGTCTCTTTTTAAGTTTCTCCTTCTATCCCTCGTCTCCCCCTGTGGAGGGACCCTCCCGCTACTTGCAGCGTTGGGTCACATTCTCTACCTGTGTCCTTGGGGGAGGAGACGATTGTATGTTGCATGACCATGTGGTAGTGGAATTTCGCCTTCTTTCTTTTCAAATTGTTGTTACACGTTATTGGATAAATATTTACTACATCCTAAGGTGCAATTTTTTCTTAGTTGATAGTATATGTATTTGCATGCGTGTAAGTTGAAAGGAATTATGCATGACTTTAAACGCCACTGTGGCTTTAGGTTTGCATGGATGTGTTGATTTTGTATGTGGTTTAGTTCTCTTTTACGGGTGGTGACCTAACACCCCCCGCCGCACGCCCTTGCGGCGGCTTGCGTGGTATTATGTAGATAAGGAAGAGATTATGAAGAGATAAGAGAGGCGTAGATTTAGGAAGAGCAGGTCTTGTGAAACACAATTGGGTCTTTTCATTCACGATATAGTTAGATCGGAGGAAAATAATACACACGTGGATGTGGTATTTCTGGATTTCAAGAAAGCCTTCGATAAAGTCCCGCATATTAAATTGTCACACAAACTTAAACACTACGGTATCAATGATCAAAAAATAATAAAGTAGATCTGAGTTTTTTTTGTCAAATCGCAAACAAATAGTAGTCATCGATGGGTTGTGCTCAACGGATATAGATATAACTTCGGGCATCCCCCTGGGAAGTGAAATAGGGCCGCTTTTATTCTTAATATACTATAGCTATACATTAATTGTATAAGCTCCAATGTTAGTAGTAATCTCAGGTTATTTGCTGACGACACGGTGGCATACAGGGAAATAAGGGGCCCACCAGATTGCAAGCTACTCTCTAGAGACTTAGGATACAGAGAAAAGCTGTTAGGTTCGTGAAAAACTCGTACCAAAGGATACAAAGCGTCACGCATATAATACAAAATCTGGGGTGGTAAATTTTAGATACGTATGCGAAGACTCAGTGCTCGATTAAACAAACTACAAAGATATAAAGCGTGTGGTTTTGCATCCAACATTGCAGAAATAATTAGACCCCCTAATTACATTGGAAGGGCCGAATATTGTTACAAAATTAGAGAGTTAGATTGTCGGCGGCTTGCGAGGTACTATGTAGATGTAGAATCTACTCCTCTGTTGTCCATGGTTTATGCAAAAAACTTTTCTTCTAAAGCTGTGGTATTATTTCTTTACTTTTACAACCTACTTAAGTGTTCTCAAAAATCCTAACTAGTTTATAGCATCCATATTTCCTTGATTTCATTGGCGTTTCTTGGTTTATCTGGTTTTGTACTATGAGATATATCCAATGAGAAGGTCTCTTTTCTGGTCAAAGTTTTAAACAAATTTGTTTTTATACGCTTCTCTTTCTAAGGCTTAATTTTTAGCTAATTCCATTCTTTTCTTCGTTATTTTCATCACTCTGCTGGTGTAATTGTTTATTGCTCATGCCCACAAAAAAGTACTCTCATTCCACCGGTTTTCTGCTACCAGCTTTGTCTCGCTTACATCTGTATTTCTTATTTTGGCAAAATACCTTCTTTTCCTGAGTTATTCTGTTAAACTGTTTCTTCTAATGGCTGCAACCTTTCAAGGTTGGAAAATCCTCTGATAGTGTTGTTGCTATCCTTTGTGCATGTTGATGTCTGCTAAGCTGTTCAACGTTTCATATTGATATTCCTCTTCTGTCACAGGACAGGATACTCTGATTTTTATTTCACAAACCTTCTAGCAGTACTTATTTACAACAATTTAAATGAAACTAACATTGAGTGGGTAGAAAAAGAAGCGCTTAGTTGTTGAGCGGAATATTTCAGGTTTTTCAAGTGATTAAGGAATTCGGTTCAGTTAATTAAGTGTATTTAATAAGGTATACAGAGTATGACATATGTGTATCTTAACATTTTACAAAATTAATTGCATTTTACCTAGTATTACATATACATGAGAGTGACAGAAAGGTAGGACACGGTTAAATTCATCGAAATAATCAATCCAAAAGTTGGTTCTGATAGGTTAGGCTAGAGTCCAACTTATCAACAAGTCTTATGGCTTATGAAATTCACACACCAATGGGGAAGGGAGACGTAGTCCCTTTCACTGTGCCGCCTTAAGTTTCCCAGGTAGACTTGATACTCGAACACAGTCTGAGTTTTATTTGGTGCTGTCTAACGCCCAGGATTTGAAAGCGGGTCCCTCCGGCTGGCTCTTCTTCTATCTGAAGCGAAGATTAGATTAGCACGGCGAATGGGCGGTTGTGTTTTTAAAAGCAAGACATCTGGCTGTTCCTAATTTAATTATCAAATTGTGCAAAAATAGCAGGGCAAGTCAATTTTAAAAAGGAATTCCGAGTTCATATCAGGAGTGATTAATCTTTCCTAAATAGGATTTACATTCGCACCAGTTACAAATTCCCCGTTTCAGTATACGAAAGGGGTACGTCCGCGGGTAATTTTCATCGGCAGGGAAAGGCAATCGATATTACGCCATCAACTCGCTAATAATAAGACTTTCTAAACGCTGCGGGTTATTTTTTAATTTCATCATAATTTATCCAAAATATATCTTTGTTTTTTTAGTAGATACCCGACTCCGGTCACGCACGACTGACCCCCTTTCCTAGGAAATGGACCTAGTGACATTTTGTTTATACTTTCCTAATTTTCATGTTTTATTCTATTTATTTTTAAATTGATGACCTCTCCGACGTCCAAAGCCTCTGTAAGCATCAGATCATGTCGGAATCATAATGTTATTTCCTCAATGTTTAAATAATTAATATGACATCAATCATTTCAAGTCTTTGCCTCGAAAAATTTTCCTGAAAGATGTATCAAGCCTTTAAACTTATATCAACTCCGTACACAAAGTGCATTTCCTTTCTATGGATGTCAGATGTCTTTTAACTGAATTTTTACAATGCGCTCTCATAATTTGTCCTTGAATTTTATTTGATCAATTATCCAAATTGATAAATAGTTCGTCAATTTTATTTTTATTGATTTATATCCGTTGAGATTCGGAAGGAGCAATCATTTCCATTCATCAATCCTAAGATTGGTGACGCAACTCTCAATTCTTCTATTGGCTAAAATTTTCATGTTTTCATAATTTTTCTCTTTGACGTTTGTCATTTCTTGTTCTATGCATCTCATTGGTGGCCTTCCTATACAGTTAAAACCGTTCACCTAATCCTCGATGAACTATCATTAGACCACTGTGTCTCAGTACTTAAAACAAGCAGTACTAATTCGTAAATTGAGAATATAGTATGCTCGCGTGAATGCTGCAAAGCGCAGGCCGAGTGACGGACAAATGGAATTTTCGTTTGTGCTTCCAACAGGATTTCACATATCTGAATCCCATTAACCTTTTCTTCTGAGGCCGGAGTCTCCCTCTATGTCAACACTCTCGCTCCGCCCTCATCTCCATTTTCTCACCGCCCTGCAAGTGAAAGGGGTTGGCGGCCTCAAAACTCGTGTAGTTCCCCTGGAAATTTAAGCGTCTTGTTCTTGGCCGAAAACACTCGCGAACTTCCTTTCAGTTTACCCGCCTCGTTTCCCTCGGTGAACTTAACTTTTCCCTGTCACAGGTCTGCTTTTGTCTCCGAACAGCCCTCGTTTTCTTGTGAGTAGACTCACGGTGATTATTTTCGGATCAAAACTTTGTTCCATAAAGGATATTAGTTTGAAAGCAAAGGGATTCATAAGCGAAGCCTTGTTTACGAATTTAGGTATAGCGTGATGGAAACACCTGGGCTACTCTATGGAATTATAAGATTTTTCCTGTCAAATATTTGCTAAAACCCTGCGGCTTGTTGTTTTACTTATTACTCATGGTAAAGTTTATTTGCCATTCTCACAGTAAAAGGATATTTGCTGTTACAATATTATGGTTCTTAGTTTAAAACGTAAAACTTTCAAGTGAATAGATTAAATCATAAATTGATTAAAACGTCGTCATTACTTAATTCTGTTTAAAAGTTGGATTTAAAGCATAGAGTATTTGCACTATTTATAATTCGGCCAATTTCAAGGTAGGGTAACTCATTGAGTAAGTAAATGCGCTTGGCACTAAAATTAGAAATAAGAGCAGTGACTGAACGAGATTGAAGTCATACGTTTCATTAAAGGAATAAGGAAAAATAGGACTGACAAAGAAGTTACAGATAAACTAACATACATAGTTTGATATTGGTCTACTCTTGATGATTGATGGAAAGCGACTAGTGCACAGTTCAACGCCACACAGTCACATTAGGTACTTAAGTAGTGTTATACTAAAAGACTGTCCTCTCTCGGAATCGACATGAAAAGCAGTAGTCACTGTTCCATTCCTATCTCAGCTTGAAATTTTTATGTCTAGGAAAAGTAGGAAAATAAACATATTTGATGATAAAATCTGATGAAATTAGTTTACTCATAAAGCTAGTTTGTTAATAATTGTTCGAGAAGTCAGCTCTCGATGAATTAGTTTTATCTATACGCAGAGCTTGGATGAATATTTACCTCAAGTACATTCCTTTTCAGAGCCGATATGTATGCTTCAAATTCTGAAAGACTGTTGCAGATTTTCAAGGGAACTGAGTTTGCCAGCAAGGCTGATCACAGACTGAAAAAGGGTAAGCAGATAATTACTTTCATTGTAATTATGCTTATTTAAGGGTTTACAAAATATGTGTACAGAGACTTGAAGTAGTCCTTGATCTTTCTGTTTTCATAGTATTTTTGTAGGTTTATTGTATGTCAATATACATTTTGGAGACTACGCAGTGGTAAAATTATCAAATATTGCAACACCAATGGTCAGTGGCGATAGTCCTTCATCCCTCTTTCCGTTTTGGAGAGTATTTGTACACCAACAAATTCGGAATCCGTGGGGGGATTTGTTGAATCATTCTCCTTCGGCACATTGTAGTCTTTATAGTTATGAGTGTGCGCTGAGCAGCATGTCCCTCTTTAAAGCAGTTCAATGATTTAAATCGGATTAAGCACTGAAGATCATTGAATATTCAAGGTATTATTTGTTAAACTCAAACACTATTCGATATTCCTCTCACTTGATTCACTTAGGGAAATACATTTACGGCTAATCTGTTTTTCTCCACCAAAATGATCGTCGGCGATGCTCATGCATTCGTTAGATTATGTCGAAGAGCGTCTTGAACCATGTCGCCCAGAATCGTTTTCCCTCCAATTCCCCCTTACCCTCTCCTTAAACCTATTCTTGCTTCCCTCCCTTCCCAACCTTAACCCACCCGTCCCCCGCCACCCTGTTCCCTTGACACGTCGGCACGCCCTGGCTGGCATGGCCAAGTCAATTTCGTAGGAAGAGGCGGTCTCCAGACGTTTAATCAAGTCCAGCGCCGAGGGGATGTTGATGCTGTGGGGCGGCGGGAAGAGGTGTAGGGGGCGCGGTGCGGGATCCAAAGGGACGGAGAAGGGAGGAGAGGTTTTCAGAGGCAAGGGTTGCCATGGTGAGGAGGGAGGGAACGGGGCAGGGAGGGAGGAAAGAGGAAGGGAGGCACGGGGTGGAGGTGTGGGGGAGTGGGAGAGGCGGTGGGCAAAGTTAAGCCTCGCAAGGGGTGGCTCTGACGTGGAGTTAATGCGATGGAAGGATTGAGGGCCTGGATCAGATTGATTTATCTACATGAATCGCATGCGAAATCGGCTTATACACGGCCGCGGGGTAGAATGAGCGATCGAGACAGAGGGAAGGGGAGTGTTGAAGCAATAAGCAATCTGAGCTCTTCATTGTGCCGCGTTTCAAAAACAATAATCCAAATTCGACGGGACTTGTGAGTTATTCGAGGTCGGTTTGAGTGCACTTTCATGAGCATGAGTGTTTTTTAGCACTTGTTAGCATGATACGTATGTCTTGTGGAGTAGTATTTAGAGCACGTGTTTTTATCTTGCTGATGATTGAAAATTTTTTGAATGTTCCGAGCTGATAGATGATGTCATTTTCTTTCGGGTAAGTTCTTAATATTTTTTCCAGACGGCATTAGTAATAATGGCAGCAACGGTAGCAAAAGTTTCATGCAATTGCGGAATTAACTGTGATAATTTCATAGTCCAAGAATAATATGATAGCTACACTTGAAATTACGCATGTCGGTCTCTTTAAGGTAGGGAATGTGTTGAGGTCGCGTTGGATGAATGGGAGGACTGGATTGTTTTCCTCATGAAATTTCAGACTCTAGTCATCTAAAATGGAACACATCAAACGAAGCATACCTACAGTAATTATCCGATTTTATGCAGATGAACGCCAAGTTACATCTTTTTCTTCAGGTCTGTTAATTAAATTAAGTACGTGAAAATCTAACCCACAAAGTTTAATTCATGTCAATTAATATGCTGAAAATTCTGGCTGTTTTCTATAATTTATTCATACTTGTGCCCACATGAGTTAGCCTGATTCTCCTGATTATAGATGATGCAGAGCTAGGCTTTATATTGATATCGATATCCTCTTATTTGGCATCTAGTCGTACGTATGCCATCAACCACGTGCGCCGAGAGGTTTTGACCCCAATTCACTTATCCCTTAAATACTTGTATCGTAGACCCATAATAAGGCCAATCTGTGCCCATCAACCTTTTCTGTAGTAGTAGTTATAGAGATTCTATCAGAGTTACCGATGGCGAGCTGGATAAGCCTGAAGCACTGTCGGCGGTGTCAATGCTACTCATACGGGTACCCTATCAAGGAAATAAGTGGTGCGAAATGGCTTTCAACATCGTATGCTACCTACTTAGGGCGGATTGTTTGCTGTGTGGGATAAAGCCTAGTGTCATATAGGACAGGGCTGTATAAAAAGTCTACGCGAATGTTACTACATGGATTGTGCATGTCCATGTATTGTATATTCAAGTTATGGAACCAACTATAATGGCTGATAGATTACGCATGGTTTCAAATTTACAAAAAAAAATTGAGCCCATTTTCAGTGCGTGATTGCCTTAGTTATAATAATTATACAATGCGATTTAATTCTTAGATGCATTTAGTAACATCAGTGAAATACTTAGGAAGATACATTATCACGCTTGAAATTTCGTTTGTTGCTATTTAAGAATCAATTCTTGCCGTCTGTCAACCAAAACTTACTCCTTCCGATGACCTGAACTACAAACGATGCATTCAAGCATCCATTATCGTTATGCGTTGAGAATGTTAGCTACCACAATAGCCTTATTCACTCTTTGAGCTGAATTTCAACACCGAGTTGACAAAGTGAGGTGAAATAAGGTCACATTCACAATCGACTTCGCATATGCTAATTTTTCACACTTCGATGCACAAGTTATTATTCAGTTTTTTTTGTAGTGGCTTGAATCCGAGGTTTGGAATTCCGGTTTGAATCCCATACGATCTCACCATATGCTGAATTAATGAGATATTAGATGTGCAAAGATGTGATTTTTCGTTTTTTGGATTATACCCTCTCAACAGGTAAAGAAGTAGTTGACTTTTTCCTTCTACCTACTTACTTAAAAAAAGGTTTGGCGGTTGATATAGCATTGAATGGGTCTCAAGCCGTTGAATAAGATGTGCGCATATATTAAGTTCAATAAAAACTCTAATCAAATACGCGATGCATTCTGAAGACTTTTTATGTAAATATAATACAACATCTTCAAACAGTAAGTCGTGCTACTCGGTTCTTTCGCGATGCCGTTTGATTTAATTGGACGCGTGAATATTAAAAAAAACCTGCCATTGTGGAGCAGACGGCATGAAATGAGGACATTTACAATGGCAATTGTGAATTAGGTTTACTCGTGATTAAGAAAAAATGTGTAAATGCACTAATTAATTAATCTAATTACAGATAATTGCGTCATTCTCTCAAAAATCTTCATTGATACATTTCGAGCGTTTTTCTTAAGTTTTTCTCTGACATTTTAATTTTTTCTTTATGAAATCGCACTATGACAAGGTTGAAGAGTTGACCTATATTATCCGTGATTCATTTTGCTCGCTTTATGAGATATAGTAAGTTATTCTTTTCTCTTTGACGAAGAACCTATGAATGTGCCCACATTCATAGGTTCTTCATCCACCCACATTTTACCGGACATTTGGGGATAAGCACTGCTATAATTTATTTATTTTGAGGCAAAATGGACTCAAACCTTACATCTGATCTCATTTATTCCAAATTATTAGAATATTGCGAGAGGTAATGTGTTTTTCTCAAATTTATCGCAGTCCTTGAAGTAATTTATCTGGATGTTATCACATTAGGTTTTCTAGATGGAATCATGATAGAAAGAAGCAATTTAAATGAATTTCAAAATTATTTTTCAATTCCACTGAAATTGTCATGGGTACTTATCTCAAATGATATTACAATACATTTGGACGAACTCTATCCAGGAATACAAAATAAAAGAAGAGACCATGTACTATCCACGTATTCGTTGAGTGGACAGTACAAAGTTCTTTCTTCATCTAATACAATTCTGTTCCAGCTAGTAACGGCGAACAGTGTGGATTTACTATGCAGAATTCACACCCAGGACACTTTCTTAACTCTACATGCTTATCTCGTTCATGAATTACACAACATATACTGGTGAACGTAGTTTAATTACTTTCAGCCAGTAATTTATTGCTGTGGCCGTTAGTGTGTAACATGATCAAGTCGGCTTTTCAGACTGAATTTTCAATCATTCTTTCTCTCACACGTTCATAAAGACGTAGTAAAGTCATTTTCAATCCTTTCGGCCAATAATTCCTGGCAACGGAGAGGCATCGGCGAGGATTAAGGCTGGATAGGGTGGAGGGGAAATAGGTGGTATCGAAGAGAGGAGACGTGAGTGGAACGAGTTGGGGGAGTATCCTTATTGGGAGATGGGATAAAAATCCATCCCTCGATCCCTATACCCACTCTTTGAATACCGAATTTTCCCTCAGGGAGACCTTGCCCTTTTTCTTCCGAGTGGCAATATCTAGCTTCCGGCAATCTCATGGCGTCAAGGGTTGGTTGATGACAAAAACGATTCATTAATGTACTTTTATTGATATTCTCCCCTTGGGTTCATGTGCATGCATGGGTGGTTGGAGACCATTTTGGAGAGAGGAGGGGGGAGGGTTTGCTGTTTGTCACAAGGGTCGTAGGGCGGTTTAAGTTTCGGGAAGGGGGAGAAAGGGGACCGTATCGATCCTGCGGGTAAGGACTGCTGAATTTTTTGTGTGTGCTTATGAGACCCTTGGGAAAGGTCTGGAGCGTTCGCGGGGAATATATGTGCATGTTTGGATAGTGAGTTAGTGGGAGCAGGAGAGAGTGTTAAGCAGATTTATTCCATAAAGACAGTTCCCACACACACGCGCTAAAACGTTGTCTTGGTCACGTGCTTGATTTACGTCCTCCACTGTCTCCTCTTTCCTATTCTCCCCAACCACATCCTTTCTCCTTGTAATCCGTTTTTGCATCGTCAGTTCAATTTACATCGATCGTTCTGGAGTATGTTCTCCTATATTAAAAGTTGTTCTTTTTTATGCTCTTGCTTGTCCAGGGATCGTTTGGTGTGCACGCGTTGGTGTGCATTGACGATCTGCATTTGTTCTTTCGGTGACCATAAGTGTGGGTTGGTTCCCTGGTGATTACTGTCGTATGTGAGTATCAATGCAGGGCATGGGTGCTTCCTCAATCGTCCAGCCTGGCGTCTGATGTAACCGCATAATAAATCTCTAATGTCATTAGCGTGATGGAATTGTGTGCGTGAAAGTGAATGTAACGAGAGATGGAAGATTGATGAGGTAATATTAAAGAGTAAAATTTGGCTTTTCAATGTTGAAGCTCTTTTGTTATGCAAGTTTGAATGAATCAGTGTTCAAACGGTGGAAGTCAAATAGACCTTGGAGACCACTAGAAACACTTTAAAAACATTTCGCTTAGTTGCCTACTTGCATTTAGTTCTTACATCGTTGTCAATTGATTTTGATTACTTTAAAAGTCGAAACTGATTGGTGCAGTGGAGATAGGATTAGACGTTCGTTCTTTTAAATTCTTAAAATTAAATAATTCCATACGTTTCCTTCATTTAATTAATTTAATATTTCATTGGTAACAGTGAGAAAAAGACATCGTTCTCATATCTATATTTATGGTTTGTGGAAGATTCTGGGAAAAAATCTTTTTTTCTTTCTACTTTATATTCTCTCGTATGTTGGAGCTAAATTACTATTTGGCGTAGTCGAGTATTTATTCATGAGAAACCTAAATATTTCATTCAAATTTTATTTATAAATAGGTGTACCTTCATGATGAACTGTTATTTTAGACTTTTGTACGAATAAATTCTTTAAATGTGAAAAAACGAAAAAAATGCCTTCCTGGTGATTTATACCTTCCGATGATATTTGATATACTTGAAATATAAAGCGAGGTCAGAGGGTGCTCTCGCCTGCAGCCTGAGGTCTTGGGAATAGAACATGATGAGATGATCCTGTGAATTATATTCAATGTAAAATCCTTGCTCTTATTGCAAGTAAACAATGCTCGTTCTCCCCGCTGTAAAAGTCGCTCGATCTTGAATGGGCGTTAAATTTTCCCTTGACTATTATAAATTCCCGAAAATTTGTCCTCATATCGTATTCTGTCAACCGAATTGGAAAATCTCTATTGGCTGACTTGTGCATAATAAATTTTCGTTGGTTTCGCATTTTTCCAGGGATTAGTTTAATATATTTTTGTGATGAAAAGAGATCATGCACGCAACAATCTCAGCTCTTCTGTCTGTCAAATTTCATCGATTAACAGTTGATACTGCATGTAAATCATATAATCAAAGCATCGATGAACTAAGTATATATTTATAAATGAAAGACTTGATACTTCCTTAAAATTATCACGCAGTCTTAAGTGAGCCCATCGGCCAAAGCATTGCTGAAGACTAGAAGGGGCAACATTTTGTGCCATTACCTTAGTAGGGTGTTATTGCATACGAGCTAGACGTATTTATACTCTTAGGCTATGCGGTGGCGGCAGAGGGAGGGAGGGGTGGAATAGCAAACAGGATTTGAGCGCCCCTTTTCGGTTAAGGGAACAAAAGTAGACAAGGGGTTGCAGAGTGTAGGGGGTTCAAGGTCCCCAACCAGAACGAGTGAGTGACACGTGGCTTTGGGGGTCTTAATTGAATTAATTTCTGAACTGCTTCCCTCCTAGGGCATACGCCAAGCACTAAAAATTGGGCAACGGGCTGCTCCGTATCTCACTTCCAATCATGGCCAGATGGATGGGCGATTTGGAACAAAATAAAGTCTGATTACGGTATTGGTAATCGAGTTGGCGAAGTCCATGCCTAGACTTAACTATGCGGAAGCGATTGACGTCGTGCAATCTTAAGTTTCCACTCAGTTTCAGATAAAGCTTCATGGGAGCGAAGTTCCATGCCAAAGCTTTGTTTTGAAGTCTACAGAAGCTTGATTGATGCTATAATGATGGATCCCTCTAGTGAACGGGCATTCACATATCAGTTTGATGAAATAAAAACCAATAGTGGTACACTTTTCATTAGTTTGAACCGATATTCCTTAAGGAAATCTCCGAAGGTGATACTGCTATTATTAACTTGAGTCGATGTTGTGAAATGAACTTTTCGTCGATGACTTCGATGATTATGAACTCTAGGCAGGGAATCGTAACGATCTTCACTTAAAACCTGCTGTATGACTGTACAAGAGACTCGTAGTTGCTTGGATATGGTTTTCCTCTAGGGAGGACCTGTAATGTTTTATATAGTGAATGTTTGTACTTTCCATTTTTAGGGGCGAATTACATGAAGCGTAATAAAATATTGCATCATGTTTAATCGGAAATTAATCACAGTTTTTTACTGCAGGAATCGATTACTGGTTTTAGGTACATTTTCGAGTGCAATGGCATTGAGTAAATATAAAATTGGCGACATGTAACCATTAATCAAACAAACATGTATAGCAGGAATTTTCCTTTCAAATTTGTCACGGATTTATTATATCAGCAAGAAATTCCCAAAATCAAAAATTAGAATTCACTCATATTCGTTCTTGTATTATACGAATATAAGCTAATTCAGAGTGATTATCAATAAATTACTCTAAGTAAAAAGTGGATTGGACACACATTGAGGCACAATGGATTGATTAGGAATATAATAGAAGGAAAAATAAAAGGGAAGATTCCACGAGGAAGACCAAGAGACATGTACATAGGACAAATTAAGAAAGACGTAAAACGCAAAAGGTATCAGGGATTGAGGGAAGTGACTTGAAATAGAGGTGAATGGAGGGCTGCAATAAAACAATCCTAGGATTGGGGTACTGATGATGGTGAAGTAAGAAGTGGAGTATCTGGTGGTTTACCATTCACACGGACTTCATAATGAAATGCTAGGAGTGATGGGAGACCAAAACTCACCAAGCACGGTCCTCAAGTGGGTCATGTGAGTCCGTTTGGAAGAAGTACTTGCGCAGGATTCTGCAAACACTTGATTCCGAATTGCATAATATTCACTCACTGATGTATCCATTTGACACCTACTAAGCTATAAACGTTTGTTTGACCTAATTATTTGTTTAGGCGCTCCAGTCCATTTACATCTCCTATTCTTCGACACTTTATGAAGCTAGGAAGATCCTTGAAGATCAACACAGTCCAAAAACTAAGGATGTGATCCTAAATCACAAATCTTGTAGCAAAAGCTGAATTCCAAACAAAAATATGTTATAAGTGCACATACTTACTTCCTATATTCTCATTTAAATGAATTTTTATAGATGGATATTGATGGCTTACTCCTTCCTTTACTTTTCCTCTTCATTCATTTATCCATATCATTAATTGCGCTCATTGTTTTAAATTTATTTTTGACTGTATTCAATTAGAGGCGGCGACACGACTTACTAAAAAAAGAATGTTACTTGTTAAGAATGAAAAAAGAATGTCACCAATTATATGTGTAATTCTGGGTTATTAGGAGGGTTATAAACTTTTAGTATTCAGATAAACCAATTTTTATTGCGTTTATTTAACAACCTGTGAGTTTGAATGTACACACTTTAAAATAAGATCTAGATGTGATAGTTTAAAAGGATTCGACAGCTCAAGTTATTTTACTATTCACGATTGTTGACCGTTATTTATGTTTCGCATTTCGGTGTATTTGATTGGATTGAAATTAATTTTCGGAGAATGTGCAATCCTGTTTAAGATATGGTTGATATTAGAGAGCTAAATAGTTCAATTTGAAAAAAATTCAATTTATGGAAAACTAAGTTTCTCAAACAACAGTTTTTAATGGATAAAATTATACCAAGGTGACTATGAACGTTCAATGAATGACCAATGAAAGAGTGTTTATTGAAGGACGTTATAACTTTAGAGTCTAGTGCTCTCATCAGTTTTATATTGGTCATGAAAAACATTTGACTCTACGGAAACAGTAATATTTATCGTTTTCTTGTGCATTTAATTCTAAGTGTTACGAACTGTATAAATTAGTAGAGCGTTTCAAGATTTAAATATCCAAGCAAACAATTTAGATCAGTCAAAAATCTTGTAATTAGTTGAAAGCCATTTTAAGAGCAATCTTATTCTATAATTGTAGCAACAGCGCAGTTTTGTTATTAATCCTTTAGGCATTAAGGACTGATTTTTTTTTCATTTGCTCCAGAAATTCATATAGTAATCAATGCAAAGTCAAATGGAGATTGCTCATTAACTGGGATAAGAGAGAGATTTAATTTTTGGTGAAAAATAACTTAATGAAAATTGATCATATATAAAGAATGGTGCCTTATTCCTTTTATAAATAGAAGTCGGACATTATCTCAACTATTAAAAACTCTTGAAAGTGAGGAACTACGTAATGATAGTTCCTGACCTAAATGCTTAATTTTTATAGTTGGATATAATAATAAGTGACGTTACTAGAGCTTGCGACGGTTTAATCATTATTTTTGTTTCTCTCATAGCTCCACTAATCATTGAGGTCTCTGCGCAACTGTTATCGCACTTTATTGCCATTCGGAACTGTGGTGGTGCCTCCACTTTGCCCGATGTTAGAGCGTACGTGCTCGGGTTTTACATTTGCTGCTCTAATCTTATCTCATTGTTTGTGTCACCACCGTGGTACATTTTTGCCACTTAATGAGTTGTTTTCATTTGTCAGAAAATTATTCTGTCCCACATAGGTCCCACAACTTAGGTTTATCATTAGAAAATTCAGTGAGTTATACATTAGAATTGTGTTTTGAAAATTAATGAGTGGCAGTCAGGGCTTAGAATAGTTTAATCGAAAACTGTCCCATGAAAACTTGAGAGTTCAATTTATGAGTTTCAGAAAGAATGTACTCCAGGTTTAAACATAAAGATTCGTAGAAATAATTTTCTTATTTAATCGTGTGCAACTCACTATAGTTTATTACAATTATTATAACGATTAACTTGTTTTTTTTGTTATATTTTCATAATATGTACATGAACATTCAGTTGACTTGCTTTAGCATATTTTCTTGGCTGATGACAGCCTTCTTTTGTTGGAAAGAGTATGCTCATGGTGGTCTGATAGGCATTCTCGTAATGGAGGTATAACACGCTGGTCAAAATTTCTTGTTTTGACCATATAATATTCTTGGAAGAGGTGAGGGAGAGTTTAGTCCGTGTCGATATTATCTGAGTTTTCCCCACAACACTTTATTTTGATATTCACCTTGAAATATTACCAATTTGTCCTTATTGAAGTTGAAGTTAAATCATGAATGATATTCTGATATGATTGAAAGCCGCACACATGTTTTAAATTGATTTCAAACGAACTCTGATTGATCTATACTTAAAAACCCAATGAACACAATGAACAGAAAGACACTGTAACGCTATACTTTTATTGTGTTAGCCTAGTAGATTGACGCGTCGCACCGAAACTATCTGAAGTTAAAGCCCTGAATGTTTGTAATGAGTCATCTTGAGGTAATTCCCAGAGATTAAATATCTTACATGAAATATGAATGTCTAAAAGGCTGTCAATTTCCCAACATTTAGGATGAAGGCATGTTGATGTAACATGATGCTCTATTCTACTGAATGTTAAGTAAGATGTCGTAAACTTTAAATATGGCATTTTGAACGACCAATGAATATTAATTGTCAAACCTAACTCTGATGGCAATTTCTTACTCTCATCATCATGTAAAATATAATATACTTTGCATACTAAAATGACCAACGCGGACAACTGATACCCAGCGTTGTACAATTAAGTTAGAAAGCATTTCAAGAATAAAATTAAATGATAAAAAAGATTGAAACTAACATTCTGCAATGTATTTAACAATATTATTTTGTTATATTACCTAACTATTGTTGATACAAGGTTGAGAACTCAAATTATACCATCCATTAGGTAACCTCATGCAAACATGAAGGTGAAATTGGATATTAATCATTATGTAATCTGAAATGCTCTATCAAGAAATATTTATGAGCTACTAATAACAAAAACAATCGTGTATTGAAAGCTATAGTATTTCAATCATAGAGTACCTTTTTCTCTCGCATAGGAAGTTGTCTTCTGATACTTTGAATGATGATTTAAATAATGCAACATCCGAAAGCAGATGAAATTCATTAAAAATAATTATCAGTGATATTGAATGAAATATCTTTATGTGGAGAGAACAATGAAAGGAAGTAGGGAAAATCATACTCGTAGTTACAAAAGGAGTAATGCATTTTATTTTTAAAGAGCATTGGTATTTAAATTAAACCAACACCCGTAATTGGCTTCTTTCGTCGTAATCTTTTCATTTTGAAATGAGATTATTTTGTACTTTACGACATTTCTGTCAATGCTAGTCGATTTTTAAGGTATCGTTTAAAAAAATTGAGCAGTGACTGTTGTCATAAACATTCCAGGCAGTGTTTTGTTAAATTAATGATATAAAATTAATGTTCACAATATCGCCAGATAATGGCAACCAATTGTATTTTATATTCAAGGAGAAGGAAAACAATATTAAAATTAAATAATTCAAGGGAAGGAAATAAAAAAATAGATACAATGGATAAGGCATTGCATCCTCGGAGACGTCATGGCAGGGCAAAAATATTAAATTCTAGAAGCATTATAACAGCGAACTCCTAAATTATTAAAAAGAGGGCGAACATGTGAGACCAGATGAAATTTCAGTTAACTTACTCAAAGTGGGTGGTGGTGGTGACACCACATTTATGTAATGTCACCATGATTAACAATGCTCTACCTAAAGATTGGAAACAGGTACAGGACTGTGGCATTGCCGTTTCTATCAAAGCAGGTAGTGAATTTAGAAGTCGATGCAATAATGATTGACTTTGCAAGGCATTTGACGAAGTTGCTCATGATCAGCTAATCGTTAATTTGAGTGAATTAACGACCACTGGGTTAAGGGTCGAACACAAGGGGTAAATTTAGAGGGAATGCGTTCGAAAGAAACGACTGTGGTATCTGGAGTTCCTCAAGATAGCACCCCAGGGCTGCTTTCATTTTTGGTCGACATGTATGATTTTCAGGATAAAATTAATGCTCAAATACGACTCTTTGAGGATGATTGCGTTATGTACAGCCAAATTGAAAAGAAGAGCGATTGTGATGTTCATCAAAGAGATAAACATGCAAATATAACTGCTGGTAGGGTAGCAACAAACCGAATGGATATCAGTGTTAACTAATGTAATTTTAATTTCACTTCTTTTAGTGGCAAATTAAATAAAGCGGTGACTAACATTTCTCGGGTAACTTATCCCTAAATGCAATAGTTTTAAACATTAATGCGTACGCATATTTAACCAAAAATTCAGGGTGAAGGATGCAATGGCGTACTTGCCTAAAAATATTTAAAAATACCACATTGGGTGCTGAGAATGTTGAAGGGAGCAGCGCAACCACTTACGAAAAGACATATAAGACTTTGTTAAGACAAATTTTAGAGTAATTATCGATGGTGTGGACCCGAATGTAAAAGACCGTATTAAAAAAATAGGGAAAGCAAAAATAAGCAGGCAGATATGTAATGGGGAGACATGGCGATCGTGCCAGTACTGGGCTAGGAATCTTTAGTGCAGGAGAAAAAGAAACAGGCTCTCTGGGATGTTTGCAATACTAATGGAAGAAACCGCATGGAGAACTGACGAATGCCGTGGGAAAACCAAAGTTTATGGGGAGAGATTACCATTAACTCTAGGTGAAATGCCGGTCACAAAGGACTAATATAAAACAAATTCATATCATTCTATCGTAAAGCACGAGTAATTTTAGATGTTAATTGAAAGGAAGAACTTGTCATGTCCTGAAACTTATGAAAAGACACACAATTGACCCTGAATAACTAATCTTGAGGATAATGAAATGTAACGTTTTAGTTTCCCACGCTCCCTATCTCAGAGATAGCCGCTCTACCTTACTACCTGGCGTCATTGCAAAAATACACCCATTTATTCACTTCATGATGTTGATAAGTACGTTTGTCATTTATCCATAAAAATTATTGCAATGGATAATATTTTTTCCATGCCAAAATGGGTCTTAATGCACCCTCCACTTAAAAACACTTCTTCGAGAACCGTGGGTTTCTTAGGACCACCAGTTTTCAACTTAGTAGATGTGTCAGATGGCTCGTCAATCTGTTGTGAAGCGAAACACTAATGTTGCCACTAGACTACCCATTCTAATGGGAAATCGATTTGAATTAAATTTCGTGTTTTGGGTGTATTTACATTCAATGGTGCTCCGCTGACAGAAGTACTATTCCAGAGTTTTTATTCAGAGATTCAGCTGCTCCATAGAAAAAGCTCCATGACTCGTTAAAATATCGAAACTTTTTTAGTAACCTCCCATTACTTTCCTTGTCCATGTATTAATTAAACCATATGAATGTAAAAAAAATTATCATTATAAAATTATAAGTTAGGAAAATGAAATATGGATTACAAATGGTAGTAATAAATAAAATATAAAGGTATCTAACAAGTCAGTGGAACGTTACTACGGCCGGAAAATAAATTATTGGCACGATTGTCATAGGCCGAAATATTTTGAAGGAGGAGTAACGGAATGTGAAAAGGGGAAAAAATGGGATGGAACACACATTTATAGAGACGGTCTCATGTATATACGAAACTCACTGAAATTTTTTGCCAACTCGAAAAGAGTTGCCATTATTGTTTTACAAACTAAAGCACACTCATAAATTTTAGAAACAATATGTAACCAATCTCAACGCTACAAATATGTAAACAAACTGCATTAGGAAAAAAATAAATTGCCCATTTTCTCGGTGGAGAGAAATGGAAGAAGGCCTTGATTCCATGGAAGATAATGTGGTAATAAGAAATGCCATCTTCAGACGTCAAAAAATTGACAATTCAACCGGCACTTGGGCACATCCACGTTCCTAAGTCATACAGATTCTGTTTATATTATAATTTAGTACTTCCTTTATTGTGGTGTCACGTTGACTATTAATATAAGTCGCAGTAACGTTTTATAAACCTTAACTTTAATATATAATATTTTCCTGCCTCCATAGGATTTGGAGGCAGGAAAAATGGATGAAGGGGGTTTTGATCGGAAGTGGGATTTTGAAGACTGTAGGGATGAAGGGAGGAAGGAATTACACAGAGATTAAGAGACCTGATTTAGAGTAGGTTGCTGGGTTGTGTTTTGTTAGGAGTCACAGAATATTTATTTGGTAGTTGTGTCCATCCAAAAATCTACCTTAACCGGTAGATTACTTAATAACAATAATAATTGTAAATTATTCACTTCCTAGTCTGGGAAAAAGGTTGGAAAAGATTCGGCATGTTGGACGGGGTGAAGGTAGGTAGTCTGTGGGGCCCAAAAATAGTTATTGGAGAGTCTTATATTCTCACTAGAGGTGTTGTGTTCGGCGGTACTTAGAAATGTAGTAGTGCCTCTGTCAATCAAACCCTCCCTTGGCCGGTAGACTCCGGCCGATAAAACTAATAATGTGCCATCCTATGCTGTTTTTGCTCCTGTTTCAGGAGCGAAAATTCGCTCTGGTTTCAGACAAAATAGGTATTAGTAAAACATCGGTTTAACAGTGCCTTAAGCCATTTATTTTTTTATTCGTATCGCTGAATCGTAAACTCAGTATGATAATATTTGCTGTAATAATTATTGCTCACCATGATGCCGTTTCAAAATTTGAATTTCTCGCACCTAGTGTGTATTCATCTATGAGATAATTTCATAACCGAAGCAATTTCTATCCTTTCTACTTTGCATAGGGAGCTTCATTTCAGATATCTGGTATTCAAATGCAACCGTTTCTTATCGCCCGTAATTGGCAAGGCACCCATGGACGTGAGTCTCCCTGACCTTTGGAGGAACCTATTTCCGTCTCGGCGAGTGGATTCAGCGATGGCGTCAAGCGTGGTCGAGATAAAGGGTGACAGGGGGGACCCTTAAGACGAAGGGCCCCTTGGATTGGACACACCATAATTATCCCACCTCTTCTCCGCTGGGTGTCCTTTTTACCGTATGTTAGTTGTTCGTATCGTAACCTGCTCGTCTCCTAGGAAACTTTTGCGGAGGAGATGCTCTATTTATCAACCTTCCCTCTTCCCCACCCCAAAAAGGATTACTGCATTTTTTCTCGCGTCAACGCCATAGTCGTCCCGCTCAGGGTGTTGATTACCTTACGTCACTTATCCTACCCGAAGTTGCCTTCCTGTTCCTTTCCCCGTTTTTTCGACCCCTCGAATTTGTCGCCCTTCCCACCGTGCTCAAAGGGCCGCTGCCTCAAAAGGCCGCCCCATTTCTGCTTCCCTCGTGTGGCTATTGCCTCGACCGAAGCACGTTTTCCTTCAAAATGGTTCCTTTTCGTCGTTCCGGGGTACTCCGACCTTATCTCTTTCTCCGCGCTTTTATTTCGCCCTTGTGTCGACGCGAAACACGGGCGGTTGCACGGGAGCGGAATGGGATTAGGAGGCTCTCCTGGGCCTTATGTGACTCCAACCCATTATCTCTCTGAACGTGAGATGGATAACTGCGGGCCCGGAGGAAATTGACAATTTTTTATCTTCTCCTTTTATCCCCTTCCCTCAGTGGTCGCTGTTTTTGTTGCGGGAAAGGCGGCGACGGGGACGACTGCACGTGAGGGTTTTTAGCGCACGGAATCGCTCGATTTTTCTTTACCTTTGCACTCCGAAGCTGTCAGTAGAGATAACGGCAGCAATGAATTTCGGGGTTCAAAAAACGCTTTGGTTAAGGGTGCTCTCGTATCAAGTGTAATGAGGGTAAACATTCCGAAATGGATAGTTGCACTTAGGTAAATTTACCCATTTTCATAACTGTTATTCCACTTCAATAGCCCTACCATGTTCAAGGGTGTATTATTTTTGCTCAAGGATTGAATAGCTAGTATTTTTTCGGTGACATTTTCCAAATTGCATTTTTAGTTTTTGAAATCTATCCTAAGGAAAATAATGCCTCATTATAAATGTATTCATTGTGTGTTCTGGCACGTTTCTATTCATTAGTTCGCTACGTTATCTACTGACATGACTATTATAAAAACACGCCAGCAGTACGTACGTTTGCTCATTGAAAATTATCCGGTAGTTCCTCATTAAGGTGAACATTTGTAGCATTCATTCCTCGAACTAACAGAGAAATAAAAAAAATTCTCCCTTTTATTTCCTTTAAAATTAAATTCCCATAATTCTGGCATTTTTATTAACTGAGTCTAGTCAAATTGGAGAATGATATGACTGTAATCAAATGTTTATTAAGGCCTGGGTATTCGAAATGAGTCTCGAGCTTTTTATACTTAAACAATGTGATTAGAATGCATGCATTAGTCTAATTTTTTTAATGAAAGTAAATAAACTGATATTTCACTCATAAGCTTAATTAAATCTTCAAAATTATTAAATTAGACAATTGATAATAAAATATCAAATATGGGAATTAATTCTTTTGTCTCGCTGAATAGATGGCCTTCTCTGTAGTAATGACGCTTCCTTTGGCTGAATTTCTCTCCAGCCGTCGCGGATTTAATATGATGAAGTCGAGTTGCTTACTTTTTTCACTTTCTTTCATATTTTGTTCAAGATTGTAATGGCTTTTGAGATCTTAATATGATTTCATGTATCTGCTCTTCTTAATCAAACAGACAACAGATGACAAAGAACCGCGACGAAACTCCTAAGAAAAGGGAAGATAGTTGGCATGTATTTAGTGTTGGCCACGGTTAGGAATTTGCAAGACAAAAAATACTATCTTGTAAATCTGTGAGGGGTCGTAAATTGCGAGTAGAGTCCGCGGACAGAGAGAGAGAGAGAAAGAAATTAATGTGAGTAGTAAAATTAATCGTGTCAAGAGAGTGAACTGAGGGGTAGACAGAGATCGGCGTATGCAAATGGACACGCATAATAAACTGCATTCTTTCGGGACTCGCTGAACCGCTTACGTTCAAGCGTCTTGCCTGCGGTCCATTTGAAAGAATTTATTTCAATGGTTTACAATTAGTGCTAGTAATTCAGTACAGAGAACATTGTCCACATTTTATCAAGGCGATGGTCGAATTTCCCAAGTATTTTCAATTTAATTTTTGTAAGTTACTTCCAAAAATGCTGAAACACAAGTAATCATATTATCTCTTTATTTCATATGATTTCATTTGATATTTGACACACATATACGCGATTGAATTACATATAAAAATCATTAAAAGCGCATTAGAGTTTCCATTTTTAAACTTCTCCTCTTTCCTCCTTATTCGACTTCCATCAATGTTCTTTTTACCTAGTGCGTTAATCCACATATACTTGCATATCGTATTTTTACTACCAATTAACTAAAACGTCTACCACTATATTGAGGGATGGAAGGTAAAATCAATTCTCGAGATACGTGATCGCCTATTAAGCATTGTTTTTTATGACTAAAGCAAGTTAGATATAAGCATTCTAAGCATTTTTCGTACCGCCGCACCAGCTTTTTTAACCCCTCTGCATAGAAGCTCGCCGCCTGAAAGTTGAACGAATTGACAACGCCGTTCTAGAGTTCCTCTCCGGTTTCGAAACGTTGTCCACCGAGCCACTGTTTCAAGTGTAAGAAGATGTGGTCGCAAGGTGCAAGGTCAGGACTGAACGGTGGGTGGTCAAAAAGTTTCCAATGGAGAGTTCCCATGTCCTTTGTGGTGGTCGGTGAGCATTTTCGGTTCCCACCTTGCACACAACTTGTGGTATCTGAGGTTTTCCGTGACAATATTGTACACAGTAGTACGTCCAAGTTGAGGAAATTGTTCAGCCAGGCCATTAATCGTCAATCGACGATCACATCGCAGTTTTTTTTCCACTTTTGAAACAATTTCATCGGTCAGAATACTGGTCCTACTACTTCGCTCTTGGTCATGGACATTTGTTCGTTGTTCGTCCATTTTTAAAATCACGGCACCATTGTCTAACCTTTCCTTCACTCATAACTGTAGGTCCCTAGACTAGACATAACTCCCGATGAATTTCAGCAGCAGATAATCCTTTTGCGTACAAGATTCGTATGACAGAGCGCACTTCACAACTGGTGGGATCAACGATTGTCGCGGACATTGTTGTTTGCATGCATGGACAAGCAAACAACTTCTGAAACAAAACAAATCCAGCTATAGCTTCTCAATGAATCAGTAGATGGCGCTGCAGGAGTAAAACTGTGTTCTGAAGCGCCAATATTTAAATATAAGCAAATAAGCAAAGCTCAGGGATAATCTCATGAATGACAAATTAAATTATATTCAGTGGGTTTCGTGAGTGAGAGTTAGTGGGAAGCAATTTTTCTTATACAATGCAAAGATAAAATATTTCCAGTAAAAATGCCCATGATATATTAGAAGCATAATCTTTATTTACCTGTAAACACTCTTGAATTATAAAAGACCACCGTAATATTTGGTAAAATGCTACAATAATCAAGTAAGAATAACTGCAGTAATAAAATGAATGCATATAGACATTTAACTCTGTATGACCTTTTAATTTTTCTCATATTTAAAGCAATCGAAAGGTCACGAAGGAGATAATAAAATATGAACCGATTTGCTTCGGTATAAGGCCATCCGTAAAGCGGAGCAAAAAATCTTAAATGAAACTTCGTTAAATGATCGATGGCCAAAACTTGCTAGTCCAATTAACTTTTTTATGCAATCAACGACCAGCTTATGAAGGATAAAAGTTGACTTTTTAATTTGCTTGAAAAATTCTATATTGACAATAAACGTGGTCAGTAATAATCGTGTGTCTGTATACGTGTCATTAGCAATATATAGATCATATATCTGGTCTTTAAGGCAAATAAATGAGCAAAGTTCGAGGATTATGAGAATTGGATGTGGAAAAAAATGGAAATACTCATAAGTAGGGATAGATGAAGGATAAATAGGAAGTTTCAAGTTTTGTTTGGCAAAATTCGAGGAGGCTCAATAAAGTGTTCCAAAGGAGATATTGAGAGGCTGCAGGATGTTAAAAGTGATGATAGAAATTAGAATACAGAGTAAGCAGAGGGAGGAAGGATATCCGGACGGCATAAAGTCCGGTGGAAGATATCCAAAACTGAAGGAAATAAAGGGAAAATAAGGAGTTCCATGCAATGCGTAATATGTGAAATATATTAGGGACCGTCTCTTATTGTTAGCTAACTAGCAATGTGAGTTGACCTCTAATTGCTTTAATGGCCTCCAAGTAATTTATGACATTAAGGACTTATTTTTAAGGTGTTGTAAATTGACTTGTATCTTTTGGGAACTGGCTCCGATGAATATTTAAATTTCCATATTCCTAATAATACTTATAGTATTCATTCAGATAAATTTCAGATGCAGTACTCTGTCCATTTACTACTATCAATTTAAAATCCCCCTCCTTCCTCATTCACGAGGAATTAGCCCACTGACTAAACGAGAGCTAAATATTTGGCTGCCAACGTCCACCGCAAAAGAAACTTTCGAAAGAAAGGGAAAGTTTCGAAGCGGTATTTTTCTCCATAAGCGGTTGTGATATTTTACGCGATTATGCACATTATCGCGGAAATCAACGCATATTATAAATGAGAGTGAAAGGGCTGATCGAAAAGAAAGCGTCGAGGGTGAGGTAAGAGGGTTGGGGTGGCGCTCAAAGGGAGGGCGTTAAGGTGAGAGAGGCTACGGGTGAGGTGAAGAAGGAGTGGCGGTCGAGGGCGAGGGGGGATTGTTGGTTTCCCGGGGCAACGACTGAGGGGGCCACGTTCGCCTCCTCATAATGTCCTCCATTTGTCAGCCTTCTTCATTTGAGAGCACTCGTAACTCTCTCTACTTCCCGCCCTCCCCTGCAGAATGCCTCCCCGCCCACCCGTTCCTCCCGCTCCGTGCCCTCCCCTCCTCCTCTCGGAATGAAATGTCGCCCGGGGGGAGTGCGGCGCGGGGGTGTGGTGCGGGGGAGTATGGGGTGGCGCGGAAAGGGTGCCGGGCTGGGGCGTTTGGCGTGGAGTGGGTGGAATACTGGGAGTTGCGAAAGGTGCCAGCCGCGGGGGGTACCCCGGGCGGCGGCGATGGGGGAGGCGGAGTGGGGCGCAAGGGGGAAAGGGGGAGGGGCAGGTGGTGGGGGGAAAGATGGGGACGGAAGGGTTTCGGGAGGGAGGGGTAGAGGGGGTAAGGCTTGAGAGGAGATGAAAGAGTACGGCAGGTTCATGTGAGGGACTTCGCCATTCATTTTTCCCTCATACCCTCCGCCTTCATTTCTCCGCTCTCCCCTTCCTAATTTTTTTACCCTGCCGTGAATTTTATTTTATTCTCTTCTTTAGTCGTTGTACTTACTCATTGTTGGGAGGAAAGAGGTTTTGAGGAGGGGGTGGGTGGAAGTGAGAGGGAGTGAACATAAAAGGAGGGGGGGATGAGTTTGGTCCGGAGACAAAAGGTAAGTTTTCCATCTTCTCCCATACCCACCCCATCCTTCCGACCCTCGTGTCTCCAAGGGAGTGGGGTTGTTGGTTCTTGTTCATTAGTTCGTGAAAACCTGGAATGCCCCTCGCTCCCTCTGTTGGGTAAAGAGGAAGAAGAGATAGTATGAAATATTAAAAAAATCCATGGAATGTGTTTTTTAGAACGAGGGATAGTAAAGAGGGGAGGGGAGAATTGGGGTTTACATTGAGAGAGAGAGAAGGGAGGGTGAGTGAGTGCCTTCGCATTGGGAATAGGGAGAGATGAAGAGTGCCACAGGAGTAGGCTATGTGTGTGCATGTGCCTATAATGAATGGCTCCTCAATGGTGCCCACCTTTCCGAAAAAGGGCCCATACCCTTCTCCTACTCCCCTCTCCCTTTGAAGTTTTTGAACACGACAATGAAGTGCCGTTGAAGAGATTGGATCACGCGATTCCTGATTAATATGTCCTCGAAATTTGATTGTCCGAGAAAAGGTATATGCATAAAAGGAGCGTTGCGTCCGCCGCGGTAATAATTCATTTTCTCCTTTCAGCACAGCGCATTTTGTTTTCCTTCCTCCTTCGCTCCTATTTAAGTGTTTTACGACTCCATTTGTACTCATCTGCAGTGCTCAGGTGGGAATACGCTTTCTTTCGAGGAGCCATTTCCTTTCTCGAGTGTGGCGTGAGGTTCGTTGTCTTCTCATTCTTAAAGAAATTACTTCTTTGTTTGGAATATTTCCTGGATGAGTGCTTAGGGAGAAAGTTCTTGAGCATAAAAGAACGCAATTTCTTGAACGATAGATTATCTTATGTTAAGGGTGATTTTGAAATTTAAAAGCGTACGCCATATAATTTTAGCTCTGGCTGATTTAAACTACCATTTGGGTGAGATTTTCACGTACTTCCTATATTTTGGGGATGCTTTGGGTCTTTGCATGGCGTTTGAAATTTTACCGTTATTTCAATTGCTCATGGTAATCTGAATCTATTTCAGGAATATTAGTCAATTTATTTAACAATATATTCGTATATATTAATATTCACTTGAAGCTTGGGAATAAAATATAATTTATATAAAAATGATACTTATTAGCACTTGGACTTATCATTTTATTTGATTTGGCATTAAAAAATAATGATTCCTAGTCTTAAATTTTCGAACTTTCATTCGCAAGCACAATCATGACGCCTTAGGTAAATTATTTTCTCTCTCTCTGGTCTACCAAAACCTTGAATCATGCAGTCTGATCCTCAGTTACGTAAAAATATTTTTTTATTTTATAACTTTCCCTCTGTGTTTAATTCTCTCACCATCACTATTGAATTTTCACAATTTAATAACCAGTTTCATCGTATTGTACATTCGATGGAATCTGAAGGTGAATTCCTTCAAATCATCTTGATATCAACCTATCGTACCCTAAAGGAAACCTATTGCTATTCGACGAAAATTGTTGCTATGTATCAGCGCAGGTTACCCTTCGGTGTTAATAATGTTAGATTAAGCGTTTTTTAGATGAAAACATTTTTAAATCAAATATTCAGAGGCCATCAATCTTCAAAATTTCATTGAGTGGTCATTTGACGTCACTGATTTTTTGCTAATGAAATTCAAATTATTTTATTAGTAAATTATTCTCCAAAATCTAAATTAAACAATAGTAATACCGCAGAGATAATTATTGAGGGATAACTAGGAAGGCGTACTTCGTTATTTAATACACTGTTGATATGCTTATTCCATGCCGGTGCCCCTATGTTTGAAAGTAAAACTGCACGAAGCAGAAGAAAAACCGAACACCAGTATACTCCAGGAAACACCAGGAAAGGGATGATGAGCGAAAATACTTGAGATATGCACAACTAGTCCTGGGTTACTGAAAACAAAGATAGTTACTTTATTTTCCCGCAGAAATAATCAAATAGTAGTTATTATTTATTATCAGTTGTAAACCAGGTTAGGTAGATGAGAACGTCTTAAACATTGCTTAATACTAATTTAAATACCCTTAAATCCAATCGCCCCAACCTAATGTATGTAAATATAGTAACGTAGTTTTCAGCTCTGTACTTCCTCTTGCATCAACAAACAAGTTTCCGAACCATAGAAAACTACCAGTGTACTCGCACATTCCGTTCAAATAATTTCGCCATTACTAGTAATATTTACACACTACTTATCACCCGTCATCAGTGCGTTCCCTTTGTGAAAGCTTCTTTAGCGAAGGCGATTCTTCTTTTAATGTCCTTGCTACTTTTCCCTTCTACCTATGGAACACGTTTTGAATTGGTGAACTGTTCTACCTACCTTAGTTCAAACAGTAACATTGCACTCAACTTATAGGTGTTATAAGTGCAAAATAAGCTCTTAATCGCGATTGTTAGCACATGAAATGAAACTAGTTAAGAATGATTTATAATAATCTTCGAACCAACTCTGAGAAACAACATTTTGTCTATTAAAATTTTGAATGAGAAAACTAATCGCTGGTCACCCTGTGACGCGTCCTATGAAAAATCATCCGCGGTGGCGAGGCAGCTCCGATAATTCTTCTCAGGAGAACAGTCCAAATATATCGTATACGGCACTTTCTGCTTTTACCCAGTTTTCCCAGTCCCGGAACGAGTGGCTTTTTCCTGCTTCTCCCTCTCACTTCTCCTACCCCTCCACGTAATTTGAATGACAATGGGCTCCTGATGAAGAGAAGGCGGGGATGGGATCAAACCTTACCTATGACGTGAGAAAAAGGTGCTCGTTTGAGGAATCGGAGGGGGAGTCGGAGGATGAGGCGGGAGGGGGAGTCGAGGGATGTATATATATATATATATATATTTTTTTCCTGTGCGTGGGAAGGTTTACTGTGGAGAGAAACAGGGAGAGGGAGGCGTGGTCTTAGACCCTCACACTGCTAGGGAGGGAGAGGTTTCTGTTGCCTGGTCTCTCTACTTCTCTTCCGTCCATCCCCGGGATGGAGGCGCAAAAGGACCATTTCTTAAATTGGGACGGATGAGTTAAGGCCCCTCAGTTTTCGGAATAACAGAGGGAAAGATATCCATGACGTCCCGGGACAACCAGCCTTTCGTGAAGAAATCGGGTCCGGTAGCTTTTCTCGAAATGCCTTTAAACTCTTGAGGTAGGCGTGAGAAACTACTTTCTTGTATTCCTCCATCGCATCGTCGTCGGATTCACGAGCGGCTTCTTTGTTTCTCAGAGTTTGTTCCCCTTAGCGGTGCGATTCCATGAAATAGGTTTAAAATTCCAAGTTCCCTTAGCATTTAATGCTCAAGAAAAACTCCGATGTGCTCCCATAAAAAATGAATTAGTTACGACATACGTAGTCTATGGCAACACATTCCTCTACTTAGAATCTCTTTTATCTTCAAAATCAATAAATGAATATTTATTCTCTGGGTACTCGCACTTTTTTCTTTCCTAATATGAATCCATGTATTCATGTAGTCAGTATTTTGTCGTCAATTTTAATTATATTTATTCTGTTTGCTGAAAACTATCAATTACATCAGAATGTTACTATTTCAGCATTGTAATTATTTCCGAAAATGTTATAAAATCTGGTCATTTGCCGCAAACTTCAAATTACGGATACCATCTCAACTTTTCGTCCCATCCCTACTCTGTCTTGGGACAGTGCCTTAATTAATGAGTCCTTTCGTGGTTCTTTTCGTCTTTTATGTTTTAGGCGGCGAGACAAAGAGAATCGCAAGTAGACAGAATGCTTGACAGATGTACAGAAGTCGAGATAAGAGCTTCGGTCGAAGGTAAGGGGATGAAATTTGTAGCATTCATTCGTGAGGGGTAAAAATGTGGGAGGATAGGTCACAGACAAATGAGAAATTCAAAATTCGTTCGGTTCACAGAAAAAAATGGCTCAAGGGACATTCGAATCCCATCTCGAGGGAGGGCGTATTTTTGAGAATTCCCATCCTCGAGTGAGGGACAGGAAAAATTCTAAATTTAAAGAAATGGCATCTTCAGACGGTTGACAGCTATACAGCGGATATTATTCACCGCCTTTATATGCCTATATACTTTTTTCATCTTCTTCAAAAGTAGCATTCTCACTCTCTCCACAGATACCTCCGTCGCGCCCTTTCGCTTTGTCATTTCTCTGCTTCGAGGAAACGGCAGCTTTGTAGGTTCCGTGAGGGTGGGCTTTCCTTCACAATGGATTTCTTACATGCGTCGCCCTATGGTGAGCAACAATGGCTTTTCATATTTCTACAAACTTTGCATTGTTGGCATTTAAGTTCGAAAAATATTGCTCAGAACCAATGTGCCCCTTTCTTGACTCGAGAAATGAGTTTTATACCATGGAAACAGCAAAGCCGCAAATATTCGTCCTACTCATTCTCATATCTGATGTCATTCTTATATCTTGGTCTTGCTTTAACACAAATTAAGTTCAACTCTATTAATTGCATCCTTAAGTATTATGGCCTAAAATTTTTAATATTTATTTTCTACTCTACCCTTTTAGTATTCTAGGTGTTGACATTTAAATATCGATTCAATGTTCTTATGCGTAAATCGGATGCCCGGTTCGGTTACATTATGTTATTAAAATTATTTCAATTGGATTTAATCAGCTTACCACCTCCAAATACTGTTCCTTGAACTTGATGTTTTTCACTACCTTAAACATTCTGATTCTTCATAACAAATGAATTATGAGTAAATTTATATAAAAATTTTGTTTTACATTATTAAAATAAGTGAAAATAACGGCTAAAAGTATTTGGACCTTTACGTGTTAATAAATTAACTAAAGATCATATTGAGTACTTTGTAATATGTTCATATTCTGTTTTATGATGTGTCGTTAAACAGAAGGCTCTCTCGCGACTTAAACTAAAGCTTCCAATTAAAAATCGCCAGTTAACTCTGAAATTACCGTTAAAGTGTTCGTTAACTTGTAGGTGGAGTTACTAAAGTTATCATGCTGGGATCATTTTCGTCTAATTTGCTCATAAAATCAGACTTGTTAAATCACGGTTACATTTAATGAGATGCTATAATTACATGCCAAGTATGATTTCTTATTTAGAATGGAAAGATATTTGTGGATGTCTCTTTTTCTCAATTCGTGAATGCGCAAATGAACAGTTTTCCATCTCCTGGGAGGAACAGTTTTCCCATATCCTGAGGAGTGCCTCCCAATTGGGCAAATGGAATTCATCCCAAAGACTTAAAGTGTCGTTTGAGAAATTGTTTCACACTCCTGAAACAAGGGTGCTACGAAATTCCTACAAGTAATATCCGTCGAAAAAGGTCGGCCTTTAAGAATTTCCGTTGCGACGGCATTCCTCCGAAGACCCATACGCCATGCATACGAGGCTCGCTTTGAAGCTCCAATATCTCAAGCATCAAAATGTTGTCCGACTGTCTTGAATTGCTTGTGAAGATGGGCGATCGTCTCGGGTCAAAATCGTTCGTAAAGTATCTAATGTATGAAGTGTCCCAACTGGCCTTAATGAGCTTGTCTTCCAGAATGTCCCGGGCCACCTCTCGTCCTTTTTCTTAAAAATGGACCTCCCCTCTTCCTATCCGTAGCAGTCATAAAAAAACCTTTCCCCCCATCGCACATCCATGACACACTAAACAAAAAAGAAGACAAAAGGAAGAAGAAAAGAAACGGGAGATAAAAAAACTGAGGGCGCGAATCGCGTCCTTTCATAAGACAGACCGTTGTTATTGTTGCCCTCCCAATCCCTCTCTTCTCGTATATGGCGTATTTTTTTCTCAGGAGATGTTGAAGTTGGGGGGGGAGGAAGGAGGGTGGGGGTGAATCATTAATCAAGGCTGACGCCAGATGAGGAGGGCAAAAGACTGTGACATCGGTTCCATTGTGCCGAAGGAAGATAAAGTGACCCGAGAAAGACACAAGGCGGAGGTGGGGCGGTTTTGGGACGAGTCGGGAGGGAGGATGGAAGGATCCTTGAAGGGTGTGAGCGGGAGGGTAGGGAGACGGGAAGGGGAGGAGAGGTGGCCGAGGTACTACATTCCTGAGTGACCCAAGTTTCCCCTCTCTCTCTCTCTCCACCTCTCCCACTACAGCACCCATGCCTTCCTCATCTTGTGCATGGGTCTCAGCCTCGCGTACTCCCTTCTCTTCCCCCTCCATCCTTCCTCCAGTGTCCTCCGATTTCTCATCATTATCATGCGTGTTCACATGAGAGGAAAGGGTGTAGCAATATTGTGCGACAGGTCTTTTACTTGGCTCGTGTCATCCTTTATCGCCTTTGATGGATTTGTGCCATCGCGGCCCCCTCCATTTTTTTCTCCAGCTTATTTTCCCCTCTTTTTGATCCGACAGCGAGAAAAAGAAATCCTAAGGGATCGAAATTCATGAACTCTGCCTGGAAATTTCAGTGCAAGGTTGAACTTGAAGTCGTTCTGGAACATAAGAGGCGGTGCCTTTTTCGGGTTCTGAAAAATTCTCTGATGTTGGATTACCATTGCGGCAAAATCCGATTTTCTACAAACAAGCAGAGGTGAAAAATAGCAACCGTGACAATTTACAAAGTAAAAAATTGTCTAAAAATATTGCGATGTAGCGTTATTGTTACAATATCGCCGGCATTATAAAATATGAAATTTTTAGGAGGATCTCTGATATCTTTACCTATTTTATATAACTTTTAATATGTTGCTGCAGTTTCCAAAGCCCATTTTTTGTCAATCATAAGTCAAAATGTATAAAATTATTGTGAAGATTCACGTCGATCCCTTTAACCTATAGTATTTCAACTTATAGTGGTCTTATTAAATATTCCTGAGTACCCGAAACAGCTTTTTCACAGTCGGATCCCTTCCTCAGCATATCATATTTGATATTTATTTTTTTATCATTCACCCCAAACTCTCTTGCCTAACATCATCCATCTATTCGTCGAAATCCGTAGCATCTGTAGTCTCAAATTTTATTTGAATATAAATATATCCAATGTTTCCGGCTTATTTAAATTTACTCCGAATTCTTCCTAATATTTCTTCTTTTAGCTAGAGTTTTGGTGTAGTATAGACTTGTGACAGAGAAACAGCAAAATTTAAGATTAAAGAGGAGATATGTGTTACTGTTCACTCATTTATTTTTCAATGTTTTGATTGGCAAAGGAATGCTGATGACAGTGACAGAGGGGAGAGCCTTAGGCAAGCTAGAAAGGGGTAGGAATATGCGTCTTGGATGGAATGAAGGGAGGTAGAAAATACAATATGCTGAATTGAAGAGGGACTTAATGTAGTGTCGGATGTCAGGTTGTGTTTTGAGAGAGAGACAATGGAGTTTTCTACCAGTTACTTAGAATACAAACAATAATAATAGATGTTATCATCAATTGTACAAGTAAACTTTTAGTTTCCTCTTACACCTGGTAGTAAAACTAGTCGTAAACGTGCGCATTTGTGAGAATAAATAAATGGACAGAAACTCTAATGATGTCATTACATTCATAACATTTATTAGTTTCTCTTCCTTTCCTCAGTGTATTTTTGTTCTCTTCCCCATGCCCTGACCTCCAAAATGATTGTGAGTAGCTTTTAATCCACTTTTCTCCAATTCTGGACCTTACTCTACTACACTTCCTATTTCACCAATCTTTTGTTAAATTTTATATTTTGAGTTCAATTGATAGTGACCTCCTTTTCGTGAGCACCTATTCAGTTTGCTAAAGCAAATCTTTTCCTAACTTCCGTAAGAGTATGGTGTTCATTGAGGAAATAATGTTTACATACGGAAATTATTTCATCTGCTGTAATCTAAGCCATTTTGTATGTTTATTCACCTTCTCCACAACCACATTTCAAAAGCCTCCAATCTATGCCTACCATCCTGCTTTATTTATCATGTTTCCACGCCGTCGAAAACCACGCTCAAATTAAAAGTTTTGACAAGCCTTTTCTTAACATTCTTACTCAATGTCCTCGTTATTAATTCCATCCTTCTTGTGACACTTCTTTGCCTAACGCTATTCTTCTCCTGGACAATTTTGGTCCAAAACACTTTCGAGATAGGTAAACTGTTCCAAATAGCTCTAGTTTTTGCCTTCCTGTTGTAACGTTGACCTTAGCCTTTCTAAATTTCAAGAAACTGCGGGAGATGCCGCAACAGTAAATTTTAACGGAGTCATCCGCTAACATGCATTTCAATGCAACAATTTCAGAGCGTACAAATCATTCGCCTTGACCGGGACTCCCGGTCAAGGCGAATGATTTTTACGCTCTGAAATTGTTGTATTAGCCTTTATATTTCTCAAAAACCGCATAGCCCTTGTTTTATTTACATTTAACTACTGCAAAATCCTTCACCCTTTTCCACTCCACATCTCGCATCAGGACTTTCCAATAATCTCACAATCTACCTTCAAAGCGTTCAGGTTTCCGAGCCTTATAAATATTCTGCCCATGGTGATACTTTCACTGGCTCTCTTAGTAACCTCATTCACCCTATTGCCTTCGTTCGTTCTTCCAATTGACACTAATATAGCTTTTCTCATTTTGTCCTTGCATTTTTTATAGTTATTAAACAATTACCTTAGCTCTTTTTCTCATTTTACCTATACATCTTCGCACACGGTCTGTTTTCAGATCTCATTATCGTCGTCTTGTTACGGTTTTCCCTTTTTCATACGTTTCTGTATTTGTGCACTGAAAATACCTCAGCTTACTAAGTCACTCTTTAAATCAATAGAAAATTCGATCAATCATCGTGAAATTTGCCCTCTATAATTACCACATCCGCTCTCCGTAGACTATAACCTTGAAAAGCGGAAGGGCTTGCGCGTTCTGATGATCCTTAGGGCTCTTCTAAAGGCAGAAATAATAATTGCTCTTGGTAAGCTCACCCATTCCAGATCGATGAGAAGGTCAAACCCAGACAAAAGGTCTCGCAGCGCCTGTTCCTCCGTGAGGCGGCTGCAAAAGGCGTCTGTCATCAGGGTATTTGAGAGATGGTGTCATGTTAAAAACACCATTGAGGAAGGTAGTGAGAAACTATCTCATTTATTTTTCCCATGCGTTATGATGGGCACGAGTAAAGAAATGAATCCTGGTTACTACGAGACTCAGCCCATACTCGTGTGGCCTGCCCGTCAGCGGGGGAGGGAAGGCTTCCACGGTCGTCATTACGAGAAATTATTGCAATAGCCCGCAGCAGCGCAAAAGTCTCAGCGAAAGAGGAGCAAACCAGTTGGAATGGGGACTGGACTGGAATAGGAAATGTTAGGACGATGTTGAGGAAAGGGGAAAGTAGAATTTTTTCTGAGAGGCCGATACTTTGTGGAAATCTATTTGTAATACACGAGAAAAGAATCAAAGACTTTTCGTTTCCACAGGAAATTGAAACATTTTTGGAAGTAGAAGATATTAAGTGGTAGATGGAGAGAGGGAATATAGATATTTACGGTTTTGCGGGATGAAAAGGGAGGATAGCGGGGCATACTGGAGCCATAGTTATCTACATCTACATAAGTACCCTGCGAGCCACCAAAAAGGTGTGTGGCAGGGGTTATAAAGTAATATTTAGGGGCGGAGGTGAGATTCAGCGAGAGGTTGGAATAATATTGAACAGAAAGGTAAGAAAGAGTTTAGGAAACGCACAGAGCAGAATGGTGATATAATATAAGTAAATATTGTATATATGTCGTGATAGCGATAGAATAGTGATAGAATATAAATAAGTAAATGTTGTAGTTATATTTATAAATAGTGATAGAATAAAAATAATAGTATTGAAAGCTAAACAAGCGAACTTGGTTATTACTTGGTTCAACATGCCAAAAAGCATTAATAGTGGGGAGGAAGAAATAGAGTGTAGTGTGTAGAGTGAGTTAGAGGAAATAATTGTGGGAGTCCGTGGAAGGAAACGCTTTATGGTTGAGAGGGATTGGCCTGGAGTACTAGGACACAGTGGACAAATTGATGAGTGAAACAGGGAAACAGATGAGAGCATCTCAAAAAAGAAATATTGAAAGCCGCACAAGGAAGAGTGAATAGGAAATGACAAAGAAGCCATGTATTACAGATGAGTTTATTAAGAAGAGGGAAGGTTATGAAGGAATGGAAAAATGAGTTAGGAGAAAGGAATTACTAAGAGTTGAATAATAAACTGAGGCTAGAAACATAGAGAGCCAGAGAAGCGTGGTGGAGGATTTAGGGCCGGGAAATGGAGAGTTAATGTTGGACGGTTGAAATGGGTAGTCTGTACAGGAAGGTGAAAGCACTATCAGAAAATAAGAAAGGAAAATCCCTACAACTCTCAAAGATAAGACAGAAAAATTATCAATTAACCTGGAAAAGAGTGAGGAGAGATGGAAAGAATACATAGGGGACCTAGATGTATATGGTATGGATGTTAGTCAGCAAGTTTAGTCATAGGAAGAGATGAGGATGTCTGGTGATGTTCAGCTCATCTTATTTCGCTTGTAGATTCAGGAATTCTTGCTTGTGAGTTAGTAAGAGCATTAACAGAATTGAAATCAAAAAGGTCTTGGAGATAGATGACATTCCAGCAGAGCTACTTAATTGTTCTGGAAAACGTGAAAGGAAGATATTTCAAGGGTTAATTCGTAGCATTTATGAGGGAATAATTTGGTCAAAAGATTTCATCAGATGTGTATCTCCCACACCAAGAGAAGTGATAGGTAACCCTATTTGAATATTATAAAACAATTAGTTTGATTGAACCCACAATTAAGAGAGGAATTAAGATTTCAAACAAAATGATGGAAAGGAGAGCAAAAGATTACTTAGGGATGATCAGTTTGAGTTCAGGATTGGGATAGATACGCTTGATACCATACGAATGACGAGGTCACTAATGGAAAGGAACATGAGTTACTATCGCTATTAAAAATTGAGTAGAGTTAATAAAAGTGAAATCTTGTTGTCTTTCCCCGCGGTATATTGTTTCCTGACAGCGTTGATCGTTACGGGCAACCCAGGAAGGCCAATGCATAGTTAGTTCGTTACTTCGATACTGTATTTCCCCCTGACAATATTTTGATCCCAAGAAATATTGCGGAAGGTGAGTTCACAAATGAAAGTTTCTATTTTTACTTTGAGTTCGTTCGGTACCTGCGACGGATGACAGTAAAAGGCTCTCTCTCGGCTCGCTACGAAAAGCAGAGAGACGCGCGTCTGGTGTGTGTAGAATGAGCCATCACGTCATCGCGTGACGGTGTCACCACAACTTTTGCTTTTGAAATGGAAATCCACACTGCCCTTCCCTCTCCCTCCTCCTCGGTCACACACAATTTCTTCCCCCCTTCCACGCCTCCTTGTGTTGTATTACCACCACCCCCTATCAATTTCGCTCCCCTCCATCCTTTAGCGTCGCCGACGTCCCCCGATTCTTCTGTCCGAAGCAACGACGGGACGGTGCGGTCGGTCGTTCGGTATTATGGAAGAGGGGGGAGGCTAATGAAATAAGGGACCCGGATGAGATACGGTGGTCTAGTTGCCCCTGCGATCAAAGGGTTAGCAGAGTACCCTCGATGATTTTTCTCTCCCCTTGCACCGCGAATGCGCGGCGAGAAACGTGGGAAAATATAGGTAGTAACCTAAAGCTATAGAGGCTCATCAATTCCGTTTCCTCTGCGTCGAGCAGGATCCTATGAGCGGCGGTAGTAGGAAATTTATTAGTACTCCGGAGAGAGTACTCCGAAAGATGATATTCAAATACATCTGTACTCCACATTATAAAATCAATTGATGTAAACAAAAAAACCCTTGGCCGAAGCGGGATTTGATCCCGCGACCTTGGCATTCATCGGCTAGCCTATTAACCATAGAACGACATACCTCTGATTTATGTTCATTTTCCTCTATCGTTGTTAACTTCATATGCACGTAGAGTAGGGCCATCTTCTTGTTCGTATTTTTTTAGCAAAAGACACCAAAATAGCATAATAACAAGCACTATAAATTTGCCTTCAAAGAGAGGTTTGACAACATAAAACAAAAGAGTACTATAACTGTTAGGAATGCCATATAGGTTAGTTGTGTTTACGTCATAAGGTAAAAAAATGAGCATGTCTTTATTGAACAGCGTCGATAGCAACAGGGGTTGAGTAGAGCCTGTTATAAGGGCCATTAATAATAAATGCTAAGCGATGCAATTTGGAAATCATATCCGAGTAAGTGTTTAAGTACATGGATATAGTATACTTTAAATGTACACGTATAAGAAATACGAGAGTATTTAAAGTAAAATCCTTGATAAGAACTATTTTGCGTGAACAATTAATTTACTCTCGATTGCGAATGTTTATCTAAAATTAGTATTGCTCAATTATATTTTAAGTTTGTATTGATGAAAATTTAGATGATTATTTATTTTCCTAGTGCTATTTAGTTAGTACTTCTAATAGTTAGTTATCATCATGTCTTGAAGTCATGAGCTCAATCACTGGGAAAACAATTTTAAAATGCAATGCATGGATGATGCCACAATTTGAAAATAAAAATTACAGCTAAAGAAAAATATGAAAATCACTAGTGAGAAATACATAAACTTAGGAAAACATAAATAAAGAAGTCGCAGTTTTTGCTGCCATATAGGAAATCAGCGGCAGAGATTAATGCGTCTATTGCGTTCAAAGTTATTCAACACCGCTCAAAGGTCCAAAATCAATGTCATCTTACATATTTATCTGGTCCTAAATTCATGGGAGTTGGGTAGTTACTATTTTACAAAGCCATTCTATAACCATTTCGATACAGTTTTAGCCGGCTTCAAATTTTTGAATGGAATGCAATAGAACGTTAGCAAATGTTACATATGATACGTAGTCAAGAGTGGAAACAATCTAAATATTTAATTTCACCAACCAAAAGAGTTAATTACTTTCTGTATGACGAAATAAGATTTGTAAGATTTAAAATCAATTCATTATATCTCTTAGATTTTTAATACGTAAGTTCTGCAATGAACTAATTCCATATTCAATGTGGTAGATGTGGACATCTTGAGCCCAAAAATCAATCCTCTGATTTCCTATGGCCTACAGCACCCTTAGCTGTCTTTCGTATTCCACTGTTTCCTTTCCACTCCAATTTCCACTACAGCATAATGCTGAAATTTATATGTATTCAATTAGATGGTGCCGAGAAAGTTTTATATGATATTCTAAAACTTTTTTTAATGAAAAACAACCCTTCGAGGTTGAGAAATGACATCACACTGAGCATTAAGAGTTATATAGTAATAAATAACTTTATAAATATCCATATTTCCATTCAAATTTCAATTATTACTATTAAAATCAGGTACAGTAACCAGACGTATCAATGAATAAAAAGTAAACGTTTCTTCTAATGCTCTATATGTTTTGTTGCACAATACGAGGAGTTAGCTGAATTAGAATTGTCACCGTTTCAATCAATGAGCTCACAGCAATGAAGTTGGATAGTGGAACATTCAGTGTACCAATAGGATCGATTGTTATAACACATGATTATTATTGAGTAAGAGGTAAACTTTCCCGATTTTGATAACCACGGATGGAGGAAGTCAAGCCCACATTAATGTAGATGGGAGGCTGTTCACACAAGTCGAGATGACAGATTGCGTTTCTCCTTGCGTTTGGCCAGTGATTCTTCTTTCTATATCTGTCGTACAATCCGAGCCACTATCTGAGGGTGACAATGAGGACAGTCTCCGTCAGAAAGAGGGCGACGTCAAAAAGCACAAGCGATTTCCTCACGTGCCAATTTGACACCAAGTACGAGTATAGTCAAAGGCCGTCTTGGGTGGATTCTCCTGTTGCACCACCGCTATGTTGTTCATTTCAATCACATTTCTGTTCTCATCCCTCTCTAGTTGTCCCTGATCTTCTCTTAGTACGGTGAAGTTTTGAACTGCTATCTCTATCTCCAATTCTAGCAGTTGGTATTTCTTGAAAAACAAGTCTCCTCCGACGCTTGCGAGTTTATTTTTTTGTGAATTAAACCCGCCGAAATTAATTTCTCGAAAATTTCCAAATTGATAGAAATAGATTTCAACAGTTCATTTTGATGACTATGCTCTTTCTGTGAATGATCACATACCTCTTGTAGCATGCTTTTTGAATCGTATAGTATATCGCTCACTCGACAGAACTTTATTCGAGACACGGATAGCGAGTAACCAGAGTCACCACGTTCCCGAACACATGCTTAACTCTCCAAAATACACTATAAAATATACGGGAATATGGTCGCACACCGAGGACACAGTATCGGCACCGTATTTCTCGAAACTACGCGTTCGCATAACGGACATAACATCGTGGTCGACTTCTCAAGCGGAGAAATTGTGGCACGTCTGCTCTCTCAATTGCAGAAAGGAGATTGATGCTTTATCAATGTTATCTTCCATCTGGTGGCTATCGCATCCTGTTGAATGCATGTGGAGTCGTATTGATAATTTTTTCATACGACTTTGTGTTGCATATTTGGTTGCCATTCTGATAGTTTTTCGGGCCATTTATTTTCTATACGTACGCTGTTATAAATTATTTCGTGCTTTTCTACTGCAATATTATTAAGTTTCCATATGCGCAAACTTTTAATCGTTTCAATGTCGTACTCTCTCGGGTATTGGCCATCTGTAAATCTGAATGCGAAACTAGTGTACCTTCATCATTAGAAAAATGTTAATCAAGTATTGTTAATGGAAGAGGAAATAATTGGATAAGCTCCTGCTCCTGAATATAATAATTTGACAGTCTCCGGTGGCGTAATACATCGTAGTACTGCCGTTTTTAAAATAATCGTATAATACTTGGAGTGAAACGAATATTGCTGTAGTATACTGATCACTTTCATTTCTACCTTACTCACTATGTGGAGGGTTGTTGCTCTTTCTTATTACTCAATGATCTTAAGTTCAATCGAGGGAATGCGACGCTCCTATTTTTATCAGCAAAGCAGAGCGACAATTCTAGATACATATTTTTTCCTCAAATACGCTTTTAAATGCCTAAGTACTTTGTACTTAAGTTTATCATAAGGAGAGGAAATTAGAAAATTGCTTCTTTTAGCACAAGTTTTTAATTTATTCTTTGACTATTTTTATTACTTAAGAAATACAACAAAATGAGTATTCTCCATTTATCTTCGTCTTACGTAGAAGATGATATAATCGTTGGACCATCGTGCAAAATCACCCTTCAAGCTGGTATTGCTCTAGGAGCAGTTTTCGTTAGAATGACTTCAAGTGCAAAAGTGCATTGCTAGATTAATATACGGTAGGGGTGTATACTTTGTAGTCACTACTTCCATGCTGTATGAAGTTTTTTAGTTGGCATCCGTATCCCGTGAGCGTGGTTGTACAGGGAAAGGAACTGATATTTCTCCTTTGAATACACAATTTCATATGCCGAATCCTTCAATTAACGCCGCTTTGAATTTAAGGATGCTCGTGTTAAAATTAATTGCATGTATATAGAACCTTCGAGAACCTGTAAAATTTCGAAATCACACAGTTGATTTTGTCAAGGATCTTCCTTAAATGAAAGAATTCGTTGTTAAAATCTATTACTCGCGTAGTATACTATTTCACAGAGTGCATCGGTTCTTTGAAATTCGTTCCTCAGCAATTTGTGGTGACTAAAGTAAGTGGTGTATCTATCGAAGTCATTTGTGAGAGCAGATGGTGTGATACTGCGCCTGTAGCTTATCACTAATCCAGTTACACAAAAATAAGTGTCTTGCCATTAATTCTATCATTATAATATACTATTTGGATATCTTCAAATCCATTGTTTGCAAAATGTTATGATAAAAAAGAAAAGTTTTTATTATTGATCTCATGATCATATGCAGGACTTTTAATTCATGTTATTTTTTCTGTTAAATGGTTATTTTCGTAAAACGAATTAATTATTTAAAGTTCGTATATAACCTTATGGCTTGTGTAAAATAAGAATCGAAAGATCGCCTTCTTGTCTACTAAACCTTTCTGATTCAAGTCTTACGTAAATTTACAAACTTCATGTTACCACGAAACCGCAGCAAGCTTTCAAAACGCGTCTACTGGAGGCTTATTAAATAGATTTTTACAAAGCATTTTTATTTAATCGTTTATGTCGTATCATATATGTTTGATGACGGCAATAACAAGGGGATTTCTCGGCAATAACAATTTGGATTATGGTCTAATATTATTAATTTTGATACCTTGAGATGGGTCTCGCTAATTCTTGATTTTGTGGAAACATGAATATAGAAGACATACAAGTGACCAAGAAGGTGTGACAAAAATGGTCAGTTTTTCTGGAAATTCGAATTAAAGAGTCTTTTCTGATATAGTGAAAATAGACTGGCAAACATCCTGGAAAGCTAGCGGTGTTGCCAGTGACTTAATATTTCAACCTTAGCATTCTAGTTGGAGCCAGGTATCTACGAACCACAAACGTGATAAGTTCATGCTTTTCACGTATGAATTTGTAGATATTACCGCTAGGTGCTCACGCTGTTATCCGTGGTCGTGCCGTCGTAACTATCTCTCACCTGAGAACACCTAAACGAGCCTTAAATTGCTGCGAACATTGAGCTACGAAAGTTACGCCGCCCTTTTCAAATTTTCTCCACGAAATTTCTCCTAAAATTATGTCATTCATAAGTTCCTCCCGATAGTTCAATTTATTTGGAGCCTTTCCTTTACGCCTGGCTGAATCGTTGCAATGATTCTTTCCGCATCGCTTTTCTTCCTCGCTCGAAAGATAAACCAAACTTCGTTTCGGGCAACACGGGACACATGAATCGGTGTATATATATATATATCCGAGAGGAGAAACACAATCGCAATAAAATGTGAAAAGAGACGAAGGAGGCGGCAAAATTTACTGCTACGATCACCATGAATTAACCCGGTAGAAAGTTGAAGGATGCGAGCCTTTTTTGATGAATAATTCGAGATAAGGCGAGGAGGAGAAAATGAGGAGAATAAAAAACGGAACAACGTGATTAAGGGGAATGTCGCATGAAAGTTGTTTACGAGCGCGTCGGGAACGTGTACGAATTATCAGCCAGATAAAAGGGGCCAGCGAGAAACCTCCGCCTCCCTTAACTGCCACTTCACCTCCACCCATAACTCGTGACTTTTCCGCTAAGGTTATAACACCAATGGGCAAGGATACCTAGCTGGCGTTATTATATATATTATATATATATAAATATATATGTATTATTTTTTGTCGAAACGTGAAATAGTCGGAATAGAAAACTACATTAAAGCTGCTGGCTTATTCTCAGCTTACTAAGTTTTCCTAGCTTCTTCGGCGAGGAAGGACACCGCATTCGTTCGACGTATCAGCTCATTAGAAGCGACCGCCCGTAAATGCCCCGTCACGGTGTTGCTGTCAAAGGCTTATGAAGAATATGCCTACGCGCGGCGAAGTGCTTGCTAATGAATGTTGTCGCGGCGTATTCGGGAGGGTACAAGAGTAGAGAATGGAGTATATCGGAATTTCCAATTAAGCGTTATTCCACGTGATCGGAGCTAATGGTCGTAAAATGAAAAACGCAGTAGGTTCTGTAGATGGGGTTCTAATATATTGCATGGCTGAGTATTAGTTTGCCGAGCAATGGCGTTAACAAAATGAAAATAACATATTGTGTTTTTGGAATGGGTATCCCTTCTCCTAAATATATGGAAATCATTGTTTAAAACTGTCAGTGTGTGATAATTTTGCAATATTCAAGTAGTTAATTATTCCCCTGATTGCCATTGACCTATTTTCGTTCGGAAAAGTAATGTGCAATGGAATAACAAACCATAAGCTATTCTTCCATCCATTGAGACAATTAGATGAATGGGTAACATTAAAAATATTTATGAGATGCACCGGAGAAAGTGTTAATTAAGGAATTAGATGAAGTTAAAAGGGCATGGACTAGATGTGCGAATAATTGTTCTGGCGGGAATATAAGTGCTTAGAGCTATCAGAGAAACTAAGATGAGTGTCCCTTTAACCAGGAAGAAAACAAGCCTAGATTACGACTTTTATGAAAGTACAGGAGTCTCAAATCCTCTTGAACATATTTCAACGGTAGTTCACTTCTGATTCTGGTTCTGAAAGTATTAAGAAATCACACTAAATCCGAAGATTAGACCGGAATGAAAGGGGAAACTCTGCACTAGAATATAGATGGATTATTGAGGTACTGTTTTCTTCCTTCGCACCGTTTAAAATCACAATCAAACCATTACTTATCAACCCAAAAATTTATTAGAACAATCATTTTCCATCTGCAGTATATTTTAAGCTCACTTGCCCAGTCCAAATTATTACAAATTAAAGGCCCGTGTTCTTAAATTTCCTCATCATACGTACATGCATGGTTTTTTTTCACTTTCAAATCATAAAAAAAACACAATCATGGGGTTACCAGCGAAATCACGATTCTTCCAAAATTTTCAGTGGAAATCTTAATCGCAGATTATTTTCTTTGGTCAATTTAATTGACTCAGTTTGTATATTAATAGAAACTATTTTTAATTTTTCAGTGTCCGCAAAAGACGTATTATACAGTTTAAAGCTTTGAAATGCACTATTTTTGCTATCAAATGAGCATTGGGCTACCCATTCTCATTCCAGCCAACTTTTCCTTTTTCGCTCTCGTTATTTTAATGGGTGTTGGATCTAATTTATAAGGCTTTAAAGAGCATCCAGGAAGCGCTACATATTGAAAGAAACATCCTTTGGGATCACTGGTATGCTTCTGCTATATGGACGGCGCGATTGCAGAACATTCAGGTAGCTATATTACTAAGAAATTTAGGCTCTGCGATATTTGGGTTAATATATTCAAGATTATCGAAGTATGACCAAAGAGCTCTCAAACCAATTCTTCTTGAGACAGATTTCAATGGGAAGCAGTCTTAAGAAGACGATTGTGAAACGCAAAAGGTAGGGTTCGTTTCAAGAATTTACCCGAGTGAAATAATCTTAAATCCTGATATATACCTATTTCCATTTAAATATACTTGTTTTCCCGCCCATTTGGGTGCACGTACATATTGATGACAATCTAGCTCAATTTATAACGAAGAACTGTATTCTTTGATCACGAAGAACTGTATCATTGATCAATATTAATATGCGTCTTAAATTTTATTTTGTAGTGCGTCGGTTAAAACAGAGGTTATTATATGAGAACCGAAATACAATAGAGTTCAAAAATGCTCTACGGAAGTATGAATGTCAATCGTAAAAAAGAATTAACCCCTTTGAAAATATTTTATTAAAGTTTAAATTGAAGTTTTGATCATATCGCACATTTCAAGAAACTGCTGGAGATGCCGCAACAGTAACTTTTAACGGAGTCATCCGCTAACATGCCTTTCATTGCAACATTGTTCATATCGCACATGTTCCGGTCAAGTCATATTGTTCATGTGTAGGTTAGTGGCTGTAGTGGTTGGTCATTGGCTTGTTTTCTTGGGATCAAATCTCAGGAAACCCATCTAAAATTCAACCAATGTGATTTTTTGATCCCTAAAATTTTGAGGTAAACCGAATGGGAAAAAAGCAGGGGGGCAGGGAAAGAACTGCGCTCTCACAACCTGAATAAGAATCAATTTGGTATGGGTTCTATCATCACCTGTCAAAACTCCTTCGAGTCAATCATTGTATTTTTTGAGGCAGCATTGATTTAATACATTGAGGACTCAATTCAATTATTTTTTTAGCTTACTTTGGATTTGAATCTTTGAAGTTTTGCGCGAAATTTCATGATCTGAAGAAGAATAATGTATTGAATAATTTTCAAACAAATCTCATTTTTTAATGTTATTAACACTGAGTCTTATGTTTGATTATCGGGGAACAAAATAATTACAGGTGGTTTTCGAAGTTAATTAAATTTTTCCTAGTTGAATCATACTGAGGTAAAATTTGCAATTACTGTCTCTCCTGCCTAATTTAAATTTATTATTGCATAAATGCCAAGGATTAACACCAAAATAAAAATGATCAATATCAATCTAAAAGATCTAGGTAAATTATTTCTATATTTTCATAGGTTTCCTTCGACAAATTTTAACACCGACTGTGTTTGTGTTAAATGATGATGTGCGCTGACTAATAGGTGGCTTAATCGATTATTATTGTAATAATGTATTCATAAAAATGTCACCAAAAGGTTCAGTGTATATTGATTTCCTGCCTGTGGGATGCTCTTCAGTATGCAAAAATGGTTAATCCATTTTGAAGTCTTGCAAGCAAAATATTTGAGAATTTCAGTGACTGCTTTTTATACAAATTTTTGTTGTCTTTGGAATATTTTTAACCGAATGAGAAGAATGAAGTGACGTTAATTAACAATAGTATTTGCACATATTTTATTAAGCTATTTTTTATTTAATTGATGTTACGACCTATAATATAATAAACAATACAAAAACCTTTAGCTAACGAAAAAATTGGGGATTGATGTAACAAGAAATGCTATAAACAGTGCTTGTTGCAGGATTATAGGAATTAGCATGATTCCTGTTGCTAAAGCTAAAAAAACAGGTTGTCATCCTGAAAAGACTAATGGATTCAGTGCGGATTCATATATCTGCCTCCATTACTTAGCATTGAATGAATAGGTTTAAAGATCCTCCAGGTATGAATGGGGTGCGAAACAGATGTGACGGCAGCGGGGCCAATCATGGGATTAGGATGTCTTACGGACTTACTCGACTCCTTGAAAAGAATGCTGGCGATAACACTCGTTTATCAGACGGTGAGAATGTTGTCTGGATACATATGACTTCTCTAAACCGAATTGATGCACTAGAGGTTGCAAATATGTCGTATAGCATGCCGTGCAGTAATCCGGCCAACTTAAGTCCTCACAGATTCATATTTGTCACTGCTTGGAAACATCGATTAAGATTATATCGAGTGCGCGGAATCATTGCGAATTTACACGCATGTTGAATACTATGATTTTTTCTCTCAACCAAAAATAAATTGATATATTTGCGATGCATGTAGTAACTGAGTCAAACGCTTTACTACACGTAATATATTGAGCAGTTTCTAATGTCACATTGAAATGTATTTGTTAAACCAAATTGCGGATTGTATAAATATCCTAAATACTTTGGAATTTATTCAATTCTTGGGCTTTCTCTAAGCCTGATGGGTAGACTTACCGGAAACTTGTCGAAAAACCAAGGCTTATTGAGATCCTTGTATTCACAAAACAATCATCATTTATTATTTTAATCGAAAGTAACCCGCTCTGTATAAGTGTATTCTCATATATAAGTTCATTCTTTTGATAGTAATGGATCATTTCTCTAACTTTACTTAATACTGTCATTTAAAATTTGTGGAAACAAGTTTGTGAATGGTAGAATACATCAATGAAGGATATAACACGCATGTATTGGCCACAAATTTGTTCGGGATAATTACCAATAAAACAATCATTTCTCTTTAAAGGTATGAGATATTTTTAGAAGCAAGTGATCATTAATTATTCCACTATTCTTAATCTCACATATTCCAGACGTTCCATTAAGGTAGCATGATCATATTTCGACAAATTTTCGTATTCTATGCATCGCATGTAATTCATCGCAAAATCTAGTCGTCATCTCCATCATCATCACGGACTATTAATTTTAGGATTGCTTTGCAGCTGTCCTGTCGTGAATATCTCTTCAATCCCTGATTGCACCTTAGAGCAATATTTTCCATCACCTGCTTCCCTTAGTTCATCCTAGGCCTTCATGTGTGGCCTTCTTTCACTCCATATTTCCTTCAATTATGATAGTCAGTGAACTATCGTGCCCCAGGATATGTCCAGTTAATTATGCTCGGCATTCTTCTCTAGAACCTCATTTCTATCACCTACGATCTACTTTACTGTTACTCTGCTGCTCCTATTGTCCAATTGTCACATCGGTATCAAAATATATACCATATATAACTCTGAACCCATCTCTTCCTTATGTCTGTGCTAATACTGTTTGCCGTTAATAGTTGTTTCTTCTCACTAGTGATCATACTGCCTAAATAGTAAAACCCTTCAACTTGCTTCAATGTCTTTTCCTAGCATTACTCGAAAATTGGTGCCCTTCTTTCGCTGCAGACTTAAACTGGTTTATCTCCCCTTTTATTGAAAGTGGCGAAAAGTAATTTTTTATTAAAATCTTTTTAGTAACGCGTCCGATGAAATTTCGACGTTTTTATATGGGTCTAATGGGAGAAAGACAGGATATGAACGTGTTTGACTCATTAGAGATATTTTAATCAAACGAAATGATAATGTGGTTTAAAATCTAACTAAAGGTGTTTTCAAATCGATAATAAATATCTGGGAGAGGACTATGCCTCGAACGTCAATTTTGCTTTTAACAAATGAAAAACCAACAATTTGTAGCAGCACAGTTTTGCCCTATTATGGCACCTGGCAACGTTCGCTTCAGATGACAACGTCTACTCAGTTTGGAGACCACTAATACATACGTCAAATGTGTGCATGTACGTCAAAAAGATGTCTCCTTGGGCTGAGATCAGATACTTGGAAAGTCGTAGCAAACTCAGTGCATATTTACATTATAATCATGTAGAATTGACTCATTTCCCAATTATCAGAAGATGAACTACGTCCGATTCACAAAAATGTTGTAACTAGAAATGAAGTTTATAAATTTTTATTAGATCAATAATTTTTTCGGAAAGCATTTTACTTCGAATTTACAGCGTTCAGCATTATGATAGCTAGTCATGTACGCTTATTTTGCGGGATTATAATTGCTAGGAAGAAATATTATCGGTTTTAGATACGTCTTATTTAGGAATTCCGCAAAGAAGTATCCCCAATCATCAATCTCCAACAGCAGCCACCAACCCGATAGTTGGGTTGTACGAGTGTTTTATCAAATTGAAGAAATATTGTCAAACATCTGACTAAATCCATCAAATCAAGCATGAAACTAACTGATCTGTTGGTGATGGAAGGTTGACAGAGTTCGCATAAAAGTGAGGAAGGAAATAAACCACTGGCGATTCTTCTTACAAAAAATCTTGCAATTTTATGCGTAGGATCATAAGAAATAATCCAGGAGGTGATTGTAGGCCTCATTGTGCAAGCAAAGTCAACTCTAGGAGAAGACACGACTACCAACGTGAATTGGTACTAATGTAATTAGTGATAAGATATTTTACTAAGGCGGACTATCACGTTACTTTACTTCGACTGAGTCAACTCCGTGAAGGAGATTAGGAGCGAAGCAAATATGATTCTGAAGAAGGATAAATAAAGAAGTTTTTCGGAGATGAAGTGGAGGAAGAATAATATTAAAGGTATGAGGAAGAAAAAAAATCGGGACATATTGTTAGGCTCAACAGTGTGATCAATTCACACAGCTTCCCGGGAGCGGGTGCGGACTCTGGCCACGATTTAGTTGTTATGAAATGTAGAGTCTGTTTCAAAAAGATAAGGCAGGATCGGCGGTTTAGGAAATGGAATGTAGAAGTATTAATTGATTAACAAGGAAGTAGTATCAGCAGGTAGATGAGAAAATCATGGGTGACGGTAAAGAGCTAAGTACAATCGAAGAAAAATGGAAATGTATCAAGAAAGGGATATCGAAAGCCGCAAAAGACAATATAGGAACCGTAAATGGGAAAAGGACAAGGAAACCATCTATCACGGATAAGATAATTACGGAGATGGATGAGAGAAGAAAATGGAAGAATGTAAACAATGGGTTTGGAAAAATGAAGTACAAAGTGTTAAACAATAAATTGAGACGGGCCACAAATGAAGCAAAAGAGGCATGGTGGAACTATTGAAATGTTTAGGAAAATGTGGGAAGAAGACTATATGGACTGATTCGTAGTATCTATGAGGAAGGACTCTAGCCGGAAGATTTTGTGAGATCAGTGTTAGTTCCTATTCCGAAAAAGGTAAAGGCTACATCATGTGAGGATTACAGAACAATAAGCTTGATATTTCACGTAGCTAAATTTATTCTCAGGACCATTAACAAAAGGATAAAGTTAAGGGAAAATGATTACTTAGGGGATGATCAGTTTGGGTTTAGGAAGGGGAGAAGTACGCGTAATGCCATTTCAGTAATGAGATCACTAATCAATAGGAATATACAATACAATCAGGACGTATTTGCCTGTTTCTTAAATTTCGAAAAGGCATTTGATAGAGTGAATTGGGAAAAACTAATGACTATATTGTAGAAAATAGGAATAGATTGGAGGGGCAGCAGGCTAATCCGCAACCTGTACATGTCTCAGACTGGTCAGGTGCCTGTGGGGAACGGAGAGTCCGGATGGACAGTGTTAGGAAGAGGTGTAAGGAAGGGTTGTCCATTGTCACCGGTGCTGTTCAACGTATATGTGGAGGAAATTATTAAAGAAGCATGGAAATACTGGATGTAGGAATGAAAGTCGGCGGGGTATTCGTAAAATCAGTTAGGTTTGTCGATGACCATCCTCCAGTTTGTCAGTCGGGTAAGGGGTTGCAAGCATTGATGAGTGAATTGGAGGTTCAGTGTAATAGATATGGGATGAGAATCAATATTAATAAAACAAAAGTTATTCAATTTTCCAGAAAGAAAAAAGCTAAGCTAAACATTAAAAGAGGAGGGCAAAAACTAGAGCGGGTAGAATAGTTTACGTATCTCGGAAGTGTTTTGTCGGCAGTGAGATGTTGAAGACTGTATTAGAGGGAAGAATGTTAGGCAAACGAGGAAAGGGCAGGAACAGGATAGGGATGTTGGACGGAATGAAGGGAGGAAGGAAGTGCACAGAAATGAAAAAGGACTTGATGCAGAGTAGGTTGCTGGATTGTTGTAATTGGTAGTTGTTCCATCCAAAACCTACCTTAACAGGTAGATTACTTAATAATAATAATTGCTAGGCACATAAGTTTACCGTAGAACTTAAAAGAAGACAGTTTGGAACAAGTACAAAATGAAGTCCGGGGATGAATTAAAGGTAATAAGGTCATCAATGAAGTAAAGAAATTTGAGGGCAATGAAGAGATGAATGAGAGCAGGATTACTCGGAGAGTTACATGAAACGAATTCGATGAGGGAAGGATGATTTTGGGATGTTTGAAGTAAATATTTTCTTTCAGTTAACCTTCAAAATATTGCCTGTGAAGTCCCTTATTCTTACCACTTTTGCCTTAGAAGTTATCTTACGAAACTCTTTTACTCGCAATCTCCCTCTTAGATGACAATGGTTCCCATTTTTCCCTGCCACCCTCTCCAGGTTCTCGACACTAAGGTCAGCAGGTTCAAACCGCAAAGTTTAGTACCTTTCCCACAATTTTCGCCAAATAAATGCGTTATTAGCACGGATCGATCGAACTATCCTGCATCTTTTGATATCGGAGGTCCACGAAAAGGTATGGGTGACCCATATGAATGCATCCTGCGAAGAGAGGTTCGGTAGAGTCGGGCGAAAAGAGTATGTTTTTTATTTTGTATTTTTTTATTTCACGGCTTTACCCTTCCTTTACTGCTCACCCCTTGAAGGCCTAGGTCGGGAGTCGACAACAATGGACCCCCACGGAGCAACCCGAGAGAGACCCAGGCGGGCGAAGCAACAATGGGGGGGTTTTAGTGTCGGGGTGGCAGGGGGGTGGGGAGGGTGTGTAGGTAGAGGGGGTAAGGAAATGGACAGAAAGGGTGTCCGGAGCATCTGCTCCGGGGGAGTTGTCGGATGGTGGGAAGGGGCGCGGGGATGGGACAGGAAAGGCAAGGGGAGGGAATGTGAGAAGTGTGGACTGAGAAGGGTAGGGGGTGTTGGGAAGGGAGGAATGGAGTGGCCGGAAGGATGTTATAACTTAGCACAGTGGAAGGGTGGGAGTGTAATAAAAAAATCTCAATCGACGGAAGGATCCAGTATATTTACTTTTCCTAGTTTTTTCTAAAGTGATTCTTTCTGGATATACGATTGTGATTCAGGCGGAGGTGGAAGCGCCCTCGCGCCGAAGATGAAATAGTGGCAGCGATATCTTTGGGCAGACTCACCGTATGCTACATGACTGATCAAGTGAACTCAATTTCTATTTTAAGTAATTGGGAAATATTATTGTGAATTAACATTATGGGTAAATAATTACATTATCTTTCGGATTCATGCACATAAATTGCCTTCCAAAGCCATAAATGGTAATATAAAAGTGCAAAGGGAAGCCAATATTTCGAGGTCGTGTCATACTTCGTGTATTATCGTGCAACTTCGAAGGGAACTAACCTTATATTATTATAATATTTTATTTCATAAAACCGTCCTTATTGTTTCTTAAAACACTGCGCCACTCGAAGAGAAAATGTATAATGTGAACTCATATCATTAGACGCTCCTGGCAACTAGTATTGTGCATATTTAATAACAAGTGCATATTTTAAAATTTTATAATGGATATCGATATTAAAATAAATATTAACTACATTCAATAAATGTTTGATCATATCTTGAAAATCTTACTTAGGGTGACTATTTTGCTGTTTTTGCTCAATGTGATTTCTCATTGTAGACTTAACCTAACACATAATCATTTAGGTCTTTCATTCATCCCAATATATTGTCCCTGAAGTTGTCTGACAGTGGTCTATTAGCTCTATTTGTTCCAGTGCTGTAGTTGTACTATGCATTAACGGCCCGAAACACGTTACTTTAATGACAGATACACTATAATGTTGCTATAACGTTACACAATAGAGACACACTTTCGCTAAGAATGCGGGACGAGAAAACACTTCAAAAATGACTCCTAAACCCACGCTATTAAAATGATTCTGGGTCACTTGATAAAGCCTATCTTTATATTGGATAAGTTGGCTATAGGGATTCATCTCAGGCTCTTTGTGCCTGAGATGAATGAATAGGATTTTGATATCGCGTCTGTTGCGCGTATTTAATGATGAATAAATTAATCTCATTCATTATACGCCACTTCCGATATAGCCCAACTACTCTCTTGAGAAACCGTCGCTAACAAAGGAGGTATATATTCGTATGTATGTTTTTATTTTATTAAAAAAAATCATATATTTTATTTATATACATATATCATATGATTAAAATGTAAACAAGTTTTCGGATTATTTAATGTCAAAGATTCCTATTTGACTAAGATGTGAGTTAAGGTTTTTATCGATATGTGTAAAATAGAAAAATGAATTTCTTAGACTAGAGCTGGATTAAAAATTAAGAAATCCCGAGGTAGTCGCACGGATGCAGGTTTTCTGAGGGAGGTGGATAGGTAAAGGTGCTTAGCTTGAAGACTTTTGTGAAGAAAGTTAGCAGGCGGCACAGATTGCGATTTGGGGAGTTCGAAGAAGAATGAAGTGTTAATTTTGCTGGTTTGGTAATTAATGCGTGAGAAGAATGTTGAGTTGAGAATCACTCAGGCAATAATATAAGAAATGGATGAAAGATAGAAGATCGTAAGTTTGTTACACGTGTAGTTGCAGCGTTGCTCTCGGAACGAATTATCATATAAATGCCTTTCTCTGTAAATATTCTGTGTAAAACTCTAAATCCTATTTTAATTTTCATCATTGGAATAAATTACAGTGACTTAATTTATGGTGAAATTAATTTGCACAACATTAAGTGTTAATGTTAAATATTCTCTGAATTGAAAAATATTTATAATCCCGCTGAGGATACAAATTTTGGACTGTGGTGTCTTGCCTGCTTGCTCTGCCGGACTTACTGCTATTCGTTGATTGGTCACAGTACACTACCATCTGGAAGAGAGTAAAAAAATGTACTGCATTGGATACGGCTTTGAACAAGAATCTTTAATTAATCAATCCATATTTCAAGAGGTTTACTTTTCCTTCTTCGTCAATTTTATCCCGTCTGTTGCCAATTGGCAAGATAGCTACACATGGACGATGGTACACATAGGCCCAGATGCAAAGTCATGTGCCTGTATCCGAAGTACCCCTCTGCTCACTCGGCGTCAACACAACCAGTTCACTTTCCTATCGTTACTTTCGCTGTGCCCCTACCTCTCTCATTGCTCCCTCTCACCCATCCTCCTCTGCCTCTCCGCTCCCGCCCCTTCCCTACCCACAATGCCCCACGTCACCAACAGGAGTCCGTTTGGCGGTGGTGTTACGCCGGGTTCGGGAGGGGAGCGGTCGGGTGACGCGCGCGCATGCGGATGTGTTCAAGGGAGGAGTGGTGGCAGAAGGAGTTTGGCGGGGTTGAGGGAAAAAATTAAGACTTGAGAGGAGGGGATGATTGCCGAAGGGGTGGTCAGAGTTCAGATTTTCACCCCGGAAGTGCTAAAGCGTTAAAGGGGGCCGGTAGCCGTCCTTTTACGTCCTCAAATTTTAGTTCCATAGTATGTTCCAGAGTATATTTCAGAGCTTCCACATACTCTAAGCAAGGGCAATCTTTCCAACATACAGTTTTTGTTTATGTACTCCTCTTAACAGTTTCACATTTTCCGCTCATTCTGCGTGTATGATCTTCATCTCGTATGTTGAATTTTCCTTGCTACCCTCAACCAAATTGAACTTTTCGGTTATTATCTTTCAGATGCTTTTCTTCAAATTGATTTCATGTGTTCTCTAAGACATTTGGTCTCTAATTGCTGACCATTTTACATGATCTAATGAAGAATTCCTCATTACCAATCCAATTCCTCATCATGTCACATTAGTGAGCTGAGGTGAGGCTTAGATAAAGGTATTATTGAATTTTTGTTTTTAGTCAAGCAGGTCCCAAACATAGAATGGTTTGAGACGTCACTTTGTGGAAGTGATTCATATCGGAAAAGAAAATACTTTGTTCTTCTACATATATTTTATTATTCACGACTTAGGTTTCGTCTTACAAAGACATCACCTGATGTCCATCAGTCGACATACGAGTGGTGACTTTGGAGTCGAAACCTAGGTCAGGAATAATAAAACATATGTGGAAGAACAAAGTATTTTCTTTTCCGAGGTCCCAAGCAAGTATTATAGCGTTTTTTGACTAATGGCCTATCCGCACTTCCAAATAAGTATATTTTTAAGAAAGCAGAAATATATGTTGTATACGTTTTGATTGGTTTAGTTAATTCCTCAAAAAGAATTTCTTCTTTTTTTCCTTTTGTGTCCAACTGTATTTCTAAACTTCTTCCACTACCTGAAAGCAGCGCATTTTCCGTTTTGTATTTTCATGGAAGAATCCCTCCACTTGTTTTATGTTTCGATTATTTTCGCTGTCGTTGAGCGGTGTAAGAAAACGTTTTTTGGAGAATTTTCTATTACCTTTTACTTTGAATGCGGTTTTTCTTTTTTCCCTTTTTTGGGTGGTGACCTAACACCCCCTGCCACACGCCTTTGCGGCAACTTGCGGGGTATTATCTAGATGTAGATGTTTACTTTATGTACCTACTGCGAAGCAAACTTTGAGAAGTTTGTAGTTACTTTAATATTTGTAGGAAGATATCTGAGGTTTGGCTTATTTTTCAACCATTTCCTTCTCCTACTCAAGCCTATTATTACTATGCACAGTTTGACGTCGTCATATAAGACTTCGGTATGAGATTATGCATAAAATTTAAGTGCGATTTCCTTCTTTCAATAATAAATTTCACTAATTTAGACCGCAGGAAGCGGAAACGTATATTCAGAGGATTTATCCAAGGCAAAATTGGTATATCCCTCGATTGAAGTAATACGATTTCAGTATTGAAAAGGCACTCTAGTTCGATCTTTCAAAAGATTATATAAACCAATTAGAAGAAATTCAACCGAGAAGTGAATATTTAAATTTATTCCAAAGACATTGAAAAATCTCTCTCTCGCTCCATTCTTCAAACTCCATTCCAACTCATTCAGACTTCCGCTTCTCAATTGCGTTTGATTGCTCATTAAATGGGTTTTTCTGTGTGATGGACATTCTCTTACGCCATTAAATCACTAAAGGTGATAAGCAGCTTCTGTCTTCATCTTATATACATATATCCAAACGTGTGCGTCACTCAAGAAATAAAGAAACAATACATTTTCTTTATTGGGGCGAGTTTGAAAACAGAAATGAGTCCAGGTTCTATCAAAAGTAAAGGATAGCAACTAAAAATGAGCAAACCGAAAGAACATAGAATACTTCCATGATTGTAACTTACATAGATTCAACAACGCCAGTAGTACGTGTATGAATCAATTTTGTCCAGATCTTAATGTAATATCATTAGGAAATTATCGACGCCTTTATTTTTTCTTGAATGCCCTGACACAGTAGCTATTGGGGGTTTGCTTGTTTCAGTAATGTCTTTGAAAAAATGATTAAAGTTGAAATACAGAAAAGTGGAAACATGATAGCATCAATTAAAAAGTTTTAAACTTTCATTTTTCGTATTTTTTGACAAATATGGTTTGTTGAACCCACTGCACCTTTTGACATTGTTTCGAGTAGGTGATCATCTTGTCATCGCATTATGCGTGAAATTGATGTTCATGTCCGCTCATAGTGAAGGAACTCTTAAAAAAAATCATTCAAGGCATTTGCAGATACAAGTTATCCTTCTCGGGAGAGACTCAACTCACATATTAATAACCTTTACCCACATGTTCATGATTATTCATTACAAAAAATGGAACTCCCATCACCCAGTCGGTACAATCGTTGGTACTATTCCTTTGAGGTTTTCTCAATCCCTTGCAGTTCCTTACTCCGTTGGCATTTCCTATCCGGAGTGCACAGCAGGGAGGTGGAAGGAGACGGCAGGTTGGGTTTGGAGGGGATGGTCGGGGGTCAGGGGGCGCGTGCTGCACAATGGAGGGAGCGGAGGCAGCCCAGGGGTGGGTGAAGTCCAGTTCGGCCAGTGCGCGTGGGATTTGCGTGGGTGGGAATGAAGGTCTGGCGATGATGGGGAGTAAGTTTTCGATGCACCGGATCATGGATTACCAGTGATCTTGTGACAACATTTGCAATTGCCGCTTGGGGTGAGCGCAGCAAATGAAGGGAGAGGAGCCGTGAAAATAATTCGTTTTGTCATGGTTTTTTATTGCTCCTTAATTCGTATGAAATATTTCATAGTCCTTGGAACTTAGGCGTCCCAAGTAGTTTCCGTGCGGTAAAGAGCGCGGAAACTACTTGGTTTATGCTTTATGTGCGGCATATGTCTCCATTTCCATCTTTATATAGGATTTAGAGTTTTAGACTTATAGGATATGGAAATTTTACAGAGGAAGGGTGAAATTGGTGAGCTATACAGCAAGGTTAAGTCATTATCGGGAAGTAAGAAGGCAAGATCTGGGCTAACAGTTAAAGATAAGTGGGGCAAGATAATAGTTGAACCAGGAAAAATCCAAGAGAAATGGAAGGAATATATAGAAGCACTGTATGGTAAAGAACTTAGGCCAACAAGGTTAGACATAAAAAAGGAACATGACAAAGAGGAAGGTAGCTTAGGTCCAGGCATACTCGACGATGAGATAGAAAGGGCTTTAAGGGAGATGAAAGCAAATAAGGCCGTGGGGGTGGACAACATACCTGTAGAACTGTTGAAATGTTTAGGAAAATGTGGGAAGAAGGCCCTAAATGGACTGATTCGTATTATCTATGAGGAAGGAATCCAGCCGGAAGATTTTGTGAGATCGGTGTTAGTTCCTATCCCAAAAAAGGCAAAGGCTTCATCATGTGAGGATTACAGAACGATAAGTTTGATATCTCACGCAGCTAAAGTTATTCTCAGAATCATCAACAAAAGGATAGAGAGTAAGGCAAATGATTACTTAGGGGATGATCAGTTTGGGTTCAGGAAAGGAAGAGGTACGCGTGATGCCATTGCAGTAATGAGATCACTAATCGAGAGGAATATAGAATACAATCAGGACGTACTTTCATGTTTCATAGATTTCGAAAAAGCGTTTGATAGAGTGAATTGGGAAAAATTAATGCGTGTATTGCAGAAAATAGGAATGGATTGGAGGGACAGGAGACTGATCGGCAACCTGTACATGTCTCAGACTGGTCAGGTGCGAGTGGATGGGCAGTGTTAGGAAGAGGTGTAAGGCAGTGTTGCCCATTGTCACCGGTGCTGTTCAACGCATATGTGGAGGAAATGATTAAAGAGGCATGGGAAGAACTGGAGGTAGGAATGAAAGTCGGCGGGGTATTCGTAAAATGAGTTAGGTTTGTTGATGACCATCCTCCAGTTTGTCAGTCAGCCAAGGGGTCGTAAGCATTGTTGAGTGAATTGGAGGTTCAGTGCGATAAATATAGGATGAGAATCAATATTAGTAAAACAAAGGTTATGCGATTTTCCAGAAAGAAAAAGGCTAAGCTAAATATTAAAATAGGCGGGGAAAAAATAGAGCAGGTGGAGCAGTTCACATATCTCGGAAGTGTTTTGGACCAATACGGTCAAAGTGGTAGGGACGTAAGGAGAAGAATTGCCCTAGGCAAGGAGGCTTTGTTAAGGAGGGAGTTGATGACGAGAACGTTGAGTAGGGAGGTTAAGACAAGACTCGTAAAAACTCTGATATGGAGCGTAGCTATGTACAACGCGGAAACGTGGTCACTGAAGCAGGAGGATAGACGTAGATTGGAGGCTTTTGAAATGTGGGTGTGGAGAAGAATGCAGAAGGTGAAATGGACCGAAAGGAAAACAAATGAGGAAGTACTGGAAATGGTGGGTGAGGAGAAGGTTTTGTTGAGAGAAATCCTATGGAGATAGGAAAAATGGATGAAAGGCGTATTGAGCGGTAGTGGAATGTTGAAGAAGGCAATAGAGGGGAGAATGTTGGGCCATTAGTGCCGCGTATAAATTCTTATTTACGTAAACATTATTCGAAAATTTAGAAGAGGTGGAGGTTGTGGAACACACTGAAGTTAGACGGGAAAGTCGAAAAAAATAACCGAAACCTCGATGAATTGGAGAGAGAAGTGCGGGGCGGTGAAAGTTGGGGAATATCTGCGCACGCGCCATCGGGCGTAGGTATTCTCTGCGTCACTCCACCTGCCCTCAGTGACGAAGCGGAAACGGCCGCGCGGGGTGATGGATGAAGGATGGTAGATGTGCAGATGAAGATAGCTGATGGGTGGGAGAGGGAAGAGGCGTTATAGGTCGAGAGGGGGAGGGCGTAGAGGGAGTTAGTACGAAAGAATCGGGAGTACTTAACCGCATTAGAAAAAGGGTAACAAATGGTCCTAAAGCAATGATTTTTTGTACTCGAGGAGTCAATAGCGAGACCATAAAATCGACCAATCGTTCCAAGGAAAATAGGGGTGACAGTAAGCGGCTGCTTTTCGCTATCATGTCGGTCTCCTCCAATGGGGAAAATTGGCTTGATTTTTCATCATGGTAACATCAGCTCACAAAGCAGCACTCCCTGAGATAGGTCACGGTTAGGTTCATTAATCATGACACTAACAACCGTTGGTCGAAAATGAGCTGCCACACCTGCTTGCCTATAGGTTTAAGTGAGCATGGCCTATTATCGATTTCCTTTGATAAGATTGAATGGAGGATGAGCGGTAGATCCTAGAAAAGTGACACCATATTTGGTTGGCTAGGTTAGTGTTATGATGAGTTGTAGGGCAATCACATTTGAAACTAAAGGGAGTTATTTTTATCACTTTCTACTTCACAACTAACGATGCTGTCTCTGCTGAGGATTCCAAATCTTAAAGAGTTGTTATTGCAATATGAAACTTCCCAAAATGATGCGGCCGTCCATGATCATACTGATCTCGCTGATGACGAATGACGATCGCCACACGTTCCTCCAAAATCAAGCTTCATTCATAGGGACGAGATACCTGACTGGTAGTCATATAAATCTATAGTCAAATTATCCTTAGGTTGTTATATATATATATATATATATATATATATATATATATATATATATATATATATATATATATATATATATATATCGATGATGCGGAGGTACTCACGAGAGCAATGCAACTTTTGGACGGCACAATAGAACACAGAATAAAACAGATGAAACAGATAACACGTAAAAGGACACTCACATTCAAGAGGACAATCAAGCCTTCTTCAGGTCAGACTCTGTCCTTGAGTCTGACCTGAAGAAGGCCTCGGAGTAGGCCGAAAGCTCAAATCATCTACAATGTGAGTGTCCTTTTACGTGTTATCTGTTTTATTCTGTGTTCTATTGTGCCGTCCAAAAGTTATATATATATAATATAAACACGGGGGAACCAATGCCAAAAGAAGGAGGGCAAGCAAAACACGAAATATAACTGGAAACTCAACTGGACAGGGTTCGGCTGCTGTTTGGTGGGTTCCGGCTGCAACCTTGTGGTATTCCCAGATAAAACCGAATCTTGTGATTTTCTGTGCACCAACATTTCTTGGGATATCCCAGACGGCAAAGAAAAAGTGCTCTACTCTAACAATAAGTAACCTTCCTTATCAAACCAACCTTGAGATTAATTTTTGTGTTATTACGGAATGTGCAAGTTAAAACTAGCTGCTAAATGAAAAGTGGGTGCATGAAAATTCCGCTACTGGAAGAAGCGGATACATGACATTGGTGGCCTCTTTCACATATCCTCAGATATTTCACGTGGGAATTGCAATGCCAAAAATCATTTTAAAACACATCTTAAAAGTAATTACTAATGCGATGGAGAAATGATTTTTGACAGCTATGATAATTTTTGGACAGCAATGAGTTGAAAATGGTAACTAAATGAAACCTGCCATTTCTTTAAATTGTTTATTTTATTTTTTGTAGCACAGGCAGCTGTTTTACCAGCCAATAGTCATTGTCATTGAAGTATTAATTATATTGTGAAAAGTTAAGCTGTTTATTTATTTCAAATAAAATTTTCAAAAACGCAAATTCAATCGGATATTATTAAAGCAGTCTTCATCCCCTTTGCATGTTGATTTGAATACGGAACGACCGATACCATTTACGCCAACTGAATTATTGGAATACTTCACAGAACGTGCTTCACAATGTACTTGAAAAGTTCCTTCAAAGTCGCATTTGATTTTTTTTGGGCACAGGTGCTCTCGGAATATCTTTCATTATTGAATTTCCGCCCGGATGTCGCCCTCAAGAACTTCTCTCTTCTTCCCGATCGTCCTCCTCCGTCTGATTGGTGACTCAGCGCGTCATCCGCGTCTCCACCCGCTACATACAGATCTTCAATCTCCTTGGCGGACATGACGAGGTGTTGGAATGACGTCTGCTCTTTCTCTTAAAGAGATTGGACCTGAAAAAGATCGGGTGAGTGAGTTATCAGTAATATCCTATTAAAACAACCTTGACCCCTGACAACAGTGTGTTTTCAATTTAATACGATGAAACATCTGAAAACTTTCCTTTCACGACGGCTCTTAAAAGGTTACCTCGGTAACGCATGACACACCTTTTAATTTAGAGCATTTAATAGCATTACGAATCGCATTGTCGTCCTATTTGCGGTCTTTAAAGCACGTTGTGGTATTTTCTTACCGGCAGAAAATCTCATAACCTTACGTGGAAAAGACTGGACATGGGGTGTTTCAAACCATAATGAATTTTCAATTTGCAACGGTTTAAACAGATTTTATGCTTCCCGATTTATGGCCTTACTGCGGAGCATAATCAGACGATTCGTGGTCAGAATGACATGGATGAATTGATCGCGAAACATGGCGCCCATTGTGAAATCAGCACTCTCGTATCAGCTGGTGGGACGAGTGTACGCGCCTCGTTGTTCCCATAGCAACGACGGAGGCGTTCATTTTGTTGCCAGGGGAACTGCTTCAATTTTCCTTCGAAGCAATCCGTCCCGAATAGCTTCGTTAGAAATGAAGGAAGCTTCAATCAGCTTTGTTGTGAAGTCAATTGGTAGTGTTATATTGACAACATTGTGACAGTTATAATGTAAGAAATTGATTCCAGCCTTGTGTAGGACTAGAGTATTTTCTGTGCACGTGCGCGTTTTTCTTAATTTAATTGGTGATTGGAAGAGAGTTTGGATTCATTCATTTCTGATCAACATTGTGAACAACATAACAAATTTTCTGCTTATTACGGAAAGAAAAAATATAGCTTTGTTAATTTCACTTCATATTTTTAGGAGGTTTTTCTTCAGTGAAATTAGCAAAGCTGCATTTTTTTCTTCCCGCGATGGACAAGTTCCACAAAGTAAAGCTTGAAATTATAAACTTTACGCTGCATTTTAGTTTGTAATTTTATACATTTTGTTGGAATGACATCTTAGGCTATCCGAATTCAGAAAAATTAAGCCTCTATACAAATTCAGGTACATGTTTTCAAATGTTGAATTGCAAATTTGCAAGGTTTAACCGTACGACTCTCACTTGACTCGTATGCTATTTTTCTTTCCAAATATTCTGACGGTTCAACACTACTCCGCTCCGCTACAAGGAAAAAAAAGCTTGGTATTAAAATACATTGGCCAAACTGTTACAGTAGTGTAATATATTGATAATAGTGTACAGTGGCATATAAATATAATTTCGCGACCGAGCAAAAAAGATTTGGAGGCGCCGGGTATCGATCCCGGTACCTCTCGCATGCTAAGCGAGCGCTCTACCATCTGAGCTACGCCCCCAGTTGGTCTCCGTGGGGTCTGAAGGGAAATTCATTCTTACCCCGTCCAAAGGGTGACTGCCAACAAAGGGCCTGGCCGGGCTCCAACCAGTCCAAGCTCAGGTTCCCGCTGTCTATGCTTGGCGTCTGGCAAACCTACTGGGAGACTCGGTAACTTTAAGCAACACCTCTTATGCGAGCGAACAACTACTCACGACCATAGAATTGAAATTTGATTCTTTCAAGTACCTGTAAATTGTGATTTGGGACACTTTGAATCTTCTTTAATGGTAAAAGATCTCACGGCGCGTAATATATTTGTGAATTGATCGCAGGACTCATTTTTACCGGATCAGTCATCTAATCGCTTGATAACGATTGTTAGGTGTTTTGCGATTCACATAATTAGAATGACTTCAGTATACGAAATTGAAAATTTTCGTCGCAAATAATAAACATTAGCAAAATATCGGGTTCTATTCTAAAATTGCACCTCTGTAATTCATGCAACTATTGGTTCTTTAGATTCCTCAGTAATATCTTTTGATCCAAACAGAAAATACTGAAACATATAAAATGTTGACAGTGTGAACGATTGTAGTTTCCGGCTGAAAATTAATTGTAACATTTTGACAGTTTGTGCTTGAAATTGCAAACTCATTCCTTTTTTCTCGACCATAGAAAATAATTTACCTGCATTAGTGTTTCTTCATATATAATGCAATAGTCTTTAGGAAAGAATTCTTCCATATTTCCTGGTCCAACGTTAATTGTTATCTACTGTTAAATATATTATTATTATTTACATCTGTAGACGACCGGTCAAGGTAGGTTTGCAGGATGCAGACTTAACTGCTGTTCTTATATGTTGCCTATTAAGTCTGTGAAGCTGTTATATTTATTAAGACACTAATAGCAACCAGCACTACAAAAACATTCCATAACTCTACATGCTTCGTACCTCCGTTAATTCCGTTCAGCATACCTATTGTTTCCTGCTATTACCTCGCTTAAGTCTGTCCTCTGCCAGTCTTCAACCTTTCATTGCCACAAAATAAGCCCAGTATTTAAATTTAACTGGCTTTCTTGAATTTCTCATAACAAACTTCTCCTCCTATCATGCCCTACATTTACTTCGTTTACTTTTCATTTCGCCCATTTTACTTTTTCTGCTCTCCTGCATTCCGACAAATCAAAGTGCTTTAATCTACATTAATCCTCTTGTTCCAACGAATTCGCAGATATGTAAGACATACGCATCATCAAAGTTCCTACTGATCTTTTATTTGCATCTTTACGTAACAATATTGCCCTCCAATCCCTACTTTTATACATAAATAATATATAATTGATAAAAAAATGCTATATTTTCATTATTTTTATTCTGGAGAAAATTTAGAAAAACTGACATCAACGAAAATACGTATTTATGAGTTTTCACCAGGGAATTATGAAGGAAAATCTGTATGAGGAGTGTGATTCTACATTACCTCTTCTCATTTAATAACTTATAGTGTTCCATTAATAACATTATCCGAAGAAACAGTTGAGTTGAAACAAATTGAATCTTTGACCTGGATTCGGACTGTTCTTAAACGAAATTGGCACACTTTATGTCAACAGATTCTGCACACTGATAGGCACTCATACACCTACAAATAGGCATTGTGTGCCGCCACACAGATGTGTGATGCGAATTGACGTCATACCACAGGGGATGGAAGGGTGGTTGAAGGTGATGTCATTAGTATGCAGTGGTATACAGTGCAAGGGTAGAATTTTGATGGACTCTGGCAAAGCACAACACTGTATTCCATGAAAATGCATGTCTTGATGAGATGTAAGTCACAATTAGTGTGTACATTAAACTGGAAAAAACCGAACATTAAAAAGTTAGGCAACTAAAATAATTTGTTTATTGCAAAATGTATGCAACAATTTTTCGCAGGAATATGAATTTAATAATAAAACGCTACCATTTCGTTGAGTTTTGGTTTTATGATTTCCTTATAATATTTTTCACGTCTACCTTAACGTATTAGGGCATTGCAACCCTCCTCGGGATCAACTGATACACATCCTGTCTGTGATTATGAATTTTTAGAGTTTAATTGAAATCCAGGAGCTACTAATTGTCCTTATGAAAATTGGTCTTCAGCCAGGTTTAGATTTGAATAAGTAATACGGATGGTCAAAACAAAAGGCTAATTATTTCGGAATATTAATATGTATAATAATATTCTTCTACAATGTCAGTAAGTAGTTGACAGAGTTGTCGGGCAGGGGGTCCCAAGGCAGCAATCATGGAGGGTACCTCGGTGATTTAAACGTTTAACTTGGGAGAACGGTTAATAAACCAGCAGTTGGAATAAAATTGTCTTCTGTGGCGTAATCTATTGATTTGATCGCCTACGGTGAATGGGAAAAAGGATCTCTTTTTGGTTTAGTTTTTAGTATTTTCCTTTGAACTGTGGGTTTGCTTGCCAGTATGTTGTTTGCTTAGAAATTTCGCCTCAGTTTCTGTGTTATATTAGCAAGATTGGCAATTTTCCAGTGGGTGCTTGCATTTTATCTTCGTGCAGCTCTAGGCTCCCATATGACATCCTGTAATAATTACTTGAATAATTCTTTTAATTTGTATAAAGTTTCATGAATTTGGCTATTTTTTGTGTTTTATTTAATTCAGACAATAAATGTGTCTGGAGGAAGTCCTAAATGATTTAGGTGAGTTGTAGCTATTGAGGAGCATATTACTTCAATTGTAAATTGGCGAAGCGTGAGCTCTTGACATTTAAATTGTTGACACATGTTCTGCTCACCGTTCTCCTGGAACAACACTATTAGAAAACATCAAACGAGCAGCGGAGATTGATGGATATGCACCAAAGATCACCGATTAAGTAGAGTTAGACGAAAAATTGAAAGTCGTAATAAAAGCACTGAACTCATACGCGAAAATTTTTAATGTTATTCCTCTATTATCTGAAGATAACCAAGGATGACGACAGAATATTTACCAAGTTGAAAACAAGACTATACATGCACGTACAAAACACAACAAACTAAACATCTAAAGAGGCCCAAAGACGAGACATTAGAAAAATTGATGATTAGAAAATTGATGAAATGAAGTATAGCGCATGTCAACTTTTACAAATGGGGTAGCCAATTACCACACCGTTGCACTCAAAGCATATATAGTACGTTTTAAGAATGGTCACTTACTCTGATCTATGACGACTGCACATATATTAGAAAAATGGCAACCCCGTAGCACCTAAGTATCTAATGTTAACAGGAAAGGTAATATCAGACAACGCCAGAGAAAGACGAAACACATACATGTTTGCGAGTGCACACCCAGGCTGAGCCATAGACAATGAACCCGTTGTTATAAAACAGTACACTTTTCCATTTAATTTCCAAAGTAAAATGCCGATCTACGGACAATTTCTATCTCCTCTTCTTCGCTCCCCTCCACCACCCCTTAACTCCCCTCACCGACTCTTCAAACCTGTTGACTTCCCCCTCTCCCTACCTGTACACTCACTTGACAAGGGACTGTGCTACTGCTTTGGCGTCATCCGGATGCCTAGACCTAACACACTGATCCCTGTTGACGGTCAACCTGTTGGCCGAAATATCGATATAGGAGTTTCTCCCTCCCTTTCTTCAATGGTGGGCACAATATCCAGATAATGATGAACTGCTCAAGAGCACTGTGACTAAAACTTAGAGTGTGTGCATATGAATTCCGGGAACCCGAGAGTTTCTACGATTTGTGACCTACCTGGGTGAAAGATGGCCAGAGCGATAAGCATGCTTTGTTGGGATGACACGAAAAATGTAACCTCCGACCCAAAACAGGAGTGCACTGGGCCCCTGGCCCGCCCCTCTGCGGTCCCTCGTAAGGACTTAAACGGCCTAGAAGAGGACCCTTGTGTTTCTTATCTCCAAGGAGGATCTAGGGGCGCGTTTTTTATCCACCAACAGTTAACATTTTCTCCCTTTTTCTTGCATTTAAAAATACTATCTATTTCGGATAAAAGTAGCAACCTTTTTTTGTGGCACCGGGTCGCTCAAAAAATAGTTTTTGAAATTATTTCCCTCTTACTTTCGGCTTATTGTGTTTCAAGCAGAAGGGTTCTCACCGGATGATAAATCGTTTCTCTTCCCTTTGTTCGCCGTACATTCTTCCGTTACGATATGATATTTTACTCGTACGGCTGGAATATTTTTATGGTCATTTCAGTAGTGCAATAAAATATGGAGAGCATGATGAACATATTTTATTTCGGAAGAAACTTTTGCTTTTTTTTAAACGAGGCCGCTAATATTTAAGTGCATCTTTTTATCATTGTTATCCAGAAGAAGCAAGTTCAAGCAGTTATTGCATGGTGATTTTAAGATAAAAATATCTGTACTGCATTTTTATTGTTTGATTTGATAAATAAATTTAAGAATCCTATTTAGTTATTTAAAAAAATTAAGAAATTTAGAATTTCTCGGTTAAACCCAGTTTAGAAATTTGTAAATCAAGAGATTTATAAATTCAACTAATTTCCGTTTGAGATTCAGTTTATAAATCCAATATAATAGCTACTAAATTCGGTGATATCAAATATTAAGTATAATGGATTTTATATTCAGGTTTCGTTTCCTTTCATATTCCCTCGCTGTACAGAATGTATCCATTCATTAAATGAACTCACCTAGAAAGTTGTGAATAAAACGTGTACCTGTGTGTGACAATATTGTGCCCTTGGTTAGAGAATGCCATATGGCAACAGATAAGCATGATAAATCACGCCCTGAACGAAATAATAACATTCGCACTATTTAATCGTGCCTATTGGAAATAATCGCCAGCTCTATATTTTATATTTATGAAGGTCGGGTTTGCACTTACTTTGACGCCGTTATCAGTTAGGGAAATGTTCTTTCATGAAGCGGGTGACCTTGGAAACACAATTATTACGGCTGCCAAAGATTTTCACGTTGTTTCTTAAGTATTTATTATAAGATTATCGCCCCCTTGGAGATTAATTTCTCTAGGAATACATGACAACATAATACTTTGCATGGATCTTTTAGGAAGAAAATTGAGTGTTATTATTTTTTACAAAATTTTTTGTCTTGCCATGATAGGGTAAACCTACTACACTGACAATCTTAAAATATATTTCATCTTATTTATTATTATTTAACTCGTCATTCATTATTTAGTTTCATTGAATACTAGAACAATACCATCTTATAAGTAAGCATCAATGTGTAACCATTGTTCATTTTAGTATACTATATTCCTCAAATCTAATCACGTATAATGCGTACTGGTTTCGGTGTACCGAGCAATATGTTCATCTCTAAGCAGTATATCCGAGAGCAAGCAAGCTAGATATGTAGGATTACATTTTCCTGCAAATTTTTATCGTCTCGTTGACCAGCTGTAAATGTTTATGTGATATATGTTTACTTGGACTCTTGGAAGTTCTATTAGTCGAGGAATGATTCTTTAAAAACAATGGAATTTTGAAGCGGTACCAAAAAGTAGTTGATGTTGTTACGCAGGTACAAATCTTGATCATTTCAATTACATTCGCACAGTTAGTGAGCTTTAGAACATCCAAATTGTTAATATTAAATGGGCATTTCAATGTTGCCATTTGAAATTGTTTTATCGATATTTCGTTAATTTATTCAGGGTTAAGACAGTAACAATGAGTAAAATGATGAAAATATGTGAAGTTTTGTTGCACATACAGTTGACTATATAGAATCCTGTTTTACTTCCAATTTAATGTAGAAATTTCATTGTTTTACAACGAACTTATATTTCTTAATTAAATTCAGCTATACATGTATGTTTACCATTTTATTATTGAATTGCACTTTCTCTAGTTTGTACTAAAATTGTTTGCATGTGTTAATGCTCTTCGTTGATCATGGTACTTTCATTCTAATTTGTTGCTATTTCATTCTCTCAATTCTTGTCCCTTGAAAGGGAAATTCACTTTCCGTTAGTGAAATTAGCGGCTCATCTAATGAAAGCAAACTTCACTCCTTTGTTTCAGACTTCAATTGCTTGTTAGAAATGCATGAATGCAGTGCTATGTGATTCCATGCAATCTGCGATATTTGCAGGTGATGGATGGAGTCTACTGGGATATGCCTTTCATGTACATTTTTTCTCCAATCGCCTTTCCCTGTCGGTACCGACTGAAAATTTATGACTTTAAAGTTTCTATATTCCACCCTTTAAAATGTCTTTGTAAGAACAAACATCTTCGTTCCCTTCAACGACTAAATATATATTCTTTTAGTATATATTCTTTGGGGAGGCAAAAAATATTTAGACGAAATCCCAGCCTCAAACTGGTCGTTATAACAACTTTGTTAGAGACGTGTAAACTGAATTTTCCTGCGACTAGGAAATACCCCCTACTAATTTGTTGTCCGAACCAATATCTAGATAAAATGGAATCTTGAACATAAAATCGACCACATAGTACACTGCGTTAGCTGTAGCATGTATCGTAAAGCTGAATCCTGACTTGTGTTTTGTATAGTTTCCTATATAAATTGTATAGTTAAGAGGGTTTCCGATGAGGCATCTTTAGCCTAATGATCATCTAAAAGTAGATACTGCTACTCGTATATGAAATCACTCAAGTGTACACGGAACCTCCGAAATCTCTTTCCGCCAAAATAATTCATGATAAGCATCATTGCCATAAGAGACAGTAATCCAGTGGAGAGAGCGGCGAACCACTAATCGCAGAGTGTGGGTTCGATTTCGGTTGACGCATTTGGGCACCCAAGCTTTACTGAAACCGTGTTTTTTCGGTTACCAGATCTTTCAGGGGAACCACAGGCAGACAGGGAAAAGGGCAGGGCAACCCTACTCTGAATGTTTTAATTTCCCAAGGCTCGCCGCACAGGGGATAGCACCAGCAGTAGAATAGTAGTACAAGTAGTAGAAGTACTCATAGTAGAATACGCGAGCTGTTCCCTCACCAATCAAATCAACTACTGGTTTACTAGTTTGGTTAGGTGACTAGTTTAGCGAGGTGATCATAATATTGTCCAAATGACTTTTCTTTAATTTTTCTTGTTTCAATTTTTTTAGAGATTAGCCTTGAGTGTATTTTGTTCCCATTTCATAGTAATGGATTCAAGAGTAAGACCTTTTTATATTGCAGTTGTTTTTTTGTAAACAAACCAACTTTCTGTTGTTTACCATTTTCTTCTTAAGTGGATACTCAAATTGATCCCAATTACCTGCCACTAAAGTTGTTCCAAACTACATAAATTGTGTGGAAAGCTATTCGTCAGTAGAGATCACGATTGTTTTTCATGGAATGGCTTGATAATATCTTACTAGGCAGAAAATATAAAAAAAAAATCCTCATCGCTTTGTTCTACCTTGTCACTATGCCCATCCCCACGAGATAAGGTCTCCGAACAAGATCCTTTTAGTGGAGACGATGGTGGAGGTGGCGGAGAGGGAAAGAAGGGAAGGTTGAGAGATCTCGTTCTCTCGCTGTGGGACAGGTGTCGCGGAAGGATCTCCGACCAAGGGAGAACAAAAGAGGCGCGGCGGGGCGCTGAAACATGAAAGCACACGCAGGACACGCGCGCGCACGCGGAAGGCGTTTTTCTTCTTTTTCGTTCCAGTATTTTCTTCTTTATTTTCATGCCACGCTTCGTCCCTACATCCTCCCGCACGCTTTTTAAAAGGGCCCCTCCCCTTGAACCGCAGGTAAGTAGCTGTTATTTCCTCCACTATCTTCTCCTGTGGAGACTTAGTTGGTTCCAACGGGAATATAATTTTCAAGTAGGGGCGGCTGATGGAGACCTTGTCTCGGATTTTTTTTATGAAGCACCTTTTTACTAGTTCTGGGCCCAGAAAAAATTTTCTTTTGTTTCCCACTTCGAAATGTTTTCGGTGCTAACGAAATTGGATTTTCTGAATCCAATCTCTTCCCGCTGTTGCCTAGACATATTTTATCACGTGAAACAGTATCATTAATGACTAGATATATATATATTTTCGCTGAATTTTTCCTAGTTTTACTCGATCAAACAACAAGCTATTTCGTTGTTTTTAAATGCTGTTGCCGAGAATAATGGCTAGCGAGTCGATTGTCAGAAAAGCAATATAACCTGAAAATGAATTGAGAAATTACGTGTATTAAAAACATTTTTTCTACTTTATTGTCACGACTCAATAATTCACC